>CM029407.1:40665476-41247329 GCA_017139565.1 Luffa aegyptiaca
GCGAGGAAGGGTGGCGAAGAAAACCTATAATTAGAATGTGGGTATCCAGACTCGAGAAAGCAGGAAAAGCCATTCCAGGAAGATTGATATCAAAAGACCGGATAACATTTTAGTATGAGCGCAGACTTTTAGACTGCTGCGAAAGCGAGCCAGCAGTTGGAGGATCAGAAAGGTAGGCCGGTTGAATGAGGGAGAGCCAAGCCAGAGTCTCAATAAGAAGACTACATCTTAAAAAGGATGGAAGGGTGGGGGATCCTGTGTGACCATTAAAATCGTTGTCATTCCAGTACATAGAAAGACGATGGAAGTCATTCCATAGGTTTGTTTCTTTCTCCCATTATTTCAATGCCCGGTTAGAACAGCTAAGCCCGCCTTGATTCTATTCGTATATATTATCAAGTCTGCACATTACCTTTACTGTTTGCCATTTAAGGGGGAGGGAGTCTTGGAGCTATGAGTCGACGAGAAGAAACTATTCCCTCCGAAAGAAAATGCTAATGCCAACTATACTTTTTAGCACTAATTTAGCTAAATGAGAAAGCCTATCTCTCTTAGGGCTCGCCTGGGATCTAAGCGGATTGAAGTTAAGAAATGACTCCCTGCAGGCCAACGAAAGCTGTCAGTTGTGGACATGACTACTATTTAGCTAGGGGGAACTCACTGTCTAAGATAGTGGCCGTCCAAAAGAGGGAATAAAGAGTAGGAAAGGTCTGGAGATGATTTCCTATATGTACTCTCCGATTCTCATTTCCTTCATCATCTTTTTGCACTTGATTTGTGGTACGTTTTCGTTGTCCTTCATTTTGAGTCATCATTCCGCTTTTCTTTCTTATTACTTTTCTTGACTTGTCTTGGTGAATCAACCAGAACCCAATGAATAATGCGGGTCTTCGTTCAACTATTTCACGGGACTTTTAGGTAAGATGAAAAGCAGCAAGCCCATAGCATAGGAAGTTGTAGCTCAGTCTATCTTTCTGCCCAAAATGAATGCCCAACGGAACCTACTCCACTGAACCGAGGTACTTTCTCGTTTTTGGCATAAAACCCAACAATTGCATAACGAATGTATCTAAGGCTATTAGATATACCTATTGGCTTCAGTGAAAAATTTGGCCGAAAAGTTTGAAGCTTGAAGCTGAAGGAACTTATTGTACCCTATTTGAAAACTGTAGGATAGCAGACCCATATGAGTCCAACGATTTTCGCTGAACTGTCAAAGTCAGGCCAAAAATAAGAGTAAATAAGATAAGGAGTAAGGATTTTTTAGATGTACAAACAAAGACAGTTGCAGCTTCTGATCGAGATTATTCCGAAGAAAGCCTGAGGGCACTGTTCCTAGCAGGTCTTGCACATGATCTTTTGACTCCGCTTCCTTCCTTATTTCACTTCTGCTTTAGGGACGACATACATCTTGGTTGGTTTCTCACCCTCAAGTACAGAGCTCTTTCCTTTCGGATCTTGCTTTCACCCCCTAACATTGAAAACTGACATTCGTAGTCTACTTTGCTTGAAGTGCCAGTTTTTAGCCTAGTATGTAGACGGAATCGCTTTCCAATTAAGAGGAGTTGCTTCGGCATGGGAAAAAGGTTTCGTTAGGAAGGCACTAGGCACCTCGTAAAGCCGACAATATCACTCGTGTGGCCGATAAATGTTAAGAGTTTTCAAGTCTTTCTAATTTTAGTAGTTGCTTGGGCAACTATTTTCTTTCCTTTACGAGATCGCCGAATCCATTGCGACGAATACGTTTCTATTGCTAGTGGCCCACTACTTTTGAAAAGAAGAATAACATAGGCTCTTAGGCAGAAAAAGAATCCGCCACTCGACTGAAGAGCCCGAGCCTACACTGGACAAGAACCGGCCAACCTACCATCCAATGTCGAAGGGGAAGTTCGACTGCCTCCTCTCGTGGCGGCCACCGATCAAGAAGAATTAAAGGTGCACGTTCGTGACTTTTATCGTTCCTTGTTCAACTCTAGAAATGTTATTCACTTGTCTCTAAGTTATACTACCTTCCGCCCAGCTCTCACGGATGATGAGTTTTCTAGTTTGTTGACTGGGGTGTCTCTTGATGAAGTACGAGCTGTCGTATTTTCTATGAAGGGTCTCAATCAAAGCACCAGGTACCGACGACATATAGCCTATCTTCTACCAGCGCCATTGGAATGGACGTATCAGCTTAAAATGGGTATAAGGAAGGATTGTCTGTTTCAAAGGATATGGTCGGGCTCCCCCTCTATGGTTGACCAACTAAACCATCTATACTAATCGGTGAGGTTTTTATGTTCGTGAATCATGAATGCTAGGTTATTCTAATAAGGCCTCCATATCTCCGGCATTTAGGAATGCTTTTCCAATTAACATTGATTTAGAGGCGAAAGCCTTTCCTTTACCGAATTAGCTCTAACTAGCCTAATCCCTATCTAAAGGTAGTTCTCTGAGGCTAATTCAATTCAGTCTTGCTGTGCAAGAAGCTCTTGCCAACCTCTGTATAGTCCAATGTGCCGCGAGTAAGGATGAGATGAAGGATTTAAATCAAGGTGAGCGATGCGTAGAAGAGGACGGGGTCCAAGCGACACAATGCCGAAGAAGGGGAAAAGGTTAGTATCAAAGAAGAAAGTCTGAAAGTCATAAGGTATGTAAGCAAGCCACCCTGGTGCCAAGCCAAGCCCATCCAAGTCCACCTCTACGCAAATACGCGCAAACCTGGCTTTAGTTGCCAATCATGTAGTAGTGTCAATCTTAAAAGAATGTATCGAGGAATTTTCAAGTTGCTCGAACCTGGTGATTTGAATAAATAGCACCATATCTTCTAGCATGTAGTAGTGTCAATCTTAAAATAAATAGCACCATATCTTCTAGCACCTATTTCTTTTCATTATTTATGTACTTCTCATTCATTTATTCAATGGAAAGTTATTTGTTTGCATTATAATCCATCATGCATAGCTAAATTCAATTGAGGGGTTACGTTTAGTGAATGGATTGAATAGCTTGAAAGTTGTTTATTTACCTAAGTTCTATTTGTGCATGTCATTCCTTAATGATTATCATTCCAATCTTGTATCTTCCCTGGAATGATCTTGACCCTCTGGCATAGTTGAGTTATTAGTGACCCAAATAACAATTTCCCAACTCTTTTTCTACAACAAGAGATAATCTCTTCACAAATAATGCTCCCAATATTGAGATCCAACCCCTTCATCATACTGTAGAGAAGCATCGCCATTTCCACAAAAATAGTGTTGTCATGGGTGGTAGGCATCAAACAGTTCTTGATAAAGTGAGGCCATACTGCCGGTTCGGGCTTCAAGTCGCTTGGTACCAAGGACTTCACTTTTGTTTGAGACTCGTTCCACTGCACCCTTTTTGGCCACTAACTTAAGCGTTTCTTTCAATTGTTTGGTTGTGGGGTTCTTTATTTCATCGTTGTCCCTCGAGTTCAAAGGTGCTTTGACCCGGTACATCCTGTTAATGTCCACAGAAGAGAAACTCACCATCTTCTCATGCACCACTGACAAACTCAGGCTCTCCTCCCTTAAACTTGCATAAAATTCTCGGACTAGAGGCTCCACAGCCTCTTGAGGATGAACACAGAGCTCTTGCCACTTATAATGAGAGATTACCTTTGTTATGAACTCAGACAGGTCACCAGCTCTGCCAGAGAATCCTTTTCCATTTAGGAAGTCTTTCTTCTTCATGACTTCCATCTATGCTTTGGAAGTCGACATCCTTGAAGACTTCTAGGAATGGATTCTTTGGTGGTGGTGTTATTGTTTTGGCGGGTGTGGTGGTGGCTGGAGCGGGAGAGACATCCATGGACCTTGTCCTCAGTCTCTTTGCGAAAATTGGATCGTTCTTGTTCTTTATTCTCTGCTCTGCCTTGATTTCCTTTCTTCTCTTTTTCCTCAAGGCTGAAGAATCGACAACTGATCGTCATCCTACTCCTTCAACTCTGAAACTGAACCACTATCACTGTCACTGGAGGCACTGACCTTCTTTTCTTCATCTTTCTTCTCTTTTTCTTTCAAAGAAGAGCTTCATCAGCGGGTGGAGTGCCTCTAGTATCATATTCAAATAGAGGGTCGAGGACAATATCACCCTGCTGGTCAGCTAAGGCCACAACTTTGCCTTTTCTAGAATGTTGTCCAAATGCGGTCACATTATGTCTTTCATCTTCTCCTAGTGTTTTTTTCTTCAGCTGGCCCTTCAGGGGCCTTGTTTTTTCTTCTAGCAGCTCCTTCCTTTTTATTTGAGTGTTATGTAGTCGCTCAAAGGCTGCAAGAAAGTCTTCAGTCTCTCTTCTTCGGTTTTCTTCCTCCCGAAGGGCTTGTCGTCTTGATTTTTCTTCTTCTAGGAGTTGGAGTTCGGCTGCCAACCTCCTAATTTCTTCTTCTTCTTTTCTGGCCCTCTCGGCCTCAATCCTCTCTTTTTCCTCTATTTTGGCCCTTCGGCCTCTCTTTTCATTCTTTTGGCTTCTTCTCTCATGGCTCTCTCGGCCTCTTGTCTTTCTTCCTCATATTTCCTTTTTCCTTGTGGCTTATGAAGGAGTGAAAAACACTCGAGCGGAAGCGATTACGGATCTTAGGCCTTGATTTTCAATAATTTGTTCAAGAAAGCATGCGGAAATTTTATCCGAAAAATAGAGGACTTAGAACTAACCTCTTTGAATCTTTGATTCGTTCGCTCGTTTGGTTGTTTCTCCATACCAACAGCTCGTGGACTACTGCTAGAGTCTTCCCCGCTATTCTCCTGACTAAGAAAGAGCTTGTGGGAACTCGAGAGTGATGAATTTTAAGGGAAAACAAGATGAGTTTTTAGGAGAAAATTTCACAACTTTTCTTTTATGGAGAGATTCAACCATTCCTTTTTTCTTCACCCAAAATAACATGCAAATTCTATTTATATGGAGAAGACAGAGGCTGATGGTTAGATATGGTGAGTGATTAAAACAATTTACATGAAATTTGATTTTCAAAATAAAACCAACTTTTCATAATTAATTTCATGTAAAATTAATTCATATAATTAATTTAAAACAAAATTCATAATTAATTAAATAATTTTAATTAATTATACTTATTTAATATAATATCAAATATTAAATTAAATAATTACATCATACCTGATCTCTCTCAAATACCGATCGATCGAATATGAATCCCTAATTCATATGTAACCTCAAACCAAAATATGTATCATATATACATTATCTATATTTAAACAACATTTAAATAAATCATATTCTCTCTATAGTTCAATTCATAATTAGACTATAATACGTTAAATATATATTGCATATAATTAACGCTTAACTCCCTAATTTGAATTTGAACGTTTTCAAATTCTTTCATCACTTTGTTCTAAGGATAATCTGTTTGAGCTAGCAGGGAGACCTAATGGACCTACAGATCATGGGCTCCAACGATACGAGATTAACCGACTAAACTCTTTTAGCCTAGTTAACCAAAATTCATTAACTAACGGGACACTCCAATATAGCCCGTAGTTGCACTCCCCTCATTGTAGATATATTTCTGTCCAACCGATATAACCGTGATCAATAAGTCAACCCTTCACATGTTGTTCATAACTAAAGCTGAGTCAAACGTCTGTTTTATCCCTGAAGTTACTTCTTGTTCCTTAAGTCCCCACTGAGTCCCTAATGAACAATTGGTTTGTGGTCCGACCACTAAACCTAAAACCTCTCGAGCCAATGAGAGGACGACGCGCCTTTATTCACGTCCCAGAGTCAGCACTTAAGGAACAACCTCTCTACTATCCCTAAATTCGGGTAGGAGTGAATTCCATCTTGCAAGACTATGTCCCCAGCTATCGAAAGGATTGGAATTCCCCAATTCCGTTAGCGGAAGTGCAATTGGACCGTTTCGTAGTTAATTTTGTTTAATCTACAATACTAATACATTGGCACTAATCTTAGAACTTTTCTAGATTTATATTAAGGCTAAGCATACAAAAATATTAGATCTAAATCTAATAGGGAGAAGCGAATATACCATCGTTGTCGTCTCTGAAATATCAAGAACGCCTTTCTTGATTTGCGTCAACAATTGGGACACCACCAATTTGATCTTCCCCGCTATGACTCTGAGATTAGGAACATAGTTGTGGGACTACCCAATCTTGAATGGGAAAAACTCTAGAGAGAAAATTCTCCCTAGAGTTCTTGGCTACAGGAAAAACGCCCTACGATAGCTTCAGAAAAATGCTATCGTAGGTCTTTTATAGCATTTCACAAAAAGTCATGACAGCCCGTGCTATAAAAAGTTTAGACTTTTTATAGCTTTTTATAAAAGTTATAAAAAATGCTATAATAACTCATTTTTAATACCATAATTTTATTAGTGGCGTTTGCATCAATAGCAAAAAAAAAATTGGTAATTGCAAGCGTGTCTTCCATTTATTGGGTTTGCAGATATAGCAAAAACAATTTGGCCCGGTCCAAACAATAATGTAAAAAGACTAAAATAACCTCAGCTCGTCGTCCACTGATATACCAAATATCTAGTATATTAAACCCTAAAAATATACTAGATATTTTGTATATCAATCAACTGATATACTAAATATATAATATATCATATGTATATTTCATGAATATAATATACTTCATTTATGAAGTATTTGTTTTTAGAAATAACATTTATAAAGTATACACATGAGCTTTCATTAGTTTAGATATCTTTGATATACTTCATCAATAAAGAATTAGATATATTAGCTTTATTTTGGGACAATATGTGTGGTAGAGGATTTAAACCTCTAACCTCTTCGTTGAATGTGTATATATCAGTGATTTTTTTAATAACAAGTCTATCATTGATGTATTTAACTACTCATAATCAGGTATATTAATGTTATTAATTATTTGAGTAGTATAAAAAATGAGGTAAGTTAAAAAAAAAAAAACAAATGAGGTATATCAATGGTGTATCAACATTCATAACAGGTATAGAAGACAAACATTTCATTTAAAATATGTAAATAACACAACATAATTCAATAAAGATAAAAGAAAATATAACAAATATAAGTAAAGAAAGTAAAACATATCAAGTATATCATTGGTATATCAAATGCTATGCTTATCAAATCAAGTATATATTAGGTATATCATTAGTATATTAGGTATATCATTATATTAGTATACTTTATATTTCGTATATCAGTAAATATAAAGTATATCAGATATACTACTAATATACCTATTTATATACCAACAAGGGTAAAATTGGAATAATAAAAAAAAACGGAAATCAGATTTTTAAAATTTTGCTATGTTTGCAAATCTAAAAAATCATAGCTAAATTTGCAAATATTCTAATATTTTTTGCTACCCATTGCAATTCCCCATTTTATTGTCCTTTAGATATATAATAGCCTTTTGTAAAAGCTATAAAAATGATATTATAACCATAATAAAATGCTATTGTTTGTCTATGATGGTGTTTATATAAAGCTATAAATAGTTGTCTATAGCTTTAAATGGGAGCTATAATAAGTTTGTTGTTGGTTTTATATCCTTGATCTAATTTTAATAGCTTTTATGATTTTAAGCTACTTTTATAGATTTGGATGAATACCATTGTCTTCTCTTTTTATAGCTTTTAAAAACATTTTGTAGTATTGTATTAATGTGTTATGTTATATAGATAAAAGATATTGAATACCTTTTGGAGTATTGGATGAATGTTTTATTATAGTAGCATATTGATTTTCTAAAATGATGTTCTTGATAGTTATAGTAATATCATTGCTTCCTCTAAATAAACGTTCAATACATAATTCACAATGGCCACAAAAACAAGTAAATACAACAATAAATATCATCAACTCTAGATGATATAATGATACAAAATAAAACTTTATCAACCTATCATTCTTGGTTTACAAAATATGTTTATATCCAAAATCAAAATATGTAGTATGCCATTCCAATTTAGAGGGAGTGATTCTTTCATCAACCTACAAAAAGAGAAAAGTTATAAAAATAGGAACAAATATAAAAAAAAAAATAATTCAAGTGAAAGTTTAATTTGATTGAGTAAATATATTTAATAAAAAATAACGAAATACATGAACATACTTATTATAACTTTGTCAGAAGCCCATGCAACTGTACTACCAATAGCATCCTCGATATATGACATTTCTGAGTTAGGCCTCCATAAATATCCCTCGGGATTTATTGGTAAATCTATCCAAACTCTAACTGCTAACAGACCAAGGGGAATGTGATGAACAAGAACTTTTGGGTCATTTGAAGACCATCGACCTTCAGCAACAACCTCTCCTGAACCACACCAATCTAGCAACTTGCACTTGCGGAGAGCGTTTTTATCGTTAATACTCTAACCAATAAGGCAATATAAAAACAATATATATATAATATAATTAGAAAATGATATAAAATTTTCATTTAAACAAGTTTAGTATAACACTAAAATTAAAATAGAATGCAAGAAATTAGCAAAGAATACATTACCGAAGGTGAAGATTTAGTTTGGTTGGTAGTAACTTTGTAACTTTGTCAACCATGTGTTCATTTGTAGAATTAGAAAATTGCTCACTTGTTTGACCCTAAATTTAGAAAGATTCAAAAAGAGAAATCAAGTAATATATGATTAAAAAAAACCATAAATATAAATCTATGCTAATTTGTATTATTCCAACATACTTGAGATTTCAGTAGATGAGACACCATGGATCTCATTTCAAACATTTGTTCCTCCATCTTTTTATACTTTTCTTCAAGTTTCTTATAATCGTTATCTATTTGAGAGAATGTAGACAACTTTGAAGAAGTAACTCCAAACCCAAGTCCTCTAATATGACCACGATCGGGACCAAGAACTTTACTTATTGCATCATCGGCCACATTAGTTGAAGGAGTGGTTCTTTCATTGTCAATTTGTTCAATGTGTACCTAGCATTACATACAATTAGGAAAAAACCTTTTTTATCTCTTCTCTATTGAAACTCCGAAAATTTTGGCAGCATAACAATATACATAGGACTAAGCCAATTTTTTTTTAACCTGTTAAACATAAAAATAACACTTCTATGATCACTGAACTCAACTACACATTTCCACAGCATCCGAAACTAACATAACAAACTCCAAACATCCACAACACAAGCGAATCAGATCTCGCATATTTAACTACAAAATGCAAGGGTTCATTATGCAGAAAATATCTTAATTAACTTCCAAAATATCAATTTAGCATGAGTTTAAGTTACATGGGATACAGGGCATCACATTAAGAAACCCCCCTCCCCCTCCCCCTTTCACACTCATATTATAATATAAAATAAGAAGACAATCATCTCAATCACATAATAACAGACTCCCAATTAAATGACATAGTAGTCCAATAAATGACAATAAAGTCTAACACATTAGTTGAATGTTAAATAAATTTTGAGGTTTTCTAACCATACCAGTGTTTCAGCAACTTTTGAATTAATTGGATTTCCATCCTTTTTCCTATGTGCCTTTGCCCATAATGCAACCTTTGTCACTGACGACGGATTTGAACAACTCTTTTTCTTGAAAATAAAATATATGCATCTTCAGTTTATAATAAATTGAAATAATTGATAAGGTTTTTAGCAACTCAAAACTAAATAATACCATTTCATCTGCCAATTGAGCATATCCTTTGCGGCTACATGTATGTGGAAGTTGATTCTTCTTCATGACTTTAAATCTTTCAGTTTTTGCCTAATCACATAAAAATATGCATGAGTAAATTGTTCTAAACTATACAAGAATTTAGGATTAGTAATCATATAATGAATTTGATACAAATTGTACTAAATTACCTTGAATCGTGCACTCTTCTTTTCCTTCACGAAATCTATCCAATCATGCATAGATTGTATATTACTTGGCTTCAATTTACAAAGTTCCTCTTCATGGGAAACATTTTTAATTGAGGATACAATTCGTGATTTTCCCGCTCTCCATAACCTTCCCATCTTTTGAAAACAATAAGTCCTTTGCTAATCTTCCTTCACAGTATATCTTGACTATATAATAATATTTCAAATAATCATAAGTTCATATCACAAGATATAAGATTTAAAGACATTACAATCATTCAAAATATGAAATACGTACTTGGATAGACGTCCATAGAATTTCTTTCATTCTCATTGACAATTTTCTCCAATCTTTTAAAGTTACAGGAACTACCTCTCTCACAAATGAACCTAAAAATGAAGCCATCCCTACTGAACTCTCTCCAATCGGTTGCCCATACTCATTAAAGGTTATATCTATTCTTTTGTGTTCCTCGACTGCTATAGTTTTCATTTTTGTAGGGTCTCTACATTTTTTTGGAAGTTTTTGGGTAATTGGTTCAGAAGAATTTATATCCTCTCTCATATCTTTGAGACCTTTTTCTAGTAGATCTTTCATGAATAGAAACATGGTGTTCGGGGGAGACTTGACTCATTGCAGCTAACTTTTGAAGTGCTCCTCTTGTACATGAAGCTGGTGAATTTGGTGGTAATAAGGATGCTTTTTGAATTGTATGTGTACTATCAATGACTATATGCTCTTTTTCTTGGGTGGTATGTTTAGGATTAGACAAATCATCCCCATAATTTACATCTAGATGAGGTAAACTCTTCTCATGATTGTTCTTAGAAATACGTTCAGTGCGTTGCCTTCGTGGTGCATTTGAATCAAAGTCAAGACACCTTTGAGTAGAAGTACGCCCTTGCTTCTTTTTCATTTCCTATTAAAAAAAATATAAAACAAAATTTTTGTATAACATTAATTATATACTTGAATTAAATATTAACAGTACAAGGAAGTACAAATGAATAACTCAACCTAATGCTACAGAAGCTATATTTTTTCACTTCATCCTAAACCGAATGAGTCTCGAAAAGGCAGAGTAAAAGCTTGGTAGGCATTTGGTAACTATCTTGGTTAAATTCCAACTTTGATCAACCTTTTTTTATAAAGACTAACTTTGAACAACATAAATGAGACTAACCTTAAGTAACAGAACAAGTTCAAAGCATAAAGCTGAGATCAAACAGATGAAGAAGGAATCTAAGAAGAAACTAATAGAAGAGGGACGTGAGAAAACGCAAAAGATGAAAAACACAGTATCCATCCACTAGTCATAACCTAAAAATGAAAAATAAACATGATATAAACCAAAAGTGGCTAAGCCTATAACAATTCTCCAACTAACTACATTAACCCTGTTAATTACAGGTTAAGAAGTTCCAAAATAATCACAATATAACTAGGAAAAAATCAAAGCTCTTTCAGCAATAAAATAATTCCACACATATGCCTCCCCTAGGTGAAGAAGAGTCCAAACAAACAAAAAAACAAATAACAGTAATCTACCAATTTTAAAAATAGGATGTTAAGAACTACTCCATTTTCCCAATTGGCATACCATTTGACTGCATCAGTCAAGGATTTTTGGCAACGATTTAGTCTCTTCGAAGATCCTTGTGTTTCATTCCAGCCCATAGAAATGTAAACAAATACTAGACTAATAAAAGATTACCAATTACAAGACTTAACATTTACCTTTAACTTGTTTTTCTTAAGAGGAAAATGTTTCTCGTTAGCTAGCTTTGTTAGGTAGCATTTTTCTTTATTAGAATTTGGATGGTATATATACAGAGATAAAACACTTCAATAAAATTGATGGATTGCAACTAAAGTTATAGTACTACAATTTTGAAAGTTTATAATTATAATGTTTCATTACTCACACACTCATAACACTCCTAACACTTCTTAATAATTGACAGTCTACTACTAAAAAAGCTTCCATTTAAGCTCTTATTCTTTTAAAATTATTCATACAGTCCTAGGCATTTGTTAAAAGATTTATATGGAGTGATAAAAATTTATTTGTCCACTTAATGCTACATCAATTGTAATGCCCCGCGTTTCGAAATCGAGCCATTTTGAAATTGCTGAGCATTTTATTCTAATTTTAAAAAAATAGAATTTAAGCTTAGCCTTGGGTTGATAATCTAAATTTCTAAAATTTAGGGGAAAGAGATTTTTAATTAAATCTTTAAATTCCTGAAATTTGGAGGTTTAAAATTTGATATTTATTTTAAATATCAAAATACCCAAATCCCAATTTAATTGGGCCATTTTCTTTTCCAAATATTTTAAGGTGATAAGTTTGGGATTTTAAATGAAATTCTAAGATAAGAGTCTAATTTCTATTTAATTGGATTTTTCTTTCTTAGGGTTTTAATTTAAGGAAAAGAAAAGAAACCCTAAAGCAAAAAAAAAAAAAAATCATCTCCTTCTCCCTCCTTTTCGTGAAAGCTGCCAGGACCCCCCCTTGTGCGTTTCTTCTCCAGCTGCTAACCGTAGGTCTTCTTCCTCTCTCCGTGTCGTCGCCGCCATGTATTCCAGCTCGTCGCGTCGCCCTTTCGTGGTCTTTCTCCCTGTGATTTTTCTTTAGCCGTGGGTCTTCTCCCTTTCTGCCGTGTGTTGCGCTGTCGCCAGCCGCAAAGCTGTGAGTTCCTTCAGTTTCTTCTTGCGCCACCAGCACCCGTGGGTTCGTCTCCGTCGACCTCTCTCTCACTCTCTTGTTTCCTCTTCGTTTCATTCTCCTTTCTTCATTCCGCGTGTTGCAGGTGTCGCGGTCGTGGGTTTTTTTCGTCAAGCTCTTCATCCTCCGGCATCTCTCTCTCTCTCTCGTGTTCTGTCATTGACAGCAGCAGACCAGTGACGCCGCCTTCGCGTGCGTCGGCCAGCACCCACAACTCCTGTTTTTCTCCTTCAAACTCGCGTCGTACGGTTCTTTTTTTTTCCCCTGTGTTTGTTCGATTTCAATAGCCCGACCTGAATTGATCTATTTTCCTATTGTTTTCGGCAAGATTAGTGTGTATAGGATCAAAGCCTCGTTGTTCTGGCATTTTAGGTGCATTCGAGCTGATTTAAGGATTGTTTCGTCGTGTTTAGTCTCTTTCGGTAAGTCTTCATCGTGACCCATGCTTATTCGAATTCGAATTTAGATTACCCACTCTTGTTCGGCCTTAGAATTGAATTTTGTGGTTGATTCTTGTTTTTACAGCGCTGTTCGGAGCCGTTTTGGGTTCGAAATCATCTTTGTTTTGTGACCCATCGTCCGTTGAGCCTTAAACTCGAACACCCATTGTCTAAGGACTTTAAGCAAGTGGTTTCAAATCACTTGGTTCGTTGGACAACAAGTGTTTGGGGCCATTTGGATGCTGAACGGTAAATTCCAGCACCTTTCGTTTCCTTTATTAAGTCTATTAGGTGCTTTAAATTATTTCATAACCCTTAGGAGTTGCTGGTTGTAGTTCGGGCTCCTTAGGCTCTTCTGGTTCGTCCTGTTGGTTTGTAGGTTCGCTTAGGAGCGCTTCATTGGTAAGTAGTTCTTATCTGATGTAGTCTGTTTGACTGTGTGATGCATGCTGATTGATTTCCCGCTTTATAACTGTTCTCTTGTTCCTTGTTTCTCTAAATAAATATGTATATATATATGAAATCTTTGAAAAGCATGAACTGTTGTTGCATGTCGATTGGTTGTAAAGCATGTTGGTTCTGTTTGGTATTCGTGAGATATGCATGAGTTGAGAGCATGTGATTACATGTATATGCTTGGTGGGCATAGTACGTGAGTCTAGAAGCGTTGCAGAGCATATGCATTCTAGATAGAGGTGAGATAGAGGTCAGGGACCTAAAATGTGAAAAAGGGCAAGATGGGCGAATGTCAGTGCACCTCCGGTACAAATGGTCGAGGGGTGACATGTCACCATGGGTTTAAAGAAGACTAGCATTGTGATTGAGATATCAAGGCCTTGGGTATAAATGGTCGAGGACTGATATTGTTTCGAGGAAAGTAAAGTGATTATCAGGGCCACAGGTATAAATGGTCGGGGACTGATATATCACTACTGGATGTCGATGCCTCGGGTATAAATGGTCGAGGGTCTATATGCCAATGTTAGATAAAGAGGAGCATCGAGGCCTTGGGTGTAAATGGTCAAGGGTCGGTGTGATGAGTCTTGAGGCAAGTATTGAGGCCTTGGGTATAAATGGCCAAAGGTCAATACGTTGCTTAGTCGTCGAGGCCTTGGGTGTAAATGGTCAAGGGTCGATGCACAGTTCGAAGCCTTGGGTATAAATGGTCAAGGGTCGAATGCCGAGCTCTGTAGAGAAGTGTCGAGGCCCTGGGTATAAATGGTCAGGGGTCGGTGCAACTCGAAGGGTCAGTCTTGGAGAGTTTTGCGGAGCGTGATGCGGAAATCACGTGTGGAGAGCCATGTAAGGGCTAAATATGAGCGTTGAGTGAGCTTGTGGAGCTTGAGTGGTTAGCAAGTTGCATAGAGAGATGCATGAGATATGGCTTAGGAGAGTCATTTGTTTTACTAGCTTTTGAGCATGACATTGTGTTTACCGCTTTTAAAAAAACATGTTGTTGCTCATGAAAAGCATGTTGTTTGCTTGTTTGCTGCTTGATGGCTTCTCAGGTAGGGGCTGCTTACCAGTACCTTAGTGTACTGACCCCCTCCCCTCTCTCTCCCCCCAACTACCAGATTTTGCAGGTTATGAGGACTGCGTGGACCATGGTGATGCGGAAGAGGCATATGAGGAAGGACCTTAGCTAGTTGTGCTGTTTTTTCCTTTTACTTTCATGTCAGATAGCTCGTTGTTCAGCTTGGATAGGATAGTAATGTTTTATTGGTTGGGCAGTTGGATGTCCTAATTGTTTAGTTTCAAACTCATTCTTGTGAGACTCTAGGACTAGTTGTCCTTGTTTAAAAGAACTCCATCTATTCTTTTAGTTGTTAATCATTAAGTTTGTTTTGAATGAATTAACGTTTTAAGATTTTGTTAAAGATGTGTTTTGGTAT
Source organism: Luffa aegyptiaca (assembly GCA_017139565.1). NCBI lineage: Eukaryota > Viridiplantae > Streptophyta > Magnoliopsida > Cucurbitales > Cucurbitaceae > Luffa > Luffa aegyptiaca. The sequence goes on from CM029407.1 coordinate 40,680,384, forward strand.
AGTTAGTAGTTGCTTATGTGAGGCCTGGCTGGCTGTTAGTTCTGTGGAGTTCTGTTGTGTTGTAGTATGGTGGAGTCGTTGAATAATGTTAATTAGAAGTGTTTTATGCCTAGCAGGTTAAAGAGAAATTTTGGGTTAGTCATATGTATGCCGTTATGCTGCCGAAATTTTCGGTGCACACGGTTAGTTTTGGGTTAAGAGTTAGTAATGTCGCTAGGATAACTATTAAAATCCTGGGGCGTTACAGTTGGTATCAGAGCGGAGTTGTTCCTGTAGACTGACCTAGGACATCTAGGTTGTTTGGGAGTATAGGATAATGGTCTTCCTCGTTCTCCTCTCCATCACCAGGTACCTTGGTCTGGTTAAGATATTATCATGTTGCCTTTATGTTTTATCTTTTTTGCTTGCTTGATATTTGTTTTACCTTGGGTTGCTTTGTATGATTATTGCTCATAACTTGGTTGCCTTGCATTTTTTTATTGTTAGCTTACTTGGATGCTTGATGATTGTTGCTTGTGTGTCTTGTTTGAGCATGTTCGGTTTCCCAATGTCGCTTTATATAGTAGCTAGGCTTAGGATGCTTCCTGTAGCTGGATAGATAGCTTGCTTGATTGTGTGATTCTTGTTTGGTAGTAGGAGTAGGATGCTCCCATAGTTTGTGGATAGCTTTTGTTCTTCTTGTTTTTGTTTTGTGCAATGTTGTTTGTTAGTAGGATTAGGTTGCTGCCTAGGCTTAGGTTAGAGCTTAAATCCTAGTTGTTATTTGTCCTTTGACCTTAGTACCACCTTCTCAGGCAATGTCTCGTGGTCATAATCCTGAAGTTCCAAATGTCAGGCAAGATGACCAAGCAGAGGAAGTTACTACTCAGTAGGGGATCGATCCTCTGGCTCCCCCTCTGCAGGAGGTTAATCCCCTGATTCCTCCCTGTCAGCGCAGGGTTGATCCTCCTCCTCCCCCGCCTCCTCCAACCCCTCCTGCAGCTCCTGTGCTGATCACTTCGGAAGCCCTCCAGACCATGTTCGATAACATGGCCCAGAGAAATGCTAGGCCACCGCGGAACCCTTATTGGGTACTTGAGAACGCGGAGGAATCCCAGTTCATTAGGGACTTCAAGCGCTACAGGCCTCCCTCCTTTGATGGGCAATCCGAAAATCCGTTGGCGGCAGAACGATGGATCGCTGATTTGGAGGCATTGTTTGACCTCATGAACTGTAATGATTCCTTGAAGATCAGAGGAGCAGTCTTCATGCTCAAGGATGACGCTCGCACGTGGTGGCAATCGGTGGCAGCAGCCGAAGACCATGCTAATCGGCCGATCTCGTGGGAAAGGTTCAAGGATTTGTTGTATGATTATTACTTCCCGGAGACAGTCAAGGACGACAAAGAAGCGGAATTCCTTCATTTGGCCCAGAGGAGTATGTCTGTAGTGCAGTATGAGAGGAAGTTCACTGCACTATCACTCTTTGCTCCTGACCTAGTCAGCACGCCAGAGCGGAAGATTAAGAGGTTCATTAAAGGTCTCCGTGAGGAAATTCGAGGCTCTGTAGCTCTGAGCAGGCCCGCGACCTTTGCTGAATCACTCACGGGTGCATTGATCATGGATAAGAATGTTTCCAAGAAGCCACAATCTCATCTTGAGAAGGGATCAACCTCTGGAGTTAAAAGGAAGTTGTCTCCCCTGAGGAACCCACCTATTGAGTCTACTCAGCAATAGGTGAAAGAGTACGTTCCATATCCTCCTTGTCCTTCTTGTCACAAGCTTCACAAAGGAGAGTGTTGGCTAAAAAGAAAAGTTTGTTTCAAGTGCAATAGGGGAGGTCACTATGCTAAGGATTGTTCATCATGAGCAGCCCAAACGCCAAGTGCCCAAGGAGGTTAGCCAACCAAATATCAATGGAGTCCTTAAAGGTGGGAAGCCGGTTCCACCTCTCATTCCCAGGTTAGTGCTTCTTCCTTGAGTCTATCTGTTGCTCTAGAATTCCAATTCTTCTTGTAATGCCTTGTCATTGGAATCCTTTGTGATGCGAGCTCCTAGTCTTGCTTTAGTATGTTTGTTGCATCGGCTAGATCTTTCATTTCCTTTGAAGTTAGTGGAAGCTAGTCGGTTGGTTTCCAAGCCCTACTAAACATTGCCTATGTCCTAAGGAATCGAGAGATTTTCTTGTATTAGGTGAAGTTGGGCGAACCTCTTAGTATAGCTAGTTCCAAGGGAAAGGTTCTTCCTAGGAATAGTTTTGTGATCCAGCTTCCTAAAGTTAAGTGTCATGGAATTATCGTTCCAAGGATTCTTCCCAAAAATCGAGTTTGAGAGTTGCAAACATTCTGTGGCATCTTTGGGCTGAATAGCGTTTTGCAACTGTTATAGGTTTCTAAACCAAGTCTCAAGGTCTCGTTGGACTTGCTCGTGACATGTTTTTGATGGTGTGTTGGTTTATGCTTAGACCAAGAGTCAAACCATTTCCCTCAAGAAGTGAGACCTTAGTCCGAGACAAGACGTTGAAAAATCAATAATGAATCGTGATTTTAGCATCACTTGTCGTGGGGATGAGTTTCCTTGGTTTGTTGTTAATAAGATAACACCAAGGGTAGTGTTATTGTCATCCCGTAGCCATTCTACGAAGGGTGGTTGGTTTGATAAGGAAAGTTGGCAGCAGAAGCTGTTTCGACGATCCTTTGGCGATGCCTAGTTGAAACTAGCGGTTGCAACATACCAACAAGGTAGGCTTAAAGTTGGTAAGGTTTGCTGATGAAGCCTTCCGTAGGATCGGGATGAACATTCGAGTTGTCGTTGATGGTGGCCTTAAAATATGTCAGGCTCAAAGGTTTAGGCTGATTTTAGCAGCATGTGTTCCTTCAGGTAGCATCGTTGAAACAAGCCTCATGTGTGTCGTGCAAAAGCGGATAGCTTAGTTCCAACTTTACTAGTGAAGTTGGCTTTTTGATGCACATGGCCAAGTTTCTTGTAGGGCGTGCAAGATCGGAGTTTAAATTTGATTTTGTTAGACCTTTTGGGTTCTTGTTGCACTTGGTCAATTGTCAGTAGGCGAGCTTTGCTTCAATCGTTGTATGTTTAACGCGACTTGCCTTAGGAGGAGTTGTTATGAATATACATGAACCATTCTCTTTGTGCCTTAGTTTTAAACTTTGGGATTCTAGAGGAAAGTAGTTTGATGAGCAAAAGCCGTTGGTATTAAGTGTCTTGAGGAGTAAGTGTTGGAATCAAGGCTAGTTATCCAGTGTGGTTAGACGTGCAACTTTCGAGGACGAAAGTTCTTAAGGTGGGGAGATTGTAACGCCCCGCGTTTCGAAATCGAGCCATTTTGGAATTGCTGAGCGTTTTATTCTAATTTAAAAAAAAAATAGAATTTAAGCTTAGCCTTGGGTCGATAATCTAAATTTCTAAAATTTAGGGGAAAGAGATTTTTAATTAAATCTTTAAATTCCTGAAGTTTGGAGGTTTAAAATTTGATATTTATTTTAAATATCAAAATACCCAAATCCCAATTTAATTGGACTATTTTCTTTCCCAAATATTTTAAGAAGATAAGTTTGGGATTTTAAATAAAATTCTAAGATAAGAACCTAATTTCTATTTAATTGGATTTTTCTTTCTTAGGGTTTTAATTTAAGGAAAAGAAAAGAAACCCTAAAGCAAAAAAAAAATCATCTCCTTCTCCCTCCTTTTCGTGAAAGCCGCCAGGATCCCCCCTTGTGCGTTTCTTCTCCAGCTGCCAGCCGTAGGTCTTCTTCCTCTCTCCGCCGTGCCGACACCGCCATGTATTCCAGCTCGTCGCGCCGCCCTTTCGTGGTCTTTCTCCCCGGGATTTTTCTTTAGCCGTGGGTCTCCTCCCTCTCTACCGTGTGTTGCGCCGCCGCCAGCCGCAAAGCCGTGAGTTCCTTCAGTTTCTTCTTGGGCCGCCAGCACCTGTGGGTTCGTCTTCGTCGACCTCTCTCTCGCTCTCTTGTTTGCTCTTCGTTTCATTCTCCTTTCTTCATTCCGCGTGTTGCAGGTGTCGCGGTCGTGGGTTTTTTTCGTCAAGCTCTTCATCCTCCGGCGTCTCTCTCTCTCTCTCGTGTTCTGTCGTCGACAGCAGCAGACCAGTGATGCCGTCTTCGCGTGCGTCGGCCAGCACCCACAACTCCTGTTTTTCTCCTTCAAACTCGCGTCGTAAGGTTCTTTTTTTTCCCCTGTGTTTGTTCGATTTCAATAGCCCGACCTGAATTGATCTATTTTCCTATTGTTTTCGGCAAGATTAGTGTGTATAGGATCGAAGCCTCGTTGTTCTAGCGTTTTAGGTGCGTTCGAGCTGATTTAAGGATTGTTTCATCGTGTTTAGGCTCTTTCGGTAAGTCTTCATTGTTACCCATGCTTATTCGAATTCGAATTTAGATTACCCACTCTTGTTCGGCCTTAGAATTGAGTTTTGTGGTTGATTCTTGTTTTTCCAGCGCTGTTCGGAGCCGTTTTGGGTTCGAAATCATCTTTGTTTTGTGACCCATCGTCCATTAGGATAGCTATGGACTATATTTGATACTTTAGGATAGAATAGTGGTAATTTATGGTGCTCTCTTCCTTTAGGATCATGTTTAACAAAGAGAACAAACCAACAACTTAATTATATCATCAAAACCAGCACTTGATTAGTATATAAGAGTTTCCACACATGTTTAATATGCACATCAACCATACTACTAGATGACCATTAATATTAACTTATCCCTTAAGAAAATAAATATAACCTTTTTCTTAGGCATTCATTATCAAGAACTATGAGCAACTACAAAACAAAGTATTTCTAATTATCCAATGAATCCTAACATGTGTGTATAACTTTTCCTTCTACTTTCAACTTATCATAAGAAAGAAGGTCAATAACTTACAATACTAAAAGGCCAATAAATATCAGTGACATTAAGTGAAGTTTGAATTAAAAATAGAAGACACACATATAACTCGTGTGCATAAAAAATGACTTTGAAACACAAATATTTTAGAATAGATAACAAACATGAAAAAGATAGTAACCACCAAAGTTAAAATTCATTTGTACAAAATAGTCACATTTCACAATCTTCTTGATTTTGTTTTCCATGGTTAAGTCATGCATGTAAAGTTTTATTTTTTATCCTATAACCAAATATTATAATTAATAAAGAGGAAAAGAATGAAAATAGACACATGGTAAAACATTTACCTTCATATCACTTTGAGTTACAGGTGTTAGTTTTTCTCCCTCCCGTTTTGTGTCTCTGTAATTTACAATCTCCTTGAATATTTTTCAATAAAAGAAGTAATGTAAGTCAAGTTTTCTCTTTTATCCTATAACCAGAAAAAGACTAGAGATAGACAGCAAAGCATAAACCTTAGTGGCACTTTGAGTTACAAGTGTGAGTTCTTCTCCCTCCTATTTTGTGACTCTGTAATTTACAAAAGAGGATTAATAAGGTTAGAGAGACAAATAAGGACCTTAAGAATAAAAATCATCTTCAAAATACAATGATAAATGAGAGTAATACTTTGCAATTGAGCATATTCGAGTAAATGAAAGGCCATAACTCAGCGTGTGAGAGTGAAGATTGATTTTTGGGTTTTTAAAGAGAGCAAAAACCCAAAATGTTTTTATCTTTGGGATATTTTCAGCAAAGGTTTATGCCATTTTGAGAGCTAAAAACATTTCAATCATAAATATTTGATGGTGTGGAAAATGGATTTTGAGGGAATGTCGAAAATAAGTGAAAGAAGAATAATGCTCTTGTTGGTAAGAGTTAAATGACCCAAACGAGAAATGAGGTGAGAAGACGGGAGATTGGGAAAATGAAGGTTTTGGGTTTTCAATAACAAGAAAAAGAAAACACAGTGCTTCAATCTTTATGAGTTTTGATTTCATGAATAAGAAACGAATGGGTAAGGCAATCAATGGCGTTCAAGAAGAGGAAAAATCAGTTTGGGCTCTGCAACTAAAAACCCCCAAATAGAGGGTTGCAAGAGAAGAAGAGTGAGGGAAGTGGGGAAGAAAAGAAACTAATTCTCTAACTCGACAGAGGGATGCAAGAGAAGAAGAGTGAGGGAAGTGGGGAAGAAAAGAAACTAATTCACAACAATTGCAACAAAATTGAACAGCTCAATATCTTGAATACCGACAGAGTCACTTTCACTTTATAACACAATTTACTGTTGAGACTTACTAATTTCATACGATGACCTAGGTAACTCGATCTTAATCCTTAGCTAACTATGAACTCCTGTTTATTCGAGATTATCCTTTGATTTATATGGGTAAGAGTGGTTCAGCATCGCCGACTCAATAAGCCTACCATTTTGGGATAAGACCGGATAGATAGCTGGGGACATAGTCCTGCAAGACGAAATTCACTTCTACTCGCTTTTAAGGATAGTAGAGAGGTTGTTCCCTTAAGTGCTGTCTTTGGGTCTTGAACAAGGGTGTCCATCCTCTTCTGGTCCGAGAGGAACTTCTGTTTAATGGTTGGACCATAAACAGGTTGTTCATTAGAGGATTAGTGGAACTTAAGGAGCAAGAGGTAACTTTAAGGGTAAAACGGACATTTGACCCAACTATAGTTACGGACAATCTGTGAAAGATCGACTTACTAATCATGGTTATATCGAGTGAACAAAAATATATCTACAATGAGATGAGTGTAGCTACTAGGCCATAGTCAAGTGTCCCGACAATTAATTAATGTTGGTTAACTAGGTTAATGAGTTTAGCCATTTAATCTCAGATCATTGGAGCCCATGATTTGTAGGTCCATTAGGCCTCCCTGCTAGCTCATACGGACTAAACTATAGAACAGTGTGATAAGACAATTTGAATCGTTCAAATTCGATTTAGTGAGTGAACATTAATTATATACGTTATAATTGACATAATTATAGTTTAATTATAAATTAAATTATAGAGAGGGTTGAAAATATTTAAATGTGATTTAAATATCATTAATGTATATGTGATACATATCTCGGTTTGAATTATATATGAATTAGGATTCATATTCAAACATTCAGTTTTGAGAAAAGTCAGGATTGGTGCAAATTATTAATTTAATATTTGATATTAAATTACTATAATTAATTAAATTGTTTAATTAATTACTAAAATTTATTTTCAATAAAAAATAATTATTAGAATTGGTTTTATTTAAAATTAATTTTGAAATCCAAAATTAATTAAAGAATTATGAAATTCCTAATTTTTGGAGTCAAATTATCTTAGCTTGACACCTTCATCCCTTGACTCATCATTTCCTTCATGTTGTTGTCATCATGTAGTTAATTGAATGCCATGATTTCATGGATTAAAAAACTTGAATTGAAAGAGGAAAAGATGAATGAGGCTGCTAGACATTTTTTGAGCTCTCAAGAAAAGAAAAGAAAAGAAAAGAAAAAAACTCAAGAAAAAACACTTTCAAACCCATCTTGCTCTCCCTTAATTAATCACAAAATTGGCTCCCACAAACTGTTCTAAAGCCGGAGAATAGGAGGGAAGACTCTAGCAGTGGTCCACGACTCGATCGTGATGGAAAACAACCCATGGAGTTCACGGATTTGAGCTACCATGGTTAGTATGTTTGATCCTATGTTTTTGGGTTTAAAAAGTATGCTATTTCTTTTGTAAAATTAATGTAAATTGAGTGTCTATAATCCAAATCGTTTCCACACGAGTGTTCGTCACTCCTTCAGGTTTAAGTTGGAAACATTCATTAGGTCTTTCTAGTCACTGGAGTTACTATATTGGTTGTAGAAGTTATTTTCACCTCTTGTGTTTTTGGTGCTTATGTTATAGTTCTGCTTAATGATATGTTTCAACATTATTTCTATTTAGAAATCTTTGACAATGATCAAATCATTAGTAGTGAAGAATGCTTATTTGACACATCATCAGAAGGTAATTTCTTTTATTCTTTAGAAATTATTTGAAAAATTTGTGCATATCTTTAGTCTGCCTTTACTTCTTCACCTTGGGTAAGAAGAATTTTGTTAAATATGTTTATATTGATGTTATTAGATTCTTGATTGTAAGAATGAATTAAACATTGTTTCATTACACTAAAAGTGGACTTTTGTTCAATTTTGTTTCCAGGTATTCCCCACCCCACAAGGTGATCAAAACTTTGGAGCACATGTGCAAAGCAAGGTGTCTATCAAGGTATCTTTGTTTGCCTTATGAATTTGATGAATCCTTGAATTCTAAATAATAAATTCCACATTATAAACTTGAAACGTGTTTATATTGTTAAGAGGAATTGGTTGTACTATTTGTCTATTTGAGATTGATCTATTTGTACTTTACTACACATCTAGCCTCAAAGAAATTGTAACGACCCAGCTTTTCATGACTAGATCCTAGGGCCATTACCACATACATATCATTCTACTTCTAAGAACAGCGAGGAAATGACATTTAAAGTAAAACGTACTTAGAAATTTTGCGAAACTTTTCAACCTGGGATCCCAGTTAAAACAGAACAAACGAAACCTTTAGTTATTCAAACAAAACTTAAAGCGGAATAAACCTTAAATCATTCACAATACAAGTTCAAAATAAGAATTTCAAAACAATAAATGCGGAATACTATCCTAAAGGAGATCCATGGCCCAGCAACTCTCCGTCACGCGTCCTGTACACCTTTACCTCTACCTGCAGTTGTATATAAGGGAAAAGAATGAGTATTTAAGAAAATACTCAGTAAGTAGCAATCAAGGTTTTAACATTTTATTCGAGTTAAGGGCCTAAGGGTTAGGTCATCTCATTCTCATTCATTTCATTTCATTTATCCGTAGTTTGGGCCTCGTGATCAATTAACTCACCTATGTATACAAATTTGCCAACTCACTGGTAGTGCACAAGCGGGAGTTTTGGGAGGTCTCTACTCCTACTGATGGTAGATGGCACCCAGTCAGTGGAGCTAAGTCTCATCCCTCAAGGCACTAATGGGCGCGTAGCACTCTAAACTACCATTTCACTGGTGGGGCGTTCATGGGTTTAAGTCAGAAATTAACCTCCACAGTTAGTAAATGGCACCTAGTCTGCGAAGCCAAGTCCTGCCCATTAAGCCCCTCATTTCAGTCTAATACATCTCAGTCCTAGGTGTTCAATTGACACGACCCTCTTCTAAGGCACTAGCCTATTCCTTTCCTTTTCTTAATCCTTTTCCCTTTAGGACCCCTTAACCCTTGCTATTTTTTTACGGCAACCCTCCTAAACAGAGAAAAGCACAAACTCTCCGTGTCCACTAACAATACCAGTCAATCTATAATATAAAACAGTCCAGCACTTTCACCCAGTACATAGCACAAGTACACAACAACCATATTCCTGAAGACAACCGTATTCATAACATCTCAATCTCGATCCAAATATTTAATATCAGTTCATGCTAGGAGCAAACAATCATCTCAATGCATAAACATTTCAGGCTATCGCAGCGAGTTACTCACCATGTTCAGCTACCATATAATGCATTTAAAACATGGAATTCGAATCCAACTAGCTACTTAAGTTCCAGAGGGCAACACAAGGATTAAATCCAACTCATGCTATTGTAAACCATTCTCAACTAAAATGGGTTTAAAGCATAGAATTAATTCCAAAGGGCTACTTACATTAGTGAAGGAGATACTTTATTAACCTTCAAGAAATTCCTTAACTCCAAAGTTCTTAAGCAAACTACAACAAGGAAAGAAATCTTTAATTAAATAGGGACTCTAATCCAAGCATTCAACTAAGAACCCATTAAATTTGGGGGTAATTTAACACCCCAAAACTCACCCAAAAAAAAAAACACAGCTTGCTGTCCAGCAGTCCAAAATCGCTCAACTTTGACAGTTCGGCCTCCAAACGCTACGGGCACCTTGACATTGGAAGCTAAAATCAATGGGTATCCAAGATTAAACATTAAATTGACCAAACACCTTAAATCTCACTTACTAATTCCTTACTCACTCGCTGAAGGCGTCGAACAGATCTGAAACGAAGGACGAAACCGAGAGAGAGAAAGATCTGAGGGGGATATGAGATTTACCGACGACGGTTCGCGGCGGCGGTGGCGGCGACGTGCAGATCTGGAGTCGGGGAAGGGCGGCGGCGGCGCACGGATCTACTACAAAAGAGAGATAGTGGGCTGAGAGAGAGTGAGATAGAGGGAGAAAGAGACGAGAGAGAGAAAACCGAGAGAGAGAAAGATGGAAACGTTACCGGCGGCGGCGGCTTGAGACGGACGGAGGCGTGCGGCGGCGGCGTCGACGGTTGGCGTGCGGCGGAGGCGTCGACGGATGGGGGTGGCGGCGCGACGGTGGCGGGTGGCGTGCGGCAGCGGCTGAGAGCTGAGGGAGGGAGAGAGAGGGTGTGCGGGAGAGAGAGATAGTCACGAGAGGGAGAGAGGCATTCAGACTTTTTTTTTTTTTTAAATACGGTCAGTTGACCGAATTTTGGGGGGCCCCCCCTTTCCCTCCTTTTTGACCGGCTGAAAAAGCCAATTCCTTCTTTTTTTTTTTTTTTTTTAACAAAACTGATTGCTACATCATACTAACCTTAAAAGAACTTTCGTCCTCGAAAGTTGCTAGTACTGGAACAACTCTGGATACTTGGTCATCATTTCGTCTTCTCTCTCCCACGTTGCCTCTTCAGACAGATGGTTTCGCCAAAGGACCTTTACGAGAGCTATCTCGCGATTACGAAGGACCTTCACCTCTCTATCAAGAATTAGCACAGGTTCCTCCTCATAAGACAAGCTCTCGCTCAGATGTAAAGGTTCGAAGTCCACCCTGTGGGTTGGATTTGTCAAATACTTCCGCAGCATGGAGACATGGAAAACGTTGTGTACCGCCGAAAGAGAAGGCGGCAACGCTAGACGATAAGCTACCGGACCAATCCGTTCTAGAATTTCAAACGGACCAATGAAACGTGGACTGAGCTTGCCTTTCCTTCCAAACCTCAATACTCCTTTCATTGGAGCTACCTTCAAGAAAACATGATCATCCACGTCAAACTCTAAATCTCTTCTCCTTGTATCAGCATAGCTCTTCTGTCGGCTTTGGGTTGTTAACATCCTCGATCTGATCGTACGAATAGCCTCACTGGAGGCTTGAATCAATTCAGGTCCCAACAACTGACGTTCTCCGACCTCATCCCAATAAACAGGGGACCTGCATCTCTTCCCATAGAGGGCCTCAAACGGTGACATAATGATGGTTGCTTGATAACTATTGTTATAAGCAAATTCCATTAAGTGCAGGTGTGCATCCCAACTACCTGAGAAATCCAAGACACATGCTCGCAACATATCCTCTAGAGTTTGGTTCAATCGCTCAGTTTGACCATCTGTCTGAGGGTGAAAAGCTGTACTGAAACGTAACGGAGTACCCAAGGCTCTTTGCAGACTCCTCCAGAAGTTAGAAGTGAACCGAGGGTCTCTATCTGACACGATTGATACCGACACACCATGGAACTTGACTATCTCTGTCATATATAACTGTGCCCACTTTTCAACAGTGTAAGTAGGCTTCCCAGGGAGAAAATGAGCTGACTTAGTGAGTCTGTCGATAATGACCCAAATCACGGTGTAACCCTTGGCCGTTCTAGGCAATCCTGTAATGAAGTCCATAGATATATGCTCCCACTTCCATTCTGGGACACTCAGCGACTGCAACAAGCCTACTGGTTTCTGTCTCGGGGCTTTCACTTGTTGGCAAACAAGGCATTTACTGACAAAATCCGCTATCTCTCTTTTCATGCCCTGCCACCAGTAATACTGTTTCAAATCATGGTACATCTTTGTACTTCTTGGATGGATTGAAAAAGGTGAACTATGTGCCTCTACTAATAATTCTTGTTTGAGATCGACATTCCCAGGTACGCATAAGCGACCCTGGTAACACAAGCCGAGGTCTGAAGATAAGGAGAACTCGTTCACCTGCCACGCCTCTACTTGACTGCGTTTAACAACAAGGTCAGGGTCAATTGGTTGAGCATCTATAATCCTCTGTCTCAAGCTCGACTTAACTGTCAACTGAGCTAGGCGTGCTGTAACCTCGCCCACTGCAACCATAATCTCTGCATGTTCCAAGTCATCCAATATACGAGCCTGAGTAGTAATCAAAGCGGACACATGAGCAGTCTTCCTACTGAGGGCATCTGCGACCACATTTGCCTTGCCCGGGTGGTACTGGATGTCACAATCATAATCTTTGACTAACTCTAACCATCTCTGTTGCCTCATATTCAACTCTTTCTGGGTGAAGAGGTATTTCAGACTTTTGTGGTCCGTGAAGATTTGGATTTTCTCTCCGTATAATAGTGTCTCCAAATCTTCAAGGCAAAGACCACTGCTGCTAACTCCAAGTCATGGGTCGGGTAGTTCTTCTCATAATCTTTCAGCTGACGAGACGCATAAGCAATGACCTTACCGTGCTGCATTAACACACAACCCAGTCCCTTCTTTGAAGCATCGCTGTAAATAACAAATTCTCCTGAACCATCGGGTACTGTAAGTACTGGTGCTGAAACAAGTCTTTGCTTAAGCTCTTGGAAGCTTGCCTCACAAGCTTCATTCCACACGAATGGAGTACCCTTTTCGAGTCAACTGAGTTAGAGGTGCGGCTATACTGGAAAAACCTTGCACAAAACGACGGTAATAGCCTGCTAACCCCAAGAAACTCCGAATCTCGCTGACTGAAGTGGGTCGAGACCAATTGGTCACTGCCTCTATTTTGGCTGGATCTACTGTGACACCTTCCTTCGACACCACGTGTCCCAAGAAGGAAACTCGTTGTAGCCAAAACTCACATTTAGAGAATTTGGCATACAACTTGTTCGTTCTTAAGGTGATTAGAACTCTCTTGAGATGATCCTCATGTTCCTCTTCTGTCTTGGAGTAGATAAGAATGTCGTCGATAAAAACAATCACGAAAGAATCAAGGAATTCCTTAAATACTCTGTTCATCAAGTCCATGAAAACTGCAGGAGCATTAGTAAGCCCAAAGGACATCACAGTAAATTCGTAATGCACATACCTGGTTCGAAAAGCTGTCTTAGGTATATCGTCCTCTCTAATCCTCAGCTGATGATAACCTGACCGTAGATCTATCTTAGAAAACACTGCTGCACCTTGAAGCTGATCAAAGAGATCATCAATCCTGGGCAGGGGGTATCTGTTCTTTATGGTCACTTTGTTCAGCTCCCAGTAGTCGATGCACAAACGCATTGTCCCATCCTTCTTTTTCACAAATAAAACTGGAGCACCCCACGGCGAGACGCTGGGGCGTATATAACCTTTGTCCAACAGCTCCTGAATCTGCACCTTAAGCTCTTTCAATTCCGCCGGAGCCATCCTATATGGAGCTTTAGAAATCGGGTTAGTCCCTGGCTCAAGCTCAATGCAAAAGTCAACCTCTCGTGCTGGCGGTAGTCCTGTCAGATCCTCAGGAAATACATCTGTGAATTCCCTCACTACCGGTATTGAGGTCATCGATGTCTCGGTTTTCCTTGTGTCAACCACGCTAGCCAACAAGCCCCAAGCTCCTTGGCTAATCAATTTTCTCGCCTTCATTACAGAGACCACTTTAGGAGCACCTTTGATCATCGATCCTTTAAACTTGAAGCTTGCCTCTGACGGAGGGTTAAAGATAACCTCCTTACGATAACAATCTATATTGGCATAATTAGAAGCCAACCATTCCATTCCCAAGATAACATCAAAATAACTCATATCAAGGGCGATCAATGTCACGTCCATCGATCGATCAGACACTAACATTTGGCAGGCTTTCACTACTTCGCTAGCTAGTAACGTTACCCCCGCAGGGGTTGAGACTGACAAAACATAGCCCAACGGCTCTAGTTCTAGGTTGGCTTGAATTTCAAACGATGCAGAAATAAAAGAATGCGTTGAACCCGAATCAAACAACACAAAAGCATAATGGCCGAGGATAGGGATGGTACCTGTCACTACTGCATTAAGGTCCTCGGCCTCTTGTCGGGTGGTGGCAAATATCTTGCCCTGATGTTGTGCGGGTCTCACCCCGGATGCCTGATTTGAACTAGACGGCTGGTCGGCATAATTAGCTTTCTTCTGATTACAATTCGGAGCAATATGCCCTTCCCGACCACACTTGAAACAAACACGGGTCCCTGCCAAGCAACGACCCCAGTGGTACTTCCTACAGGTCTGACATAATGGCCTATCCTGATTAGGCCCTGACTGATTCTGTGCTCTCTGTCGACGGTCCTGGGGCGGACCTCGTCTAGGGTAACGGTGACCCCTCTGTGTGTTCGAGCTCATCTGATCGTACCTTCGCTTATGACCTGAGGAAGGTTCTGAAGAGACAGCTGACGGTCGTCGATCAATCACCTGTGCCACCCTAACTACCGTGGCATAGTCTTGGGGTTCATGGGCTGCCACACTGCCCTGAATCTCTTCCTTTAAGCCTGTGATGAAACGTTCTACCTTATCAGCCTCTACAGTTACCAGGGCAGGAGCAAACCGAGAAAGTCTGGAGAACTGTGTCTCATATTCCTCTACGGTTCGGTTTCCCTGCGTAAGAGCCACAAACTCTACTTGCTTCTTGAATCGGGAGGCTGCAGGGTAATACTTCCTAAAGAACTCCCCCTGAACTGAGTCCATGTGACAGGTCCGTTGCTGACATCTATAGTCCTTTCGATCGATTGCCACCAAATCAGGGCGTTATCTCGTAACAGGAACACGGTGCAGTACACTTTCTGGTCCTCCGGGCAGTTCATGTGGCGAAAAACAGTCTCGATGGAGGACAGCCACAACTCTGCTACCGTGGGGTCCCTTGAGGCTCCATCGAACGGACAGGGGTCCCACTTCCTAAAATCTCTTAAGCACCTAGCCTCCCGTGATAGGGCGGCTTCGTTGTTCTGAGGCGCTTGGGCCTGTCGCCCTACAAGCACGCCCGCAACTGCAGCCTGAACTGCGGTCTGAACTATTGCCTGAATATCCACTGTGACAGGTCCTACCGCAGGCCCCGGCTGTCCACCCGGTTGTTCCACTTGTGGGTTTTCCGGTAGATCTCCTCCTTGCTCCTCAGGTGGCACAGCTTTTTCAGGGGCTGTACGACCCCTACCACGACCTCGTGCACGGGGAGGCATGATCTATTACACAAAATTTTTTATCATCTTACTAAACAGGCTTGAATCCTTGAAACAATTCACAGTTACAAAACCTTATTCATAATTTACCACAACATGAATCTTTTCGAATATATATATAACATTTACAGGCTACAAAGTAAACAAACGTGTACCTGGCGTGACCGGATGCTTGCTGATAAGCCATGGACATACCTAAGGTTTACGATGTAAACTAGTCTACAGAACCTATAACCTAGAGCTCTGATACCAACTGTAACGACCCAGCTTTTCATGATTAGATCCTAAGGCCATTACCACATACATATCATTCTACTTCTAAGAACAGCGAGGAAATGACATTTAAAGTAAAACGTACGTAGAAATTTTGCGAAACTTTTCAACCTGGGATCCCAGTTAAAACAGAACAAACGAAACCTTTAGTTATTCAAACAAAACTTAAAGCGGAATAAACCTTAAATCATTCACAATACAAGTTCAAAATAAGAATTTCAAAACACAAAATGCGGAATACTATCCTAAAGGAGATCCATGGCCCAGCAACTCTCCGTCACGCGTCCTGTACACCTTTACCTCTACCTGCAGTTGTATATAAGGGAAAAGAATGAGTATTTAAGAAAATACTCAGTAAGTAGCAATCAAGGTTTTAACATTTTATTCGAGTTAAGGGCCTAAGGGTTAGGTCATCTCATTCTCATTCATTTCATTTCATTTATCCGTAGTTTGGGCCTCGTGATCAATTAACTCACCTATGTATACAAATTTGCCAACTCACTGGTAGTGCATGTAACACCCGAGTTAGGAGGGGTACATGAATGAACCGAGGCCATATCCGAATGAGAGGGATCCTGAGGACATGAAAGCATGGTCAAGATAAGCTTAAAAGAATTGATAGATACTACCTATACCAACAAGGTGCACCTTTCTTTTCGGTGGCTCAATCATAGGAACTTTAAAGTTAAGTGTGCTTGGCTTGGAGAAGTTCTATGTTGGGTGACCTCCTGGGAATTTTCCTAGGAAGCATGTGAGTGAGGACAAAGCATGCTAAAAGGACCCCGTGTTGGTTTGTGGGGACAGTCGTCAATCTTAGAAGTAGTATCAGACAAGTATGTTGGCGTGGCCAGGTCGTAGGGGAATGCCGGGGCCGTTAAGGGCCGAATCCGGATTCCGAATCCTTGGTCTTGGGCGTTACAGAAATTGTTTTGTTAGTAACAAATTTATACATTAAATTTACTCCTACTATGCATCCTGCTAAAGATAAGTATATTATAATTTGAGATTGTGTCTATAACCATTATATTTGAGATTGTTTTGATTGTAGGATGAAGGAGTGTTTCATTGATTTTTATGAATTTAGTTAAGTTTTGGTTTAGTTGTTTTGTTCATAAGTTTCGATAAGTTAGTTTAATCATTATGTTTATAAGTTTTTTTTAATGTTAAGTTCAATACTTTTATGTGTAGGATGTCCTTGTTTTGACTGTAAAGTGAAGACATGTTTATAATTTTTCATGTAAGTTCAAAATTCATTGAGTTAGTATTGAACCTAGTTAAAATTTGTTTTTCTTAGGTTCTTCAAGTTCGGTGTACTGATAGCTCAATTATTTGAGCTATATTCTATATTAATTTAGTTTTAGTCTTGAGGATTATTTGACCAATTTTATGTCTATTTGGTTTAATTTTGTAGGAATCAAATATTTTGAAGGAAATTGAAGTTCTGATGAATACCGGTGATTTGGGAGCAAAAGAATTAAATCGAGTGAAGAAATGAGCAAAGGAAGATAAGGTTCAAGGCCCCCATACAACAGGGTAGCATTGAGACGCTGGTCCCTTCAGCAGAATGCGTGAAATCGAGGCAGCGTCGAGACGCTACCTCCACAGAGTCTCGACACTGCGACATTTTCTAGATCTGTTAGGGCACACAACGAGACAGCGTCACAACGCTGTGTCCTTAGCGTCGCGGCGCTGTCGCAGCAGAATGGGCAGTATAAATTCTTAACGACGCAGCAGATGGGGAGCTTCTTTCGAGAGAAAAACACGACTTTGGAGGGCAGAAACTGGACAGAACACAGAGGAGATCGAGGGGAGTTGATTTTCGGAGCTTAGATCGTGGGGATCGTGATGGGAACGCACGGTTATCATGGCTAGCGAGTTTACTCTTTCTCCCTTTGTTTCTTGTACTGTTATTGGGATGTTTTGGACAGATTTTGTTGGTGATTTTGAGACTATAAGTAGCTAAATTTCTGTTTCTTAGGGACTTGATGTAGCCATTAGTTTGTATGAATTAATTTAGGGATTTTTAGGACGGTTCGTAACGCCTTTTATTTATACAATTTGAATGCTTAATGCTTATAATCTCTTGATCACGGATTGTATGTTGTTTTATCTGAACTAATTGCTCGGGAGAGGGTAGTTTAGATTAGATTATCAATTGCATGACTTAGGTGGTCTATAATCGGGAGATTTAGGATTGCTTGAGAAACTGTTATATGGATTGATCTTTAATGCTTATGCTCGTTGTAGAAATTAGATAGGGATATCAATTTTTGAATTTGCATAAAGAGTTAATTGTACTCGGGAGAGGCTTTTAATAATCAATAATCCTTGGTTTATGAAATCGTTACGTGTTCGTTCATATTTAATCACCGAATTAATTCATGCATATAATAGGTGAAATCAATTCCCTAAGGTTTTTCTCCATTAAGTTTCCACCATTTTTATTGCTTTGAGTAGTTTTTAAATAATTTGCATCTTTCTCGATTATTTTCTCTAAATAAAATTGGGCAAATATACCTTTAGTAATTAGGTGAACTAGAAAACCAATCCAGAGGACGACATTCGATTTTTAATTTTTAATCACTATATTATAACTTGGGCCCGTACACTTGCGGTTAGCAATTTGCGTATCAAGTTTTTGTATTTGATAGCTCAATTAATTTGAGCTATATTTTATATTAATTTAGTGTTATTCTTGAGGATTATTTGGCCAATTTTATGTCTATTTGGTTTAATTTTGTAGGAATCAAATATTTTGAAGGAAACTAAAGTTTTGATGAATACCGGTGATTTGGGAGCAAAAGAATTAAATCGAGTGAAGAAATGAGCAAAGGAAGATAAGGTTCAAGGCCCCCATACAACAGGGTAGCCCCTTCAGCAGAATGCGCGAAATCGAGGCAGCGTCGAGACGCTATGGAGGTAGGAGATGGGAATGGACAAGGGTTTCTGATACCCTTGTTTGTTTCAGGTTTCTGTGGTGGGCCTAGGGAAAAAAGCATTCTTAGGCATCATTTATGCCTATAGGCAAGGGGCTTTCTATGCCCTTGCAAAAACATGAGTTTTCTCTTTGTCCATCTCTTCTTTTTTATTTTTATATGCAATTTTATTTTGAATATAGTTAATGAATTAACTAATGGATACTAAATTAAAAAAAATATAATAAATTATTTAATTAGATTAAATAAATAATAATTTGTCAAGAATTTCAATTTTTTTAAACAAATACTTAGTCCAAGTTTATTAAATGGATGTAATTACATATTTACTACAGTTATAATTAATTAGTTAACATTTTCGAAAATATATTTAATTATTGAATTAAAATTATTTAAATGAATTTAGTATAAATATTCATTTTTCAATAATTATAATTAATTACTTATTGATTAATAATCAATTAATTATTTTTTTGGATTTCTTTATAATAAATAAATAATCATATTATTATTAAAATATTTATCTAATTAATTTTTATGGATACAAATATATTAAATTGTTGTAGTTAAGGATATTTATTAAAAAAATTAATTAAATAATTTTAATTAGTTAAATTAACATAGTTTATCCAATTAAAATTATTTCATGATTATTAATTCATTAATTTTTATTAATACTTTGAATTAATTTTGATTATTTTATTGATTAATTTATTAAAATTACATAAAGTTTACATGATTAATTCTAAAAAATAAATACAGACATAATTCGTTTTCATAAAATCCTGATGACATTCTCATGCACAACCAAACACAGTCATCTTTGATTCCCAACAATCTTATTTCCAGGCATCTATAAAACCTTAAACCAAACGGCCCCTAACTAGTGTAGGTGCTTTGTAATTTTATTATTATTTTTTTTTTATATCAAACTTGTATGAATAAAAATTGTATGAACAAGTTTGGTTAATTGGCTTATTGGAATAAAATTAAGCAAATATTTGATTTCTATATAAGTTGACACATTTAATGACAGACACATTTAATAACGAACATTTAATGATGGACAATTAATGACAAACATTTAATCATGAAATTTAATGACGCACATTCAATGACGGATATTGACTTTTATTGTCATTCAAAGACCGACATAAAAAGTGTCTGTCATCGTAAGTTTTAATGACAAACAACCTTTAATGACGAGCTATAATAACCCTCATAAAAATGGTCCATCATTAAAACCTACGATGACACACATATAGATGACAGACACTTGTCCATCATCAAAATCCTTTAATGACGGGCAATGCCCATCATTCAAAGCCTTTTTTTGTATTAGTGGTAGTCAAGTTTATTTGCTTAAAATAATAAAAGTTTGGTAATATGTGTTGTTGCATGGTTTTAGTTTAATGCATTTACTTAGATGTTGCTAGGAGACCTGACTCGTATAGTGGAGTTAGGTTGTGAAATTTGTGATGTAGTTTGGTGGAGATTGGTTTGGAAATATAGAAGTGTTGTTTTTTTTAGTAGGTTGAAAGAAATTTTTTCGAATAGCCAGTTTTACGTCGTTATGCTACTGAAATTTTCAGTGCACTCGGTTGTAATGGTTTTGGTGTTGAAGTAATGTTGGTAGGCTACTGGTTTGTAAAACTTGGAGCATTACATTTGTGGATGAGATTATATCCAATAAGTACACATGGATATGTTTTCTTTGAAAATTTTTCATGTCTGCTATGTTTTAAATAGGAAAAACACTTGCAACCAAAGATTTTAATGTTTCCATAATTGGGCTCTTTGTTAAATAATTTTGAAAAAGGAATTTCTAAAGCAAGAGTATTGGTGGGCATCAGTGGCGGATCCGGGGGGCTTGATATATTTTGAAATTAGTTTATTCAATAGAAAATATTATTGACATTTTTTAGGTTAAAATATCATTTTGGCTGATGTACTTTAGGTCTCATCTCATTTTAGTCAACTTTTAAATGTTCAAATTTAGTCTACGTATTCTAAAAAAATAAAACAATATACTAAGAATACGTAAAATTTACTTAAAATAGAATGACTAAATTTGAACATGTGTAAACACAAGGACTAAAATAAAATAAATCTCAAAATAAAAGATGAAAATGGTATCGTTTAGTTATTTTTAATAAGAATATATAAAAATGAAAATAATAATTATAGTTCTTCAAATAGAATTAATTAATAAAAACCAACCTACTAGCATTTAAAAATATTAAAGGTCTGATTTTATTTTTATTTCCTTGAAAAGTATAGTTTTCTACATATTAAATCAATGAGAGTAGTAATTTTTTTTAATCATATACATACTCATGAAAGTTTTATAAGAAAGCGAAAACAAAAAAGTCATTAAAAAAGGAAAAAGAAAACAATTTTTAATATATTTTTAATAAAAATGACTTAAAGAAAAAAAAAAAAAACACATTGGAGGGCTCGAACTCAGACACATGAAGCTTTATAAGAGAACAAAATAAAAAAAAGTTATTAAAAATGAAAAAGAAAACAATTTTTAATAAAAAAAAACGGACTTCAAACGAAAAAACAAAAAACGTACCTTTTGTCGGCCTCGAACTCGGACACTGGGGGCGTGGTAAGCTAAGGGCCAAGGGGGCTTAAAACGAAAAAAAACAAAAAATACACGGTTTGGAGGCTTCGAAACTCGGACACAAGGGGCGCGGTGAGGGGGGGGGGGGGCTTGAGGCACATTGCCAACGACAGTGGCGGATCTAGAAATTTTATTTAGGGGGCTTCACTTAAAAACTGGTAAAAGTAATATACAAGTAAGCAATCCAAAAACTTCGTAAATAAAACTGAACTACTAATTTTATTCATCACCGTTGTCCTCTACAAACTTCTATATTATGGGATAATTTTTAAAAAAAATAACTAAATTTTTAAAAAATATATATTTATCCACTTCCATTTATATTCGATAGAAAAAAAAAATTAAAGAATAAATACAAAAAAGAATTTATAATATTATATATTTATTAAGTCAAAATTACAAGTTTAGTCCCTAAATTTTCATGTTTGTGTTTGATATATTCCTAGACTTTCAAATTTGTGTCAATAAATCTTTGAATTTTAAAAACATCAAATAGATTTCTAAGATTTCATTTGATAATCATTTGAGGCCCCGTTTAATAACCATTTCAGTTTTTGGTTTTTAGTTTTTCTGTTTTTGGTTTTTGGTTTTTGGTTTTCTGTTTTTTAAAAACAAAAACCATATATGTTTGATAACTGTTTTTTGTTTTTTGGTTTTAAAAAACAGAAAACCAACCTTGTTTGGTAACTGTTTTTGGTTTTCAGTTTTTCAAAAATTAGAAAGATGAAAAAGATGTTTTAGAGAGAGAAAAATGTGTAGAGACGTTGAAACAAAAATTTAGAGACACAAATATAAATGTTTTCGAGAGAAGTTTTTTTTTTTTTTTTTTTTTTTTTGTTGAAAAGACGAGAGAAAAGTTAAACATTGAAAATTTAGAGATGTGAAAGAAAATGTTTAGAGAGAGAATATTAGTTAGACTCGAGAAAAGATATTAGTTAGAGAAAAAAATAGAAAAAAAGTTAGAGTAAAAGCGATAAATTTTAGATAAAAAAAAAATTAAATAAAAAGAGAAAATTTAGAGAGATAGTAAGGTCAAGAGTAAAAGATATGCTAAAAAAATAACGATAAATTAGAAAAATAAAGAAAAGTTGTAGCGATAGAAAATTTTGGAGATTTTTTTTTTCAAATAAAAAATTAGAATATGTTTATTAAGGAGATAAAAAGTTATTGATAAGTTTTTAGAAATAGACAAGTTATAGAGAAAAAAAAAAATTGAGAGAAAATTTTTAGAGAGAAAAAAATAGAAAAAAGAATTTGTTGGAGAGAGATAGGTAAAAGAGGAGAAAAAATTAGAATAAAAATGAGTTTTTGAAAAACAGAAACCTGTTTTTAAAAACTACTTTTTTTGGTTTTTGAAATTTGCTTATAATTTCAAAAACGTTTTTAAAAAACAGAAAACAAAAAACAGAAATGGTTATCAAACATCCATGTTTTTTAAAAATGAAAAACAAAAACAGAAAACAGAAAACAAAATGGTTATCAAACGGCCCCCAGGTTTTTTGTTTTTTGTTTTTGAAAATTATACTTATTTTTTCAATTTTTCTTACAATGGTTTTCATCTTTTATTAAGAACACATTTGAATCCTAGCCAAATTCTAAAAACAAAAACAAGTTCTTGAAAACTACTTTTTGAGGCCCCGTTTGATAACCATTTTGTTTTTTGTTTTTAAAAATTAAGCTTATAAACATTACTTCCACCTACAAATTTCTTTGTTTTTCTAATACCTTTCTTCCATGTTTTCAAAAACCGAGCCAATTTTTTAAAATAAATAACTAGTTTTTGTTTTTGGAAACTGGCTAGGAATTCAAATGTAATCTTGACAAAGATGAAAACCATGATAGGAAAATTGTGAGAAAACAAACATAATTTTCAAAAACCAAAAACCAAATGATTATCAAACGGGGGGTTAGTTTTCAAAATTTGAAATGGTTTTTGAAAACATGGTAGAAAGGTAGATATAACAAAACAAAGAAACTTTTAGATAGAAATAGTGCTTACAAGTTTAACTTTCTGTTGATGGTCGATTTTAGTCAGAGGAAACTCACCTGACCTTCACGTGCCACCAACTGTAAATTTGTAGATGAGGGGGAAGGTGTGGCCTGCAAAAGAGAAAACCTGCACACCGGTGTGGTGCTTGCCACACCGCCTCCGATGCTTAAGTCAGAAAACGGAAGGGAGAGCTAGAGAGCAAGAGAAGAGAGTCGAGAGTTGAGTTTGGGTCCCCTTCTTCAGTGGCGAAGAGGGGTATAAATACCTGCTCGTGCTCCTAGGGTTTCTAGGAATTCGGAGGCGTTTCGGGACAAACTAGGCGGACCCGGGGCGGCCAGAGGTGGGAAGGACCGAGCGGAGGCAAACGGACTCGGCCCGCGCAAGCGGGCCGAGTGGTCGGCCTCGGCCTTGGGCTGAGGCCGACCATTATGCTCGGCCTCGGCCTTGGGCCGAGGCCGACCGTACGGGTCGGGCCCCGTTGGCCCGGCCCGTTGGTCCGGCCTTCATCTAGGTCGTCCCCTGGTCCTATCTCCGTTCGATTGTCCTCGTCAGCTTCTTGTACACCATGGTGGTCCAAAATTACCTATAACATTTTCAAAAATAAAATGATTATTAAACGGGACCTAAACTTGCAGTTTTGTGTCCAACAAGTATCCATGACATCAATTAAAAGAAAATTCATAACATATATTCAACATTTTTAAAAACTAACAAAAATATGTTAGACAACTTTTATTTTTGTGTCTAATAGAACATTTAAATTTAAATTTTATGTTTTATCAATTCATGAGTTTTAAAAAATGTTGAATAGGTCAAAGATTTTATTAAAAAAAAATTAAAAGTTCATGAACTTATTAAACATAAAATTAAAATTTATACACTTATTAGACATTTTTTCCAATTATAAAAGTCAAATGTTAAGAATAGTATTTTTAAATGAATAACATGGGCCCGTTTGATAACCATTTCAGTTTTTGGTTTTTGGTTTTTTTGTTTTTGGTTTTTGGTTTTTGGTTTCCTGTTTTTTAAAAACAAAAACCACATATGTTTGATAACTGTTTTTGGTTTTCAGTTTTTTAAAAATTAGAAAGATGAAAAGATATTTTAGAGAGAGAAAAATATGTAAAGACGTTGAAACAAAAACTTAGAGACACAAATATAAATGTTTTCAAGAGATTTTTTTTTTTTTAAAAGACGAGAGAAAAGTTAAACATACAAAATTTAGAGAGATGAAAGAAAATGTTTAGAGAAAGAATATTAGTTAGACTCGAGAAAAGATATTAGTTAGAGAAAAAATAGAAAACAAGTTAGAGTAAAAGCGATAAATTTTAGATTAAAAAATTAAATAAAAAAAGAAAATTTAGAGAGATAGTAAAGTTAAGAGTTAAAGATATGCTAAAGAACTAACGATAAATTAGAAAAATAAAGAAAAGTTGTAGCGATAGAAAATTTTAGTGACTTTTTTTTTTCAAAAGAAAAATTAGAACATGTTTATTGAGGAGAGAAAATGTATTGACAAGTTTTTAGAAATAGACAAGTTATAGAGAAAAAAAAAAGTTTTGAGAGAGAAAATTTTAGAGAGAGAAAAAAAATAGAGAAAGAAATTTTTTGGAGAGAGAGATAAAAGAGGAGAAAAGTAAGCATTAGAAGAAAAATGAGTTTTTGAAAAATAGAAATATGTTTTTAAAAACTATTTTTTTTTTTGTTTTTGAAATTTACTTATAATTTAAAAAAACGTTTTTAAAAAACAGAAAACAGAAAACAGAAATGGTTATCAAACACCCCTGTTTTTTTAAAATAAGAAACAAAAACAGAAAATAGAAAACGAACAACAAGAACATCATTGAGATAGAGATCTTTATGATCAGTTTTAATTTTTCCTTGACCGAGATGAGTTATAATCAATCCTTCACCATTTGCAACATATACAACTTTTCCTTACACCTTTATAAGGTTTCAAGTTTGAGAGAATGAAGCAAATCAACATCTAATTTTGGTAAATTCACAATGATATAAATAGTAGAAGAATATAAGGAAAGAGATAATTACAATATGTAAATGAATTTCAGTAAGGAGGAGTAGCAGGCGAGAATCGTGGATTAATTTCGTCAACTCGACTTTACTAATTTAGCCCAGATTTCTTGCAATTCTAAGATTGTGAAAGACAATTGGTTGTTTGTTTCTTGTGAGGTTGTGCTAAACACATGGCTGATCTTGCTGAACTCGTGGCTGAACATATGCTACTTGTTGGTTATGACTCTGATATTATCTGGGAGTGTTGGGTATCTTTTCTATCACATATAATACTTGTTCTTTTTGTTTTGTTTTTTTTTTTCGTTTTACGTGGCAAAGAACTAATGTTTTCTATTTGACTAACTATTCTAGTTGACAATATAAAAGTTTCAAGTTAAGAAAAAGAATGTAAGGACATAGGCAAGTGTTCCGGTAAGTAAAATGTAATTTAGAGATGATTTGTGTGGATTAATAAAACCATAGGAATAAACTTCCAAAACTAGTGAGAAATTTGAAACGGTACCTTAACCGAATTTTATAATTTGACAAATTATAATATACTATATTTTAAACAGTAACTATTAGAACACAATTTTCAAATCGTGTTTAAAATAGGTGTTAAACCTTACCATCCACAAATATTTTTGAACCTTAAGAAACATGTACATTGTCATGAGTGAGCATATGATCAATATCTGAATAAATACATTATTTTCCATTATAAATCTACCATATACACTTTTTATGCATATTCATCCTTATTTTCTAACTCACTCACTCATGTTGTGTATAGTTTAACTAGGTTAAAACACATATCTTTGATCGAGATATTAGAGATTCGAATCTAGATTGTTGAACTCCAAAAACGAGAAAAGCTTACTAATTCAAAATGTTTAGGACACATACAAAATTCACCATCACACATTTCCAACGAACAAGAGATGTAATTCAAAATTAAAGACTTCTAAAATACATAAAATGAAAATTATGCAACAGATAATTCGCTTGGATTTTCGACTGTGAGAGACTCTCCATTATCTTTTGGAGTGAGATCAAGAATCATAGTTGCTGCTTTTCTAGCCCTGTTACATTTGTAGAGTGAATGTGTAAATCTATTCATGTTCACATTAAGGAGAAAAGGAACTTAATTATGTTATTTTCAACTATTATTAAAGATTGTATTGTGACATTAAGGTAAACTGAAGGGGTAGGGGAGTAATTAGTCTAAAGAGAAGCGTTCTAGGGAAAGTTGTAGCCACATTAGTAATTATGGAAGAAATAAATTAAAGGATCCTACCTATCATGAGTTTGAAAAGTTCTAAATTTATGTAACTAACAAATGAGAAACTGTGATATCAAAAAAAAAATTAGAAACTAAAATAGATTTATTCAATTTTTTTTTTTTTTTTTTTTTTTGAATTAGACTTATTCAATTCTTTGACTGTGCAAAATAAAGGAATTTTAATCCTAAATTTGTGTAATGTTTATTTGATTTAGGGATTTGTAGTTTGCAAAAATATTGGAAAAACAGCAGTATTCTCTTTTTGCTAATAATATCTTTTATAAACTATACAAATCATCAAAATATAAAGAACCTTCCCATATTTCATTAATAGTTAGATATTATCTACTTCTGAGTCTAAGTTAGTCGAATTTTTGAGCATAAAGTATTTTGACTTTACTTTTAAGCGTTTCACTGAGAAAACATCATATCAATTCATTAAAGAAAAAAAAAAGAAAAAAGAAAAAAGAAATATCATAGCTAGTTATTTTTTTATTATTATTATTAAATAAATATAGATTTTAGAATATTTTCGGAAAAATAACACACACAGAAATAAATTATAATTAAATTAAGCATTTTTGTATATAATATATATAATAAAAATGAAAGAGTTACCAAAGAACACGTAATTCGTTAAAGTATCCCATCTAAACTTGATTTATACACAATGAATATTGAAATTTCTTTAATAAGTTTTCTTCATTTTATCGATCTTTCAATTTCTCTTACCCGATTCTTCATTTATTCCCTCTTTATGAGAAATTGCAAGGAAAATAGGTAAATTTAGAATGATAATGATATTCCATACCAATGTTGAGGAGATTGAAATTGGGCAGCTAAATCACCAACACATAAAACAAGCATGTCTGTGTATA
The DNA here is from genome assembly GCA_017139565.1 of Luffa aegyptiaca. Taxonomy (NCBI): domain Eukaryota; kingdom Viridiplantae; phylum Streptophyta; class Magnoliopsida; order Cucurbitales; family Cucurbitaceae; genus Luffa; species Luffa aegyptiaca. The sequence continues at coordinate 40,707,517 of CM029407.1, forward strand.
TGAGGCCCGGATCTAAGGCCACCATTGCCATTCCCTCTGGCAACCCTTTTGCAATCGATTTGCTTAATCCCTCCACTGCCCATTTGGACGAACAATACACAGCGAACTGCAAATATATCAAAAACATAGTTTACAAATTAAACACACAAGTTCTAAAAATATTTATAAATCTAATTTAAAACTATTTGATATCGAACAAAAAGGTAAAATTTAAAGAGATGTTCACGCACATACATCTTCGTGTGCAGATCTTCCAGCACCTGAAGACATATTAATGATGATTCCTTGCTCGTTGCGAATCATAAGTGGAATGAAATGGCGCAAAACATTTATCGTCCCTTTTACATTTGTATCAATCACGTTATCAAAATCCTCTACGGGAAGCTCCCATATCTTAGCTTTTCTTTGAGCCACAGCTGCATTATTCACTATGATGATATAATCCAGAGATGTGTAAATAATCTTTAGCTTTTCAATTATTTGTTTCAATAAGAAATTAAGGTAAAAGAGAGAAATACGGATGATATCAGGAACAAGTTTGTTTTCCACAACCGTTTGTGCAAGTTGTTCAACATCGTTGTTTGATTTCTGCAAAACAAAACGTATATTTCCAATCACTTTTCCAGCAAGTTGGTAACGTGGAATAGAAGCAGTAGTTATTACCGACCACATCGACTCTGAACAGGAAATGTTCATTTGGAGATAACTTGGAAAACTCTACTCGAAGGGAATCAAGTTTAGTTTGATCGCGTGAGCAACCAATTATAGTGTGGCCGCGACTAGCGAGCTCTAATGCTAAAGCTCTTCCTAATCCTTTGCTAACGCCAGTGATCAACACCTTACGAGAAGCAGCTGCACCTTGTCGGGAGGATTCAGTCGGAGTTGTGGCCATGGAGGTTTTGCAGCAGTTTCAGACAGTTCTAAAGGTTGAGCAGCTCCCAAACTTCGGGATATAGTTTGGTTGGTTCAAAATTTGGATGGATTGCACATGTCATTGGCCCCTTAATTTATTTCTGGTCTCAGTCAATTTAAAGGGACCACTCCCTTTGTTCTTCCCGTCTTCGACCGATTATTATCATTATTAATTTTTAAACAAAAACTTGGTAGTTGGTACAAGCATTTAATGTGACCTATTCCATACGTCTCCACACTTGAATAATTTTAAGGGAGCAGTTTAGAAACTTAATATTAATGGTTGTTATTATCACCTGCGTAATTTCAAGAGAATAGGACATGTGGAATAAACTTTGTATCTATATTGATCTTGTGGGTGCAGTACAATCTCTAATGTATGATCCTCTGATTTTGTCTCTTGTGTGTAGTTATGAATTTTAGGGAGTCTTTTGTCTTCTTTTTTGAATGGAGTCTCTTTAAATTCTACTTCTCTTGGTTGAGAGTTTAATTTTCTTAAACTTTTGAAATGAGAACTCCTCTAAAGTTTTCTATATTGGGTAGGTGGCCTAGTTTTGGCTTGAATAGCTTTTGGGCCTAGCCAAACTTGGGTTTCATTGACTTTGAGCCTAGTCATTTGAATTTGGGTTTGGTTTAAACTTACTAAATACCATATAACCCAAATATCATATGACCCAATTTGGATCAAATTAAATTTTTATTATTTGATCAAATGACCATATTGGAGACATGTGAAATTCTACCATCCCTAAACAGGACAGGAGTGAATTCCGTCTTGCAGGACTATGTCCCCAGTTATCTACTGAGTCTCATCCACTTTTATGTCCCTACATAAAGTTCAAGTTTTCATAAACATAGTCCGGGCTTCTTAGTTTATTGGATTTGTGGTTACTTAGGCAAGACTAATACATTTATAATCAATAACGTTTTATCGAAATGAAATAACTCTTTATTTACAAATAGTCATCAAATGTTACATTTACTATCTACGAGTTTTTAGGCCATAAAACCCAACACAAAAGACGTACCTGAGGTAGAAGAACTCAGCGCTGGTTCTGTTTAAACATGAGTGGCCGCTACTGGTTGCCATAACTGAAAGTTGTGTGGTCCTGCCACTCCAGATTATAAGTGTTACCGTACGGATTGTACGATCTTTGTTTACCAGCAAAGCCTCCCACAACGTTCACTTCACCTCCCTCCTGGAGCTAGGGGCAAGCGTCTATAGTGTGGCCAGTCATCGAGCAAAGTCCACACACTTTCGCCTGCGCCTGTCCTGTATGCAAAGAGTGAACGAGTTTAGTTAATTCATCATTTCGGTGCGCATGTCACTTACCTCGCTCTTGGTAGCAGCTTGAACTGGCACGACAGGTCCCCGTGTATCGAACTACTGAGAGTTTTCAACCAAACTCGAAATCAGCTGTCTTGCCTCAGCTGGAGTCTTGTTCACGAGCGCTCTCCCGGTGGCAGTATCTACCATACTCTGGTCCATAGGTAGCAGCCCTTCGTAGAAATATTGGATCAACAACTGATCCAAAATTTGGTGATGTGGGAAGCTGACACACAAATACTTAAACCTCTCCCAGTATTCATGAAGTGTTTCCCCAGTGATCTGAGAGATCCTGTAGATCCACTTCCTGATATTTGCAGCTCTATTTTCAGGGAAGAACTTCTCCAAGAACTGCTTCTTCATCTCATTCCAAGTGTTGATGGATCCTGAGGGAAGGTAGTAAAGCCAATCTTTCGCCTTGTCCTTCAACGAAAAGAGGAATGCCCTTAGGTTGATTGCCTCCTCCGTCACTCTGTGGGGCCGCATCCCATAATATATGATATGGAACTCCTGGAGATGTTTGTGTGGGTCCTCACCTGCACTACCACGAAAGATTGGGAGTAAGTGTATCAAACCAGACATTAATTCAAAGTTACCTGTCGTCTCAGGGTAGGTAATGCATAAAGGCTGCTGGTTCAAATGTGGCGCTGCCAGTTGCCTTAATGTCGTCTCGGCCATGGCTGGGGCCTCAACCTTGCCAAGATCGTCCACAAGTCTCCTTCTTGCTCGCCTTCTGAGTCTCGTCTCCTGACGGAAGAGATTTTTGCGGTCTCTTGTCAAATAAATTTATAATCCACGATTCCTAAAGCTAACTTGTAGCAGTAGTGGTCGGGGTCGATCACAGGGAACAATCAGTTTATTTCTAAATTCTTTTGTGTTTTTGAGGTAACCAAAAAGGGGGGGGGGGTTTATAGATAAAGGATTAAGACATAAAGTAAAGGCGGGAAAATAAATAAGGAAAATTAAATGCAAGAAAAGTAAAGGCGGGGTTAGTTGATCTTACCACGAGGATCACTGTAATCGGGGTTGAACTCGGTGTTAAGTTTGATTAATTTCATTCATCGATTATCAATTGATTTTAATTAACTATCTAAGTCCGGCGTACTCCGGCAACAAACCGAGAGCCATGATCCAACTATCACAAACATGCAAATGCTAAGTTTGATTCTAGCTTAAATTAATTAATTGGCCTATTAACTAATCTAAACTACATTGGAATCTAGTCGAATTAATTCACATGCAACGGGCAACAAACCATAATTACAATTGATTAAATCATTTAGTTCAAGGGACGCATGCTTAATATCATAACATTAACCTATTTGCTACTTAGATTTAGCAAGTAAATTTAGAGAGGGCGCGATCAAGGTTGTCAATCTTTCCTACCACAATCTAAACTTATAGAAAAAGAACTAAAATCACAAAGACAATTAACTAAGTAATGAAGAATGAAATCTCATAAAATTGAATCAAACTTACAAACCGAGGTCCCGATTACAACGATCCGAGCTTAGTTGGCCATAGACAAGCACCTCCAAGCTCGAGGCTCGATCAACCGACCCATGGACTAAGAAAACTTAAAAAAACTTTTGAAACTAGAGAGAAAAGTGGCTACAAAATTGTAGTGAGGGATGATTCTAAACCTACACCAAGGCCCTTTATTTATAGTGTTTCTTGGCCTTCAATTCGTGGTAGAATGGTGCTGAATTGGGTCTTCAAACAAGGAAAAATTCCAACCAAATTGGGAAAAAATCGCTTTTGTGGAGAGCGTCGCGACGCTGTCCCCTTCACTTTTGGAAAATATTTCTCAGATTGCCCTAGCGTCGCGACGCTGTAGCGTCTCGACGCTGTAGCGTCTCGACTCTGATGATGAGCGTCTCGACGCTGCGACGGCTCCAGGGGCAAAATGGTCATTTTATGCTCCGGTTTCGCTCGTTTTATCCCCGAATTGCTTCCAAAGCTCCAGTGAGGACCTATAGACATATTATACTCATTTTAAAGCATTTTTCGCAAGGAATTCAACTAAGAGAAGCAAATTGGGAGATTCTAAGTGTATAATAAATTGGACTTATCATCTCCACTCGTGTGATCTTTGGTTCACACCTAAGATCGTTGCCCTACGAATAACGTGTGATCATAAACCATACAACCAAGAACAAAAGGCATAAAAACCTAAAAACACTAGATATGCACCTTTCCCTGGCAACAACGCCAATTTGACAGGTCTGTTTCACGGAAGTCAAATAAAATTTATATCCACAGCACTAAACTACTTTCATAGTAATAGCGGCCGGGGTCGAACACATGGAAGGGAGTCCTAATGGGATCTAGGCTTCTATGCACAGAACTTGGTATTTCCTACTAAATCGTTTATCGAGTGTATGCTTTCCCAATGTTTGATGAGTTAAATCCAGGAATTGTGCGTCCTCAAATTGAGGCAGCAAATTTTGAAATGAAACCAGTCATGTTTCAGATATTGCAAACCGTGGGTCAATTTCATGGTTTACCATCTGAGGACCTCCATTTACATCTTAAGTCTTTTCTAGGAGTGAGTGATTCGTATGTTATTTAGGGAGTGTCGAGAGATGTCCTTAGATTAACTTTGTTCTCATATTCTCTTAGAGATGGAGCAAAGCCGTGGATAAATTCGTTTGCTCCAGGATCAATTAACACTTTGAACGAGTTAGCGAAAAAATTTCTTAGTAAGTATTTTCCACCAACTAGGAATGCCAAGTTGAGGAGTGAGATAGTGGGATTGAGGCAAAATGAAGATGAAACTTTTAGTGAGGCTTGGGAGAGGTTTAAGGAGCTTTTGTGAAAGTGTCCCCACCACGGTTTACCGCATTGTATCCAAATGGAAACATTTTACAATGGGCTAAATGTAGCAACCCAGGGTATGATCGATGCTTCTGTGGGAGGGGCCCTTTTGGCGAAAACTTTTAATGAAGCCCATGATATTTTAGAGAGAATATCAACCAATAGTTGTCAGTGGTCAGATGTTAGAGGCTCTAGTAAGACAGTCAAGAGTATGAAGAAGTTGATGGTGTGTCTACCGTTAGGGCCGATATTGCAATGTTAGCTAATGCTCTTAAAAACATAACTGTGGTAAGCAATGTTCAGCAGCCGCCAGTGGTGGAGCCTGCTGCAGTTGTAAACTGATAAGGGTAAAAAATATACCTATTTTACCCTTATATTTAGCTCATTATCTTGTCAAAACTATATGTTTTAGATCAATTTTACTGTTCCCGAGCTCAAAATATGTTAAAGTTGTTAAGTTAGGGTGTTGAGAGTCACTGTTGTCAAATTATGCTCATTTGTGCTTAAAAAGACTCAATTTTAAGGGAATTTGACTAAGTTTGTTGCTGTGCAGAAAAACAGAGGAAAGCTGGATTTTGCCCAGATATGCGACCGCATTTCTGAGAAGGCAAAATGAAATGCGACTGCATTTCTGGAAAAACAGAGGCAGTTCCGAGTCTACCGCGGGTCGTTTTGAACGAGACGTCTTCGCACCTAACCGACTGTTTTGACTCTGAAACCGACTGGGCTACCTACCAGCACCTATTTCACACCTCCTCAACCACTTCCAACACTATATAAGCTCGAGATTCGAAGTCAAATTCTAGTAGAACTCATTTGGAAGAAGTGGGTGGTGACAGAACCCTAGTTGACGCCAATGAGTAGGGATGCCCGAGGTCCTTCTTAGATGACTAAATTCTAACCTTAGTTAGACACCAAACCTTAGGGTTTGTAGGGATTTTCAACCATTTCCACTTTGTAAAAGCGAGAGAGTGGAGTGTCGAGCGAACTCTAGAAGGATTGGATAAAATAGAAAAAACCCTAGTATTTAGCTACTGTCATTATTTCCAGCCTGTGTTACTTTTCATTTATCTGTATTCTTTACATCTTATTTTTAATGAAAAGGTATTCATTTGCACTTTATGTCACACACCCTCCCGAACTACCTGCTAGCTTAGTCAGGGAGATGGCGTGAAGCCAACAGACATCGTCCTCCTCTAACGATACCTGTTGACCCTGCTGAATCGCTGAACCTGATAAACATACAAGTCTTAGAAATAAAATACTTTACATGTAACGCAACACAGCGGAATCCCTGAAAAACTTTAGACATACATGAAGTGCAGCCCTGACATAACTCGGTTTGGAAAATAACCTGATAGAGATGTCACAACCAAAAACATATCCACTGGGGTTTATACAACCACGACCTCTAGAACTTACACAAACAGTAAATTATCCAATCCTTACAAAGACATTTACAATATAGACAGACTGAATGTACAACTCCACCCACGTACTGGAGCTTGATCTGGAACTTTCAACAGACGTTGGCAGTGTATCAGGCACCGGGAGCTCGATCTCTACCTGGAAAGTGGGAAAACATTTTGAAAGATTGAGCTATGAAGCCCAGTGAGTGACTAAATTTAAAACGGTTAATCCGAAAATTAGAACATGTGATAAACCTTTAAACGTATAAATCCATTCATTCAAAGCGTTAAACATAAACGTATAACGATAAAAGCTTTCTCAAATAATCCGTAAGTATGTCATTAAAATCTAGCAAGGCATATCATTTATATCAAACATTTTAACTATCATGACAGATCTACGTTGTGTAGGGCACGCCCAGTACAACCAACGTTTACTAGCTTTACGATGTAGTGGGGCCCGCCCAGCACTCACGACAGCATCGTTGTCACGGAGTACACTCAACGTCAACAACGAAATATAACCTCTGTGCACACGATAACATATAGCCTCGGGCTCAATATCTCTGTCATGTAGTCAATAGAAATCTCAGAAAATCACATGAAAACCTTAAAACATGCCTGCTTATCTTTATCTTTCGTAAAACTTAAGCTTACTCAGCTTGCTCGTGAAAAACAGAAAATCTTTAAACAATACTTGCTAATACATACTTTACTTTAAATGATATCGTTTCAACTATTTTTCATAAAGTCAATAATCATGTGCTCGTATATAAACCTCATTAGAAAATTTAAGCTCAAAACTTATGCTTGAAACCATTTATAGAAATCATGTATCATTCATAGAAAAACATGTAAAACATCTAATCATGAACAACCGTTTAGAAACAATTTTCGAAATTTGTTTTGTCACTCACTATCTTAGCTATTTTCCTGGTCTGTAGACTCGGCCTATTTCCTCTTGGCCTGTCAAACAACAAAAACCAAGCATTAGATCCATGAGTAGTTTTGTCTTTCCATGCTCCTGAATTCTAAACACTTGAATTAAAATCACACTTCACATTTCTTTTTCCAGATTTTCCAGATTCAGTACCATAACTTCCAACACTCATAACTTCCTCAATACTATATATCAAACTCTTCATTTTGGAACCCTCTAAAACGTACCTGAAGGAATGAAAACAAGATTCCCAACAGATTTGTCCAAACATCCCCCGAACACATCAAGTACAGATTCGAGCTTCTCTGCTACCCTCTATCTTTCTCCTGAAATTAAACCTACTTCTAGTCTTTTTTGGCTCACGAATTCTGCATGAAAGTTATAGGAAATTGAATAAGCTTTCCAACCATACAAAATTGAGAGTCTGATTCAGCTTGTACACCCCATAATGCTCGAAAAACCAGAGAAAACCAGAGATCCTCCTGGTTTGCACGAAAATTCTGTGCTCTGTTTTCCACTTCAAAAACCATTAACTTATCATCAGATTTAGCTCAAGATTCCTTCATGAAATTTGTTAGAAAATGGATTAACGTTCAAGAAAATCAGACCTCACCTCTTAGTTCTTCCTGTGTAGCTCAAACCGAATAAAACCCAGAGATAGGGAGGTTGAACCCAAATTCATCCATGGTTGCCTTTGCTTGAGCTATTTCCTCTCCTCTTCAACCTCAAAACCCTAGCAATCTTCTTCTTCATCTTCCTTCACTCTCTCCCTCGAAATGCTCTGTAAATTGGATGGGGAATGATGGAAAAATGGCTGGAAATGGTTAAGGCGGTGGTGGGTTTCTTATTTAAGACCACTAAGCACCGAAAGTGGGCTTCCATTTCATATCTTTCTGTCATTTTTTCTTTTCACTTTTGTTCCTTCTTCCTGATTTCTTTTCTTTTCTTTCTTTCATTTCCTTTGGTTCATTTCTTTTCTTTTCTTTTATTCTGAAATTAATAATTTCCAACAACTTTAATCCAACCATGAAACAACAATGAACCATAAAGCTTTGTCATTTTCTTCAACAATGAACAACAACAACTTTGATTCAACTTCCACAATAGATGACAAGAGAAAATAATCCAAGGGAAGTATTTTATTTCGTCCTCGAACTTTAGAAGTCCTTAGGTGAAGAGTGTCAGGTAACTTCTCCTCACTGGTCTTCTAACTCCCAAGTTGCCTCCTCCACTTTGTGATGTCTCCAAAGTTTCTTCACGAGTGGGATCGTTTTGTTTCTCAAAACTTGCTTCTTTCTATAGAGGATCTGAACCGCTTCCTCTTTATAACTCAAGTCTTCCTTCAACTCAATCGGTTGCACTTCGAACACATGTGATGGATTTGGAATATATTTCCTCAACATGGACATATGAAAAACATAATGTATTCGAGCAAGTTCCGCTAGCAACTCAAGTCTATAGGCTGCTGGTCCAACTCGTTCTGTCATCTGATAAGGACCAATATATCTAGGACCCCGCTTACCTTTTCTCCCAAAGCAAAGAACACCTCTCCAAGGAGATAACTTTAAGAAAACTTGATCTCCAACCTGGAGTTCTAAGTCCTTAGTCGCTTATTTGCATAGCTCTTCTGTCGATCCTGAGCTATTTTCAGGTTCTCTCTAATAAGCTTGATACTGTCTGTCGTAACTTGTACCAACTCAGAACCAATTAGCTTTTGCTCTCCCACTTCGTTCCAACACACAGGAGTCCTGCATGGTCTGCCATACAAAGCCTCAAATGGTGCCATGCCGATACTAGACTGATAACTGTTATTATAAGCGAACTCCATAAGTGATAAGTGGGTATCCCAACTTCCCTTAAACTGAAGGACACATGCTCTCAACATGTCCTCTAAAGTCTGGATGGTCCTCTCTGACTAACCATCTGTCTGGGGATGGAACGCTGTACTGAACTTCAACTTTGTTCCCATTGCTTTATGCACACTAGGCCAAAACTTAGAAGTAAACCTCGGATCCCTATCTGAAGCTATGGATACTGGCACTCCATGCTGACTCACAATCCTGTCGACGTATAGCTTAGCTAACTGATCTAGTGTAGACGTATAGCTGCTAGCCCAAGATCATGGGTAGGGTAATTACACCCATGCTTCTTCAACTGCCTTGAAACATAAGCTATTACCTTTCCTTCTTGCATAAGCACACAACGTAATCCTTGCGTCGAAGCGTCACAATAGATCACATACTCCTTCCCTGTTACAGGAAATGTCAGAATAAGTGCTGTCACTAATCTCTTCTTCAGCTCCTGGAAACTCTGTTTGCATTTATTTGACCACTCAAACTTAGCATTCTTCCTTGTCAAAGCTGTCAAGGGTAATGCTAATCGTGAGAAATCCTCAACAAAATGTCTGTAGTATCCGACCAGGCCTAGGAAACTACGTACCTCTGTTGCACTAGCTGGTCTCTCCCAGTTGACAACAGCTTCCACTTTCTGCGGATCAACACTAACTCTGTCCGCTGAAACTACATGCCCTAAGAACACTACCTGTTTCAACCAGAACTCACATTTGCTAAACTTAGCGTACAACTGTTTATCACGTAGTGTCTGTAGAATAATCCTCAAATGTTCCTCATGGGCTTTCCTGTCAATTGAGTAAACTAGTATGTCATCGATGAACACTATCACAAACTGATCTAAGTATTGATGGAAGATCCTGTTCATGAGGTCCATGAAAACTGCTGGCGCATTCATTAAACTGAATGGCATCACTAAAAACTCATAGTGCCCAAACCTCGTCCTCAATGTTGTCTTAGGAATATCTGATTCCCTAACCTTTAACTGGTGATATCCTGACCTCAAATCAATCTTAGAGAACACTGCTGCTCCCATTAACTGGTCAAACAAGTCATCGATGCGTGGTAGAGGATACTTGTTACGTATCGTAACCTTGTTTTAACTGCCTGTAATCAATGCATAATCTCAGGGTACCATCTTTCTTCTTCATGAATAACACTGGAGCTCCCCAAGGTGATACACTAGGCCTGATGTATCCCTTGTAAACTAGTTCTTGTAACTGCACCTTCAGCTCCTTAAGCTCGCTCGGAGCCATTCTGTATGGTGCCTGTGAAATAGGTGTTGTTCCTGGTAACAATTCAATAGTGAACTCCACCTCTCTATCAGGTGGCAAACCCGATAGATCAGCTAGAAAAACATCAAGAAATTCGTTCACTGCAGGAACATCTTCTGGTTTCAGCTTTTCTTCTTGCACCTCTACTACGTGTGCAAGAAACGTTGTGCAACCCTTCCTCAACAACTTCTCAGCTTTTAGAGCTGAAATCAAACTCGTAGGAATAATCTTCCTATCACCCTTGAAAACAACTTTAGTCAAACCTGGTTTCCTAAAAGTCACTTCCTTCACATGGCAATCCATAGAAGCATAGTGAGTGAATAAGAAATCCATTCCCAAAATTACATCCAACGCCTGCAACTTTAGGGGAAGAAGATCCACTAACATATAGAGACCTTCTACCACAACCTCACAATCACGCAACACTTCATTGACTAATAAAACGTCACCAACTGGATTGTATATAACTAACTCCTCAGATAAAGGCTCTAGCATCCTATTCAGCTTAGTTAGAAACATACTAGAAACAAAGGAATGTGTAGCACCTGGATCTAATAAAACACGTGCAGGTACATTACAAATCAAAACCGTACCAGTAATCACATCTGGTGCATCCTTTGCTTCCTGTTGAGTCATGGCGTAGACTTTTCCCTGCTGCTAGGTCTCCCCACAACTCCCTTCTGCCTTGCACCACTGGTGCCCTCTCCTGCGGTTGCTGAGACTCTCGGTTGCTCAACTGTGTGGGACTCAACTCCCTGGTCCCTCTGAACTGCTGCTCACGACCTCGGGAACCACTAGCTGTTGAAGCCCCACGACTAGGCTCCATTGCCGAATTTTCCTCTGTTATACTATGCTCCACACGTAAGACAGTCTTTACTAGCTGGGAAAAATTCGTCCACTTGGCAATAGCTGTAACTGGGGTACGTATCTCAAAACGCAGCCCTCTTTCAAACCTTCGACACCTGTCACTTTCAGATGCCACAATCACATCGGCAAACCGTGAAAGCTCGGTATACTTTCTCTCGTACTCGGCCACTGAAAGTGACCCTTGCTTCAGCCCCAGAAACTCATCTCTCTTTTCCTCACAGTATGTGTTGGAATAATACTTGTCCTCGAATATGCCTCTGAAAGTCTGCCAGTCTAACGTATGTGCATCACTGTGCCTGGCTAAAATGGATTTCCACCATCCCTCCGCCTCCTTCTGCAGGAGGAATGTGGCTAATCTGACTTTTCGCTCCTCAGGACAACTCATCACGTCGAAGCATTTCTCCAGCATATTTAACCAGACCTCGGCGTCAGCTGGATCTGTGGAACCCTCAAACACTGTGGCTCCTAATTTCTTCAACCGTTCTATCTAGGGGTGAAGAAAACCGAACCGAACCAGAAAACCAAACGAACCGAACCAGTTTGGTTTGGTTCGGTTTTTTCATAGATTCAGACCGAACCGAATCGAACCGACTCGGTTTGGTTCGGTTCTCAACTTTCATTTAAATATAAATTTTAGGTTTAGTGTGATTAGGGCTTCGGGTCGTGCCTCTTTTCCTCTTCTCAACTTTCTGTCGTCGTTTTCCTTTCCCTTTTCTCGAATTGACGGTCGAACAAACCTAAACGTACTCAGTGGGCATCGGACGAGAAAGGACGGTGTACGTTTCTAGTAACTAAACTGACTCGCAGAGGGTATCGTTTTTAGTAACTGGAACAAACCTAAACGTACTCAGTGGGCATCGGTCGAACAAATCGAGCGGCAGGACGGTGTACGTTTCTATTAACTGGAACCGACTCGCTGCCTCCAGTAATCATCGTTTTCCTCTTTTCCCTCGACATAGATCTCACTTTCTAGTGACTGGACGGTGGAACCGACTCGGTCGCTCGAATTGACTGAATCGAAAAAGGCCACCGTCGGCGACGGACAAGGAGGTAATTTTTTTTAGTTACATATTTTGAGTTGAAGAATCCCCGCTGATCAAACAAGGAGGTACAAACCCCAAGCTTGCATGAAAGCGATTTTGGCCGATCAGACAAAAACCCCTGCCGGCGACGGACAGGGTGAAGAACCCCATTGCTGGATCTCGCCAGTCGTTTTAATTTTTCTTTCTTCAACCTGCTGTGTTTGCTTGCTTCTTTCTTTGTTCTTCAACCTGCTGTGTTTGATTTCTTCTTTTGTTCTTCAACCTGCTGTTTGCTTTCTTCTTTCTTTTTTCTTCAACTGCTATGTTTGCTTCTTGCCCAGAAAAAAATAAAAATAACCAACCCGACCCAATTCGGGTCAACCATGAATCGGGTCGGTTCGGTTTGTTCGTACAGTCGGGTTGGGTTGGGTTGTCCGTACAACCGACCCGACCCAAAAAATTTACACCCCTAGTTATATCCCATACATCTTTTCCGGATCACTAGACCTTGCTCTCTTTGGCCTACCGACCTCCTGTGCAGATCTAGCAAACTGCTCATTCCCTGCCTCATTCTGATCTTTCGGGGTACTGGATCCCCTTTCAGATTGACTTTGGGTAGGATTCTGCCTGCGTCGTCTGCTGGTACGTGGTGGCATGACTCCTATCACATATCAACACATCAGACATGCTATAGATACTTAACTCAGTTGCATGATGACACCCCCTCCCAAACTAACAGCTAGCTTAGTCAGGGAGATGGCGTGAAGCCAACAGACATCGTCATCCTCTAACGATACCTGTTGACCCTGCTGAACGCTGAACCTGATAAACATACAAGTCTTAGAAATAAAATACTTTACATGTAACGCAACACAGCGGAATCCCTGAAAAACTTTAGACATACATGAAGTGCAGCCCTTGAAGGAATTGAATCCTCTAGCGGAAGCGAATTAAATCGAGCGTGATTTAATTTCAATTATTCGAATACCGGTACGTTGGGAAAATAAATTTCAGAACGATTCTCAAATTAAATCTAGATTAAGCATGCAATTACTAATTCTAAACAATTTAGAGATTTGGAGACCTACTTGTTGAAGAACGAAAATCTTCTCTGCACGATGCTCCAAAAATGTTCTTTGATCTCCGATCAAGACACCACCATCACGGGTCACCCGCTATCCTCTGGATTACTGAAGTAGAGATTGTGGGATCTCAATCTAGTCTTGGGAGGGAAAAATTCCAGCAAACAAGTTACTGTAATTTTTTTTTTAGAGAGAATAAGAGAATTCCAGAGAATAATAGTTCTCTGTTCTACGTTAAACAGAGAGAATGAGAGAGCGTATGGGTAACCCCTCTCCACTTTACGATAAGTGGGGAGGGAGTTATTACCCTACTTAATCTCGATCGTTGGATCTAATCCAAACGATCTTGGCCGTCTATTAATTAAATAATAACAATCATTTAATTAATTAATTAATTATAATTAATTTAATTAAAACAATATTAATTAAATCAATTATAACATAAGGTATTTAATTCAATTTGGATCATATTAAATTGAATTAAATTGGTCATTCAATTAATCTCATTAATTGAATCCACATTAATTAAATATCCAATATTTAATTAATATTACAATTGAATCATATTCAATTTTAATCTCTCTCATTTAACCTATAGTTTTAATGTGCATCATAATGTACATTAATATTAACTATAGAATTAATTTAATTAAATCACATTAAATTAAATTAAATTAATTAATTCATTAATTAAATATCATATATTTAATTAATTTACTATTTGAATCATTATTCAAATAATTCTCTCATATACTATAGTTTTAATATGAATCTCATTCACATTAAATTTAACCTATAGTTTCAATATGAATCTAATTCATATTTAATATTTGAACTCTTTCAAATATTTAATTCTCTCTTTAATTAATTTTGAATCACATCCAAAATTAATTTTATAATATAAAGTTTAATTCATCAATTAAACTTATATTATAATGTATCTTTATACATTATTTTAATTGTATCAAATACAATAAAATTCCCTTAACGAATTTGAACACACTTCAAATTCTATTCAAGACTATCTAACCTCAGAACCCTTTACGAGCTAGCAGGTGGACCTAATGGACCTACAGATCAGAAGCTCCAACGATACGAGACTAATTGGCTAAACTCATTAACCAAATTAATCAACATTCGTTAACTGTGGGTCACTCCACTAAAGACCCACAACTGCACTCTTCTAACTGTAGAATATTTCTGTGTCCACGGATATCGACCAATAACAGTAAGTCAATCCTTCACGAGTGTTCGTAACGCCAGCTGGGTCAAATTACCGTTTTACCCCTGGATTACCTTTGGATCCTTAAGTACCACTGATTCCTCTAATGAACAATCTGTTTATGATCCAATCAATTAACAGCAGTTCCTCTCGGGCCAGGAGAGGATGGGCGCCCTTGTTCAAGACCCGAAATCAGCCCTTAAGGGAACACACATCTACTTGCCCCAATAGGGGAAGGAGTGAATTCCATCTTGTACTGTTATGTTCCCAGCCCCCATTCGGTCTTGCCCCTGAAATGGTAGGATTATTGAGTCGGCGAACTGGCCACTCTCACCCATACAGATCTAAGGACAATCCCTCCTGAAAAGGAGTTCATAACAGACTCAGGATTGAGATTGAGTTACCTAGGTCATCCTATTGAAATAGAAACCTAAACTAGTTAACGGTGTTACATCTAGTGGTTACTATTTCGCGGTCCGGTCTTATGCAAACTCATTGCACAGGATACCCCCACTCGCATGTCTCCTACATGGATACTTTGGATCATTGCATCTGTATCGAATACAAAGTGGGTCGTATCACATAGTGTTACCAGGATAAGGTACCCAGCCTTATCCCTATACTATAGACCATTTAGGTTGTTACTTGAACATTGATCCCCGTATGTCCCCACATACTAGTCCAAGTTTCATCTAAACAACCTTGGATCTTAGTTTATTGGATTTGGGTCAAATTGTGCAATTTTAGTGACAATAACTCTTTATTGTACAAACCTCAATAACAACGTATTGAGACAAGTGAATAATTTGTCACCATTCACAATCTACGAGTTTTAGGGCATAAAACCCAACAACTCCCACTTGAACTAAAACTCTAGTTTAGTGGGAAGTACAATAATCTATCATGGCAACGGGTTTAAAGATACATGTATAATAAATCAAACGTATATATACAATGTACAAATACAATAAACTAGGGCATCCACTATACCCATTACATTTCTCCCACTTGCCCTAGATTACATCTTTGTACTTATCTCGTAGATCTAGACCATCTAGATAACCCTCATACACTTTAGCCGAGAGAGCATTCGTGAATGATCAGCAATTCTTTCATTCAATTCAATGTGCATGCTTGTCTTGCATTAGGAAAGGTCATATTTGGAACACTTTCCAAATCAGCCTCGAACTTTCCAAGTCTTACAACCTCGATCGCTGCTTCACAAACAACATAGTTTTCGGCCTATAGGTGATGACCGCAAAGTGCACGGGTCGCAAGTAATATAAAACGGAAAGTATTCCGAGTATCGAATCCTCAGGGAGTTTGAATTATTTCCATTAAGTACCAAGAACCATTATGTTTTAATTTTATTTAGAATTTCAACTTGAATTGGTAAAGTGAACATAAAAAAAAACTAACAAAAAGAAACATGCAAGTAAAAAGGAATTTTCCTATCAAAGGGGGCTCGACCTAGGGTGTTAACTAGCTTTCTTGGATTTGTAGCTCCATCACATGGATGTATGTAACTAATAATCTTCAATTTCATAAATCTAGAAGTGATTATAAGTGGATTTCTCTTTCAAGCTCCTCCGCATCTCATACTAACATAACTAATTTATGTGTCCATCTCCTTAGTTAATCATAGTATGGCATTAAGCAACTTCATTATCAATTTCTAACAATTCTCTTTCACTCTCGTGTTCCAAGCAATTATTAGCCATGCAATTTGGATCTAATCTAATTTCTCTCTGTCGAGTATCAATTTAGACCAACAAATCAATTAATCCGTGATCAAGAGATTAAAAGCATTAAGAATGAATTGCATAGATGACATATGAAGAAATTCATTACATAATCCAAGTAATTGCGCTACAATATCCAATTAGCTAGAGTAACGACCCTAGGTCTCAAGATCTACTCACAATTGGGAATAATTTTGCCAAAATGATCTTGATCCATGGGCCTAACTCAAATTAAAATAAGAAATTACAAAGAAGTAAGGAAGAAATAATCGATAAGTTGATCCCATGCTCCTGCTACGAACATCTCGAATCCGAGCCTTGGAATCTCGCTCGATTCCTCCTTTTTCCTCACAACTCTTCTCTTTTTTTTCTTCTCTATTGAGCTAGGGGAGAGCTCCCCAAAAATGGGATGATTTTCACCTTGGGAGAGGGGATTTTTTTTATAGGGAAAGGGGCTGGACATTTCTTGCTGAACAAGTCGGTAGCGTCGAGACGCTACGTCACAGCGTCGAGACGCTGTGACGTCAGGTTGTCTTGGGGCAGAAGTTTTCGTAGCGTCGCGACGCTACGCAGACAGCGTCGCGACGCTACCGCGATTCTGGATTTTTCCTCGCTGATCACCTAGCGTCGAGACGCTAGGCCTTCTAAAAGCCGATTTTGCAGATTTTTGCCTCCTTTCTTCAAACTTTTGGGCTTTTTGGGCCTCCCACTTCAATTGTTTTCTTTTCTTGGAGCTTAGGGCTTGGATCTTCCATGATTATTCTTCAAATTGCCCAAAAAGTCTCCAAATTTACCCAAATTCTCTTAAAATCTCCGTTTTGCTCCTCGAACTCGGTTTTCTATAAAATCAATATAAAAATACATTAAAGCTCACAATTCATGCACAAAACTAGCTAAAATTAATAGGAAAATGATGACATTTTTGCATGTCATCACACCCCCAAACTTACAGTTTTGCTAGTCCCGAGCAAAATAAAGTAATGCATATGAATCATATCTTGCATGTTAACAACTCTATCCTCAATGCTTCTAGCCATGAATGCAAACTATTGGAACAAATAAGTAAGCATGAACAATCATCAAGAAGTTTAAAATCTAATCTTATCCTCCCTTGCAAAAACGAATCGTCAATTGCCTTATCACAATTTTTACTAGCCCGGAATCATTTATACACTCCTTCATTCATCTTCCCCCTACACTGGCACTAAAGCTCGCCCATTTTAGCCATCTCACTTATCTAGCAAGCATTACCTTACTGAGGTGCCCATAATTCTTGGGGTGTCTTTTTTTTTTTTTTTTTTTTTTTTTTTTTTTTTTTATGATCCTTTTAGATGTAGCGCCTTCGTTCTGGCTTGCCAACATTGGTGATGAAAGCATCCAACTACGAGCGCCTCATCTTTCAGGTTGCCGAAGCATGCTCATTTATTTCCAGCGCTTTCATGCAAAGGCAAACGATGGGTGTCATGAATGCCCCTGGTTACTAACGCTTTCAAGAAAGTGGAGCTTTTTTTTTTTTTTTTTTTTTTTTTTTTTGGCAAATCAAAGCATTTCTTTTTCCCCAAAGCTCAGTATTACTAACTATTACGCAAGAAAGCTATCTAGACAATCTTTACACATATCGGAGTGACAACGAAATTCTAAAGCATATAACTTTCATCTAGGCTTTCAAAATCATAATAAAACAAGCGAATCATCATACTTTGCAAGGGATTTCAAAGAAAAAATTTTAAATTTTCTTGAATTTAGACATGCTTTCAAATTTGCAGCAATAAGAGAGAATCATGGCTAAAAGCAAATCATCAAACGTCATCATCATCAACATGCATTTGATTAATCATAAGCATTACTTATGCAAAACCTAAGCAGAGCAAATCTCCCCCCCAAACTTAAAATATACATTGTCCCTAATGTATGAACATTTAATCAGATAAAGAGAGATCGATACTGCCCTGAAAAAGCGAGAGAATCTGAAACGTCTCGAATTTTCGTCCGAAGTGAGCTAGGCACGAATTCACGAGCTTCCTGCATAAGGATCGATCTCAAAGGAGCATAAGGATGAATGCAAAACTAAAATGAAATCTTCAAAAAAAACTTTAAAAGCTTGGGTTGCCTCCCAAGAAGCGCTTGTTTAACGTCCTGAGCTAGACGGGGCTCGGTCACCCTGGATCGATTAATATTACTTTTTCTACCTTCCGCTCTTCGAATCCACAATAGTGCTTTACTCTTTGAGCATTGACCTTAAAAGTTAACCCACTGCTGTCCATTAATTCAATTGGTCCAAATGGGGATACTTCCTTGACTATGAACGGACCAGACCATCGTGACTTTAATTTTCCTGGGAATAATCGTAATCGAGAATTGAACAGAAGAACCTGCTGCCCTGGCTCAAAGGAACGTTTCTGAACTATACGATCATGCCATCTTGCCGTTCTTTCCTTGTAGAGCTTAGCGTTTTCGTACGCCTGGTTCCTGAATTCTTCTAATTCGTTAAGCTGCAGTAGTCGATGTTCCCCAGCCCTCTCTGCGTCCAAGTTCAACTTCTTGATAGCCCAATATGCTTTGTGCTCGAGCTCCACAGGTAGGTGACAGGCCTTACCAAACACTAATCGATACGGGGATGTACCGATCGGAGTTTTGAAAGCCGTCCTATAGGCCCACAAAGCATCGTCTAGTTTATATGCCCAGTCTTTCCTGTTGATGCGGACTGTCTTCTCCAAGATTTGCTTTATCTCCCTGTTAGAAATCTCAGCTTGACCGTTAGTTTGAGGATGATAAGCAAGAGAAGTCTTATGCTTGACACCATATTTTTTAAGTAATGATTCAAACAATTTATTGCAAAAATGGGACCCTTCATCACTAATTATAGCCCGTGGCGTGCCAAATCTAGTGAAAATATTTTTATGCAGAAAACGTAACACGACACGTGCATCATTAGTCTTAGTGGCTACTGCCTCTACCCATTTAGAAACATAATCAACTGCAACCAAAATGTACAAGTATCCATTGGAAGAGGGAAAAGGGCCCATAAAATCCATGCCCCATACATCAAAAAGTTCTACTTCTAGAATAGGGGTTAGGGGCATTTCATGGCGTCTAGAAATATTACCTGTCCTTTGGCATCTATCACATGTTTTTACAAAAGTATAACAATCTTTAAACAAAGTAGGCCAATAAAAACCAGATTGAAGTACCTTTGCTGCCGTACGAGTTGGTCCAAAATGACCACCATAAGGAGAGGCATGGCAATCATGTATAATCTTACCTACTTCTTCTGCTGGAATGCACCTTCGAATTATTTGGTCAGAACATACCTTAAAGAGAAATGGGTCATTCCACAGGTAGGATTTCACATCGTGGAAAAATTTCTTTCTTTTCTGAGCATTCACGTTTGGTGGTATTTCTTTTCCTGCAAGAAAGTTTACAAAATCGGCGTACCAAGGAAGAGAAGTTTTAACAGCGTATAATCTTTCATCTGGAAAAACTTCTTTAATAGGAAAGGTTGCGATATTCTTTTCATGCTCTATCCTTGACAAATGGTCTGCTACCACATTTTCACAACCTTTTCTATCCTTGATCTCATAGTCAAACTCTTGCAATAACAGAATCCATCTTATGAGTCTGGGCTTGGAATCCTTTTTACTGCTCAGATAACGGATAGCAGCGTGGTCAGTGTGCACTATCACCTTCGTACCAAGCAAATAGGGCCTAAACTTATCGAAAGCAAACACAACTGCAAGCATCTCTTTTTCTGTAGTGGTGTAATTCTGCTGAGCATTATCTAGAGTTCTACTTGCGTAATATATAGCCCTAAAGAACTTATCTCGACGTTGCCCCAAGACAGCTCCTAAAGCATAGTCACTAGCATCGCACATGATTTCAAATGGTTGACTCCAGTCAGGCACAACAATGATAGGTGCGGAAATCAATTTTTCTTTTAAAAGATTAAAAGCTAGCAAACAATCCTTTGAAAATACAAATGGAGCATCCTTTTCAAGCAAATGGCACAGGGGTTTAGCAATTTTTGAAAAATCTTTTATAAAACGCCTATAAAACCCTGCATGGCCTAAGAAACTATGAACTCCTTTGACATTGATGGGCGGAGGAAGTTGTTCAATAGCGGAAATTTTGGCTTTATCAACCTCCAAACCTCTTTCAGACACCTTGTGGCCTAAAACTATCCCTTCTTTTACCATAAAATGGCATTTTTCCCAATTTAAAACAAGGTTAGTCTCTTGGCATCTTTGTAAAACACGAGAGAGATTATGTAAACAGTTATCAAATGACGAACCGAAAACAGAAAAATCATCCATAAATACCTCCATAATCTCTTCTACAAAGTCTGAAAATATGGCCATCATACAACGTTGAAAGGTAGCTGGAGCATTACACAGTCTAAATGGCATACGCCGGAAAGCATAAGTACCATAGGGACACGTGAATGTTGTTTTCTCTTGGTCCTCAGGTGCAATCGCAACTTGATTGTAGCCTGAATAACTGTCCAGAAAACAATAATACGGATACCCAGCTAGCCTATCAAGCATTTGATCAATAAAAGGGAGAGGGAAATGATCTTTTCTGGTGGCTTTGTTTAACTTCCTATAATCAATACACACACGCCAACCGGTGACTGTCCTAGTAGAAATGGATTCATCTTTCTCATTCTTAACAACAGTCATTCCCCCTTTCTTAGGCACAACTTGAACAGGACTCACCCAAGGGCTGTCAGATATAGCATATATAATTCCTGCATTTAATAATTTTAACACCTCGGCTTTTACCACTTCCTTCATTGCTGGATTTAATCTCCTTTGGTGCTCTACTGTAGGATTAAAGACATCTTCCATTAAGATTTTATGCATGACAATTGAAGGACTAATACCCTTAATATCACTAATAGACCATCCTAAGGCAGATTTATGCTTTTTCAAAACATCCAACAATTTTTCCTCTTCTACTTTACTTAAATCAGCAGAAATGATAACGGGAAAAGTAGAAGAGTCTCCTAAGAAAGCATAACGTAGGTGGGCAGACAATTGTTTTAATTCAGGGGAAGGGACATCAGCTTGAGCACAAATACCTAATGATAAAGTTTCTTCCCTTCCTAAAGATCTATCAATAAAAGCATTTTCCTGATCAACATCTAATAATTCATCTCCAAACACGTCAGGCATGCTTATTTCATAATGATCAACAGGAGACTCTGACTCTACACATGCATTGATAATAGTGTCAACTGAATCAATCGAAAAGCAGGAACTAACCTCTTCTGGATGTTTTAATGCATTAAAGAGGTTGAACACTACCTCGTCGTCTTCTACTCTGAGAGTCAGGGTTCCTTTCTGTACCTCAATTAGAGCACGAGCGGTTGCCAAAAATGGTCTCCCAAGAATGATTGGGACTTCAGGGTCTTCTTCCATGTCTAACACTACGAAGTCTGCAGGGAATATGAATTTGTCAACGTTGACCAAAACATCCTCTAACACACCTTTAGGGTATGTTATTGAACGATCTGCCAATTGCAGAGCAATTGTAGTTGATTTTAATTCCCCCAAACCGAGTTTCCATTAAATACTGAAAGGCATTAGGTTAATACTTGCCCCCAAGTCACATAAAGCTTTTTTAATAAACAAACTACCAACAGTACAAGGAAGAGTGACACTCCCTGGATCTTTTAATTTTGGTGGTAGATGTTTTTGGATGATGGCACTACACTCTGCTGTCATATTTACTGTCTCATGGTTCTCGAATTTCTTTTTCTTTGACAATATTTCCTTCATAAACTTGGCATAGTGTGGCATCTGTTCCAAAGCATCAGCAAAAGGAATGTTAATATGGAGCTGTTTAAAAATATCAAGGAACTTTGAAAATTCAGCATCCAACTTTTTCTTTTGAAACCTCTGAGGATAAGGAATCTGATTGAGAACTAAAGGAATAGAATTAGAAGACTTATCTGACACTGATGGTGCTGATTCTTCCTCTGGTATGTGTTCATCTTCCTCATCCACTATCCTTCTAGTGATGGGCTTTGTTTCTTCTTTTCTTTCCATTTCTCTTAACTGTTTCCCACTTCTGAGAGATATGGCGGGGCATTGTTCTTGTGGGTCCATGGTGACGATATTGGATGAATTTCCTTGCTGGATTTCCTTCATAAATATTGTCATTTGATCCATTTTTTCTTCCATCTTATTAATAACAATATCTACTTTGGCTTGAACATTTTCATTCAGATTTCTAGTCTCATTCATGAAGTTTCTTAGCATTTCTTCCAAAGGGCTTTTCTTTTCTTCAGGTTTAAACTCCTTTTTTAATTCAGCTTTAGGCGAACTTGGAATTTCTGATCCTGTGAGCTTGTTTAGAGCCTTGGTTAGAGCCTTGGTTAGAGCTTCGACTTGCAACCTTAAAGCACTCACTTCTTCATTCTCACATGGTTTCTCCTTAATTTTGGACTCTGGTTGCCATTGGTAACTTGTCAAAGCCAACTCTTCTACTATGGTTCGTGCCTCCTTGACAGTTTTGGCTAAAAAGTTTCCTCCAGCCGTGGTGTCAAGAATTGTCTTTAAATTCCTATTTAACCCACTGTAGAAAAGTTGAATTTGAAGCCAATCAGGGTATCCATGTTGTGGGCATTTCCTTAACAAATCCTTATATCTCTCCCATGCTTCATATAATTGCTCTTCCTCTGATTGTTGAAACTTTCCAATTTCAGCTCTAAGCTTGGTAATCTTTTCTAATGGGAAAATTTTTGCAAGGAAAGCTTTGACTAAATCATTCCACCCAAGGATGCTGTTTGAGGTTAACGAGTCTAACCAATCTCTAGCCTTGTCTTGTAAAGAAAATGGGAATAACTGCAAACGAATTGAGTCAGGGCTAACTCCTCCCATCTTTACCGTTCCACAGATATTCAAAAATGATCTTAGGTGATTGTGTGGATCTTCTGATGGATGGCCTTTGAAAGCGTTCTCTCTCACCATTTGAATGAGACTAGCTTTGAGCTCAAAATTATCGATAGTGACTGGCTCGTAAGCTATTCCAGAATAGTTTAATGGAAATTCAGGCAAGAAATAATCTCGGATTGCTTTGTCTTCTGCCATGATTAAATCTCAAAAGAACAGATTATCCACCTTATAACTCCTCAAATTTTGCCACAACTTCTTAAACTAAAAATTTAAAATGCAAAAATAGAATTTCTAAATTAAAATCAAACACTTAATTCTCAATATGAACGGAAAAATTACAAACTCCCCGGCAACGGCGCCAAAAACTTGATGACCGCAAAGTGCACGGGCCGCAAGTAATATAAAACGGAAAGTATTCCGAGTATCGAATCCTCAGGGAGTTTGAATGATTTCCATTAAGTACCAAGAACCATCATGTTTTAATTTTATTTAGAATTTCAACTTGAATTGGTAAAGCGAACATAAAAAAAAACTAACAAAAAGAAACATGCAAGTAAAAAGGAATTTTCCTATCAAAGGGGGCTCGACCTAGGGTGTTAACTAGCTTTCTTGGATTTGTAGCTCCATCACATGGATGTATGTAACTAATAATCTTCAATTTCATAAATCTAGAAGTGATTATAAGCGGATTTCTCTTTCAAGCTCCTCCGCATCTCATACTAACATAACTAATTTATGTGTCCATCTCCTTAGTTAATCATAGTATGGCATTAAGCAACTTCATTATCAATTTCTAACAATTCTCTTTCACTCTCGTGTTCCAAGCAATTATTAGCTATGCAATTTGGATCTAATCTAATTTCTCTCTGTCGAGTATCAATTTAGACCAACAAATCAATTAATCCGTGATCAAGAGATTAAAAGCATTAAGAATGAATTGCATAGATGAAATATGAAGAAATTCATTACATAATCCAAGTAATTGCGCTACAATATCCAATTAGCTAGAGTAACGACCCTAGGTCTCAAGATCTACTCACAATTGGGAATAATTTTGCCAAAATGATCTTGATCCATGGGCCTAACTCAAATTAAAATAAGAAATTACAAAGAAGTAAGGAAGAAATAACCGATAAGTTGATCCCATGCTCCTGCTACGAACATCTCGAATCCGAGCCTTGGAATCTCGCTCGATTCCTCCTTTTTCCTCACAACTCTTCTCTTTTTTTTCTTCTCTATTGAGCTAGGGGAGAGCTCCCCAAAAATGGGATGATTTTCAACTTGGGAGAGGGGGTTTTTTATAGGGAAAGGGGCTGGACATTTCTTGCTGAACAAGTCGGTAGCGTCGAGACGCTACGTCACAGCGTCGAGACGCTGTGACGTCAGGTTGTCTTGGGGTAGAAGTTGTCGTAGCGTCGCGACGCTACCGCGATTCTGGATTTTTCCTCGCTGATCACCTAGCGTCGAGACGCTAGGCCTTCTAGAAGCCGATTTTGCGGATTTTTGCCTCCTTTCTTCAAACTTTTGGGCTTTTTGGGCCTCCCACTTCAATTGTTTTCTTTTCTTGGAGCTTAGGGCTTGGATCTTCCATGATTATTCTTCAAATTGCCCAAAAAGTCTCCAAATTTACCCAAATTCTCTTAAAATCTCCGTTTTGCTCCTCGAACTCGGTTTTCTATAAAATCAATATAAAAATACATTAAAGCTCACAATTCATGCACAAAACTAGCTAAAATTAATAGGAAAATGATGACATTTTTGCATGTCATCAATAGGTCGAGACTGTAGATAAGTCGTACTATAGCTCCTCCATTAAGAGTGAAGACAGACACTAATGTAGATTTCATCAAATCCTTATCAGTTAAAACATCTGTGTCAGTGTATCCTGTAAGGATGAAATCCTTCGCATCATACACGAGCATACAGTTCCTCATTCTCCAAAGGTACTTGAGAATATAATTAACGGCTCTCCAGTGATCATATCCTGGATTAGATTGATACTCACTGACAATGCCTATTGCATAGGGCATTCCTCAACTCCTTGAGGTGTCTAAGAAGACAGTTTCTTAGACAAAAGAATTCTATCCTAAAAGGTCGTGAACCCTTCTTAGAATTCTGCATCTCATATCTAATAACATTTATAGATATAAGACGCTTGAAACATGACTAGCATTTTGTTCTTACTGTTCTAAACAATTTAGAACCTAAGAACAAACTAAGCTTCTCCCAACTTGTATTTGGAAATGAGCTGCTAGTCACATTTAATGTCAATAAGTTAACCTACTTCATTCCAAATGAGTAGGATATCAATCACATACAACATGAAGAAAGCTACTGTACTACTGACGATCTTCTTGTAGATACAAGACTCATCAATGTCCTGATTAAAGCCAAAAGATCTGATCACCGTATTAAATCTTATATTCCAAGATCGAAATGCTTAGGTCAATCCATTAATGGATCACTTAAGCTTGCAAACTCTTTTGCTGTTGATCTTGCTCAATGGACCCTTCTGGTTAAGCCCTTAAATGTCTCGTTTCCTCTTGTAAATCCACTTGTAACCTATAGGTGTTACCCATCAAGCAGATGTACAAAATCCCAGATGGAATTGAAATATAAAGATTTCATTTCCAGGTCCATGGCTTTAAACCATTGGTCCTTGTCAACATCATTCATTTTCTTTCTAAAAGATAATGAATCCTTTATGTCATCATCAAGAATAACGACTTGAGCTTCAAATAAGCCCATGTAACGGTCAGGTTATAAAACAACCCTCCCACTACATCAAGGCATTCTCAATTCTTGAGATGGATGTGACTTGACAAAAAACACTGGCCTTATCAACAACTCTTGTTGAATAACCAGTCTTATCAACAACTCTTGTTGATTTTTACGTAGCTTCATTAGTTAATACACTCAAACTGACTTTACTTTATGGCTTATGATTGCTCATTTGGTCTTCTTTCGAGAATGTAGCATTTGTCAAATACAAATTCGTAATCCTCTTGTGGATTGAAGAAATATCCACTCCTCGTTTCCTTTGGGGTAACCTACAAAGTATGTAATGAAGTCAACACTTCATGACCCCAAAACGAGCTAGGCAATTGAGCATAACTCAATATGGGTTGAACCATATCCAATAGGGTTCTATTACTCCTAACTGAGATTTAGGATGTGATCCCATGTACTATCAAATAGTTCTGGAATCTCAAGTCCCTATACTCAACACATTGATCAGATCAAAGTGTTTTTATTATCTCACCTAACAAGTTTTCAACTTTAGTCTTAAGCCCTTTTAAATATCTCAAGAGATTTAGACTTAAGTTGCATTAGGTAGAGATATTCATACCTGTGAATAATCATCTATAACAGAGACAAATTATTCATACCCTCACACTGCTTTAACATACTAGACCACAAGGATCCAAATGTACAAGTTCCAAGGGCTCTTTGGCTCTTTTAGCTCTTTTCCAGTAAAAGATCTATCAGTCATATTGCCTATAAGGCATGACTTTATTGGTATTAGAGAGTCTTCTTCTAACTAACTTAGAAGTATACTCTAGACTAAGCTCTCAATCATATTGAGATCAAAATAGCCTAACCTTAAGAACCAAAGAAAGGTATTTCCTTTAGGAGATATCCTTTGCCTTTATTTCTTTGAGTTTAAGCAATCTTAAGCAACCCAATGCTCATGACTTGCTTTACTCTCGATTAGTCTTAAAACATATAAGTTATTTTCCAATAAAGTTGAACAAATGTCAACTCCCTTTCTTAAAATAAATCTGCGTTAGCAGAGAAAGGTATAGAGTAACATTGTTCCAACATGTAAGATACAGAAATCAAATTTCTGTTAATCTTTAGGAAATTCATATACATTTTCCAATAATGTGTATTTTCTCCCACTAGATAAAATAACTTAATGTGCCCCTCTGCCATAGCCGAGACATGCTCTCGAGATCAAAATCTGAGAGTCATCTCACCTACTTGCAACAGTTGCCATGAGCTTATTCCTTGAAAGGAAAAAGCAAACGAGATAAGTGGCACCTGAATTAAAATTCAGGTTGTATCCTCATTTTCCACTATGCACGTTTCAATGACCAATAAATCACATTCATTGTCATCGATATTGGCTAGGCAGTTAATGTCATAATCATCATAAACGATTCAAGATGAACTATACATTTGGGCCTGAGGACATTCCTCACTCAAGACTAATCTAAAATCATTTACCACAAGATTGTCGTTTCAGCTAGTTGTATTTAAAACCGTTATTAATAAATTGGCGTAAGACAATGCACATAGAAATTATCACTGAAACAACAAATTACTTGTTTTGCACTAAACCCATTACACAAAACAAAAAAAATATTGTTTTAATCCAATCAATTTAGCAAAAGTAATCATCGACCCAAATGTATGATGCATATTTGCAACGATACTTCAGAGGTTTAGAACAACAGCCACCGTAGGGCAGTCAGCCACTCCTCCTCTGAATTGAGACAATCTCAGTCAATCCCTATTACCAGAATAACTCATATTCCAATAGTTCTTAGCTATCGTTTTTTCGGTCAGGAAATCATTAACACCTTAACAATTTCCCTTAAGTGTGACCCTCCATTTTCAGATTCCAGAGGTCGCCCCCAACAATGCTACCGTAGGGAAAGCCAAAGTTGGGAATGGACCTAAGAAACCCTATCCATTTCTGGAGTTTGCGTTGTTCTGAATCCCATGATCAAGCCCTTCGTAGGGTGATCGCTCCTAGGGCGACTCGCAGGCAGATCATAGGAATCTCACGGTGCAGCCTAATGGAGGAGACCGTAGGATACGTTGACACGTGTCCTGCTCCCACTTACTATAAAATACTCCCTCATTCACCTTGATATTGATCCATGCAAACACCATCCGTAGGGGGTCACTCCCAGGGTGACTCGAGGCCAAGCATGGACCTCACGTTGTGAACTCTTGAGGACGTGAGAGCAAAACTTGATTGATGAAAATCTTGTTTTGATATATTTCCTCCCACTAAGTATTTTTAAAATTTAAGGGTCTATTACTTAGGTAAATTCCGGCTAAATGAATCTATCTAAGTCTGTGGCTGAATATAACTCTTATATAGAGGTCTTTACACTAATGTCTAGGTGAATTAAACCCTTTTAATTACCTAGTGACATTGCATGCTAACATTGAACTATGATTAATTCAACTCAGGTTCCGGGTCAGTTCCCACGTAGGAAGTGTTTCGTAAACCGTCAACTTAAGTACCCCCAGCCTAGACAGAACTTCACCGGGAGAGTTCCCTTATAACCATAGTAATGTTTTTCCTACTTAGTACATTAAAACTATTTTAATACTAAGTAAGAAAAATAATTCTAATCCTATTAGAATTAAAATGAGCTTAGGTCTAATTAATTTTAAACAATTTAAAATTAAAACATTTTAACCTAAGGTCCTATGTTTGCATGCAACTCTTTGTTATAGGTTGACGGTTTCTAATCAATTTTATAACTATTATAAAATTTTAATGATTAGCCCTATAACATGCTTCTATGGTGTTTCATAATAACAATCTAATTCAAATTATTAAACACCATAACTCTCATGACGCTGATAATATAACGATTATATTAATATAAAATGGTGTCATGCTTCATACAATTTCAATTTCATTTAATTAATATCGATTATATTAATTAATCATCCACGAAATTAAAATTACATGAAATTTGACATTAATATAATATAACATTTATATTAATCTAATTAATGTCATGCTCAATGCTATTCCATTTTCATTTAAATTAATATAACAATTTATATTAAAAATATACATGAAAATCAAGCATTGAAATTTATTTCCATTCATAATATAACTATTATATTAATACTCATGAAAATAAATCTAAGCATGCATGCTACATTAATATAAATATAACATTTTATATTTATCTAATTAATGTCATGTATCATGCTTCTCCAATTTCATATATTTAATATAACAATTATACTAAATAACTCATGAAATTTAAATTCATGCATAATTACCATATATTATAACAATTATAACATAAATATGCATGAAAACATGCTTAACCTATGGTGGGATCTAGCTAAATGACATTCATAAAGCATTAAATAGCTATAAAGACCGGTATTTTGGCATCCTAGGGCAAAAATAATGAAAAATTACATTAAGAATTCAAAATCTGGCCCTAAACCGCCTCGAACCGCTTCGAATCGCTCAGAACCGCCTCGAACCGGACCACAACCAACCGCACGCGAATTTAAAAAAAAAACGACGCACGTCCACGCTCGAACTCACGACCTCAAAGATGATAGCCACACGTGTGCACCAGTTGCTCCAGATCCCACGTTCAAAACATGATCAACGCAAAATATTAATATTTCATAACTGCTCATCAAACCGTTTCACGCCGCACGTCTCGCTCACGTTCCGCGAATTTGAAAACTACCATCAGCGTCGAGACGCTGTAGGCAAAGCGTCCCGACGCTGGCCCGATTTTTTCCAGCCATTGTTCTTCAGCGTCGCGACTCCGTTGAGCAGGGTCGCGACGCTACGCCTCTGGACAGCCTCTGTTCTTCGTTTCCAGCAACATTTTTGCACCAAATTCGATTCCAATTCGAACACCGATCAACAAATTGATCTTAAAACTCTAGACACGGACTTACAAGACTCGATTTACAATAATTTTGCCCCAAAAACATGGGCCCTTACATGATCAAATCATAAAAAATTGTAAATCTAATGCCAAAAAATACCAAAACAGTCTTTAAAGCAAACCACATTCATAATGCAAATCGATCCCACCAAAAACCACAACGAAAATTCTAAAATCGAAATTAAAATCACGAAATGGCTCTGATACCATTTGAAGGAATTGAATCCTCTAGCGGAAGCGAATTAAATCGAGCGTGATTTAATTTCAATTATTCGAATACCGGTACGTTGGGAAAATAAATTTCAGAACGATTCTCAAATTAAATCTAGATTAAGCATGCAATTACTAATTCTAAACAATTTAGAGATTTGGAGACCTACTTGTTGAAGAACGAAAATCTTCTCTGCACGATGCTCCAAAAATGTTCTTTGATCTCCGATCAAGACACCACCATCACGGGTCACCCGCTATCCTCTGGATTACTGAAGTAGAGATTGTGGGATCTCAATCTAGTCTTGGGAGGGAAAAATTCCAGCAAACAAGTTGCTGTAATTTTTTTTTTAGAGAGAATAAGAGAATTCCAGAGAATAATAGTTCTCTGTTCTACGTTAAACAGAGAGAATGAGAGAGCGTATGGGTAACCCCTCTCCACTTTACGATAAGTGGGGAGGGAGTTATTACCCTACTTAATCTCGATCGTTGGATCTAATCCAAACGATCTTGGCCTTCTATTAATTAAATAATAATAATCATTTAATTAATTAATTAATTATAATTAATTTAATTAAAACAATATTAATTAAATCAATTATAACATAAGGTATTTAATTCAATTTGGATCATATTAAATTGAATTAAATTGGTCATTCAATTAATCTCATTAATTGAATCCACATTAATTAAATATCCAATATTTAATTAATATTACAATTGAATCATATTCAATTTTAATCTCTCTCATTTAACCTATAGTTTTAATGTGCATCATAATGTACATTAATATTAACTATAGAATTAATTTAATTAAATCACATTTAATTAAATTAAATTAATTAATTCATTAATTAAATATCATATATTTAATTAATTTACTATTTGAATCATTATTCAAATAATTCTCTCATATACTATAGTTTTAATATGAATCTCATTCACATTAAATTTAACCTATAGTTTCAATATGAATCTAATTCATATTTAATATTTGAACTCTTTCAAATATTTAATTCTCTCTTTAATTAATTTTGAATCACATCCAAAATTAATTTTATAATATAAAGTTTAATTCATCAATTAAACTTATATTATAATGTATCTTTATACATTATTTTAATTGTATCAAATACAATAAAATTTCCTTAACGAATTTGAACACACTTCAAATTCTATTCAAGACTATCTAACCTCAGAACCCTTTACGAGCTAGCAGGTGGACCTAATGGACCTACAGATCAGAAGCTCCAACGATACGAGACTAATTGGCTAAACTCATTAACCAAATTAATCAACATTCGTTAACTGTGGGTCACTCCACTAAAGACCCACAGCTGAACTCTTCTAACTGTAGAATATTTCTGTGTGCACGGATATCGACCAATAACAGTAAGTCAATCCTTCACGAGTGTTCGTAACGCCAGCTGGGTCAAATTACCGTTTTACCCCTGGATTACCTCTGGATCCTTAAGTACCACTGATTCCTCTAATGAACAATCTGTTTATGATCCAATCAATAAACAGCAGTTCCTCTCGGGCCAGGAGAGGATGGGCGCCCTTGTTCAAGACCCGAAATCAGCCCTTAAGGGAACACACATCTACTTGCCCCAATAGGGGAAGGAGTGAATTCCATCTTGTACTGTTATGTTCCCAGCCCCCATTCGGTCTTGCCCCTGAAATGGTAGGATTATTGAGTCGGCGAACTGGCCACTCTCACCCATACAGATCTAAGGACAATCCCTCCTGAAAAGGAGTTCATAACAGACTCAGGATTGAGATTGAGTTACCTAGGTCATCCTATTGAAATAGAAACCTAAACTAGTTAACGGTGTTACATCTAGTGGTTACTATTTCGCGGTCCGGTCTTATGCAAACTCATTGCACAGGATACCCCCACTCGCATGTCTCCTACATGGATGCTTTGGATCATTGCATCTGTATCGAATACAAAGTGGGTCGTATCACATAGTGTTACCACGATAAGGTACCCAGCCTTATCCCTATACTATAGACCATTTAGGTTGTTACTTGAACATTGATCCCCGTATGTCCCCACATACTAGTCCAAGTTTCATCTAAACAACCTTGGATCTTAGTTTATTGGATTTGGGTCAAATTGTGCAATTTTAGTGACAATAACTCTTTATTGTACAAACCTCAATAACAACGTATTGAGACAAGTGAATAATTTGTCACCATTCACAATCTACGAGTTTTAGGGCATAAAACCCAACAGCCCTGACATAACTCGGTTTGGAAAATAACCTGATAGAGATGTCACAACCAAAAACATATCCACTGGGGTTTATACAACCACGACCTCTAGAACTTACACAAACCGTAAATTATCCAATCCTTACAAAGAAATTTACAATATAGACAGACTCAATGTACAACTCCACCCACGTACTGGAGCTTGATCTGGAACTTTCAACAGACGTTGGTAGTGTATCAGGCACCGGGAGCTCGATCTCTACCTGGAAAGTGGGAAAACATTTTGAAAGAGTGAGCTATGAAGCCCAGTGAGTGACTATATTTAAAACTGTTAATCCTGAAATCAGAACACGTGATAAACCTTTAAACGTATAAATCCGTTCATTCAAAGCGTTAAACATAAACGTATAATGATAAAAGCATTCTCAAATAATCCGTAAGTATGTCATTAAAAATCTAGCAAGGCATATCATTTATATCAAACATTTTAACTATCATGAAACATCTACGTTGTGTAGGGCACGCCCAGTACAACCAACGTTTACTAGCTCTACGATGTAGTGGGGCCCGCCCAACACTCCCATCATCTTTGTTGTAGTGGGGCCCGCCCAGCACTCACGACAGCATCGTTGTCACGGAGTACACTCAACATCAACAACGAAATATAACCTGTGTGCACAAGGTACCATATAGCCTCGGGCTCAATATCTCAGTCATGTAGTCAATAGAAATCTCAGAAAATCACATTAAAACCTTAAAACATGCCTGCTTATCTTTATCTTTTGTAAAACTCAAGCTTACTCAGCTTGCTCGTGAAAAACAGAAAATCTTTAAATAGTACTTGCTAATACATACTTTACTTTAAATGATATCGTTTCAACTACTTTTCATAAAGTCAATAATCACGTGCTCGTATATAAACCTCATTAGAAAATTTAAGCTCAAAACTTATGCTTGAAACCATTCATAGAAATCATGTATCATTCATAGAAAAACATGTAAAACATCTAATCATGAACAACCGTTTAGAACAATTTTCAAAATTTGTTTTCTCACTCATTGTCTTAGCTAGTTTCCTGGTCTGTAGACTCGACCTATTTCCTCTTGGCTTGTTAAACAACCAAAACCAAGCATTAGAACCATGAGTAGTTTTGTCTTTCCATGCTCCTGAATTCTAAACACTTGAATTAAAATCACACTTCACATTGCTTTTTCCATATTTTCCAGATTCAGTACCATAACTTCCAACACTCATAACTTCCTCAATACTTAACCAAAATTAATGTACTATATATCAAACTCTTTATTTTGGAACCCTCTAAAATGTACCTGAAGGAATGAAAACAAGATTCCCAACAGATTTGTCCAGACATCCCCCGAGCACAACAAGTACAGATTCGAGCTTCTCTGCTATCCTCTATCTTTCTCTGAAATTAAACCTACTTCTAGTCTTTTTTGGCTCACGAATTCAGCATGAAAGTTATAGGAAATTGAATAATATTTCCAACCATACAAAATTGAGAGTCTGATTCAGCTTGTACACCCCACAATGCTCGAAACACCAAAGAAAACCAGAGATCCTCCTGGTTTGCACGAAAATTCTGTGCTCTGTTTTCCATTTCAAAAACCATGAACTTATGATCAGATTTCGCTCAAGATTCCTTCATGAAATTTGTTAGAAAATGGATTAACATTCAAGAAAATTAGGCCTCACCTCTTGGTTCTTCCTGTGTAGCTCAAACCGAATCAAAAACCAGAGATAGGGAGGTTGAACCCAGATTCTGCCATGGTTGCCTTTGCTTGAGCTATTTCCTCTCCTCTTCAACCTCAAAACCCTAGCAATCTTCCTCTTCTTCTTCCTTCACTCTCTACCTCAAAATGCTCTGTAAATTGGATGGGGAATGATGGAAAAATTGTTGGAAATGGTTGAAGCGGTGGTGGGTTTCTTATTTAAGACCACTAAGCACCGAAAGTGAGCTTTGATAGCGAGCAGAAATGTCGCTATTTTAGTCCCAATTTATTAGGCTTTTTAGTGCTTTAATTGTGTTTTTATTGAAAATATTTAATGTAATTTGTCATTTGGTCTTTAGGAGCAAAGTTGTGGATTTTGTGGAAAAAATGCCCAAAATGAAGCCATTCAAGCCCAATTTCCATGCTTGGGTCAAGAGGAATCAAAAGAGGTCAGCCACGAAGAAAAAGGTCCAAAAAGAATTGAAGTTGGCCCAAGAAAAGAAGCCCAATCCGCAGCTGGAAGTTCTGAAAAATGCCTAGCGTCGAGACGCTGCAAGGACAACGTCGCGACGCTGTCCATTTCTTGCCCGGCAAGTCGATGACGTCACAGCGTTGCAATGCTGTGCCAAATAGCGTCGCGACGCTACCCCCTTTTCGAGCCTATATAAGGCGCCCCTTGGTGCCTCATTTTACCATCAATCATCATTTCTTCCATTCTTTCATTTCTTTCCTTGGCTCCTTTGGAGCCTCTCTCAAGGCTTTCTAGCCTTTTTGAGAGCTTTCTTTAGTGGGAAAGTTTTGGGGAATTTTGGGGAGCATCCTAGGAGGCTCAAGGAGTGCTCGGAGGGACTCCAAGCGTCAGCGACGGGGTCTTCGACGGTCAATTCCTTCCCTTTTATTGTGCTCTTAATTATGCTTTCCATTGTAATTATTGTGAATATTTTAGCTATGTATAGCTAAACCCCAATTTGGGGTCTTGAAATGAAATTATAGTCAAAATAT
Source organism: Luffa aegyptiaca (assembly GCA_017139565.1). Classification (NCBI taxonomy): domain Eukaryota; kingdom Viridiplantae; phylum Streptophyta; class Magnoliopsida; order Cucurbitales; family Cucurbitaceae; genus Luffa; species Luffa aegyptiaca. The sequence goes on from CM029407.1 coordinate 40,742,714, forward strand.
TATTACCTGTCTCTTGCCCTTGTTCCTAATTATTTGTATGGATGTGCTTAATGCTTTATGCAATATGGCCAATTGTGTATTGATCTGATTCTTAATGGAAACTCGACGGAGAGAAATTAGGATAGATCGTAATCCATGCAACTAGTTTAATTGCCCGTCGTGACAACAGGATTAATTGATTAAACTTAGATTCCTAAACTGAATCAGAGCGTAATAATTAATGATTTTTAATGGCGCTAAGGACACTTAGGTTGTTAAAATGAATTGACACACCCCGCCCCAGCTCTCTCGTAACTACCTAGTGACGTGGTGTGCCGGCAATGAATCCTAACTAATTATAGGACTCAAGGCCTCTACATGTTCTTAACCACGCTTAGGCTCTTAAGGGACCAAAAATTTGGGCAGAGTTTCCCCTAAAACTTGGCTAAAACACACCTGAAAAGAAACGACATATATGCTTATTTTATAAACTATATCACAACCAAAAACCAGATTAGAGACACAGGCGTCTCGACCACAATATTTAGCCCAACACTTCGAGATACGATAATTTACAACCAACTACTCTTTACAACATATAACTCTTACATAACTTCCATTCAAAACATCATGTACATACAAGAGGTACTCTAAACACGGACTCGAGTGGCAAGATCGGCTTCTGTAGGCTTGTCGAAACTCAGTCGCTACCTGGTAGAAAATTTTAAAAGAAAAGAATGAGCTAACGCCCAGTGAGTGGTATTCATTTTCTTTACTAAAATAGTTCTTGAAAATATTTAACTCAACCAATAGAAGATTGTGTAAAACGTATAGCTCGGGAACTCATAAATATTAGCTTGCAAAAGGAAAATGCAGTAATAACTCCCTTGAAGCATAACCAAAGAATCAACAAGAAAAACTCACTAACCCTGTACCCTTATCTCTAGTCATACCGACGCAGAGTCTTCTCAATACGCTCAGCAGAGCAAACTCTGTCATACTAGGCATGGAATACATTCCACACTTAGTAGAGCAATTCTCTAGTCTTACGTGCATGCAGAACAAATCTCTCCCTATGTACTATGGAAACATATTCACACAGCACCTGGGTAATCACCTAGGGTACGTAGAGCTAGCGACGAAAAACTAATTTTCTAGTATGAATTCCTTTATTCAAAACTTGTCTAAAATCATTTTCTCTTGTAAAATAACGTTTCATAAACACAAGCAACGTTTACCAATATCGAAGACATTCTAAAATGCATATTCCAACTAAGAAACCATAAAGCTTTTGGAATTTAAATCATTTCTCTAAACATGCTTAACTCTAATTTTTCTCAAACTCATAAATATAGTACTTTTACTAGCGGAAAAATAATTATTAAAAAAAAAAACAACCACTCACAGTCCTATTAATGAGAGAAATTCGGGTCGTAGGCCGTCCCGATCTCCGTTTGACCTGAAATAATTGATTAAACCAACATATAAGTTTCTATTTAATCCAAAAGACTAATTTAGTTTAGGCACATATTCAAAATATTCCATACACTCCCATTTTTCCCTTCCTTATCACATGATACTCTTTTGTCTTTTCCCCCAATTAACATCCACCTTTTCCTTTCTTTCTCTCTCTTCATTAACACAAGGTACAATTTCCCATTAACTTTATTCCTTCTTTTCTCCATCAACTCCCCATATTCACGTTTCCACACCCTTCCTTCTTTTCTTTCTTTTTTTTTTTTTTTTTTTTTTTTTAATTTACACATTTCCTTTAAACAACCACAACATCATTTCCCTCTTTCCTCACTAAACCACCAACATCTTCTTTCACATCCTTCACCTCTCGGTTTCTTCATCTTCTTCCCTTCTTTGTTTGTGTTTTTTTTTTTTCCTTTTCTTCTTCAACAACCAACAATCAACAAATTATCACCTCCATCACCCTTATTCTTTTTTTTTTTTTTTCCAAAAAGAACACCCAAAACATCCAAAACAAATATACCCATAACCAAAGCTTCAAGAAAACCAAGAAAACTTCTAAATCAACTTACCAAATTCGTTGAGGAACGTCGTGGTTGAGCTTAAGCATCCCAAAATCGCGCTTCCTCTCCAAACTTCTTCTTCCAAACTCGATTCCTCTCTAGAACCCCCTTCTCGATCTCTTCGTCTCTCCCCGTTCGGCCATCCCACTTCCCTTTCTTCTTTTTTTTAAAACTCTTTCTCTCTCTTCGTGGGTATACTTCCAGACTTTTCCTTTTCTTTTTTTTTTAGTACTCTTCCACCCTTGTCTTTCTCTCTCTATCTGCGTGGATCTTCTACTTTTAGCCCCACCTTCTTTTCCTTTTTCTTTTTCTTTTTTTTTAACCTCATTGCCACCTCAACTTCCCATTTAATATTTTTTTTAACATAAATAAAAGGAAAAATCAAATGGGTTGGGCTTTACATGAATTAATTACAATTAGGGGAGACTGACAGGAGAACCTATGTGATTAACGGAGTAGGTTTATAATTAGATGGGCAATGGGATAGGATAATTATAATAAATGTTTAGCTAATAATTGATTTTCAAGACCTCTCTTCCCATTAAAAAACTCTTTCTCCATATTTTATTTTTCTTGATTGATCAAATTTTCTCTTTAACTGCTTTGATTTTTAAATTTCTTTAATTGCATGATCTGGTCCCTAAATATTATTTTGCCTAAGTACTTTTAGTGCTCAAGGAATCTTTGCTTCGCTTAATTTTTGCCTCCCTGAGGATTCGATACTCGGTATTACCTACCGTTTTATATTACTTGTGACGACCCGTGCGCTTGCGGTAATCGGATAATCGCCCAACAGGCTTCCATTTCATTTCTTTCTTTCCTTTTTTTTCACTTTTGTTCTTTCTTCTTGATTTCTTTTCTTTTCTTTCTTTTCATTTCCTTTGGTTCATTTCTTTTCTTTTCTTTTTTTCTTAAATTAATAATTTCCAACAACTTTAATCCAACCATAAAACCCCAATGAACCACAAAGCTTTGCCATTTTCTTCAACAATGAACAACAACTTTAATTCAACTTTCACAATAGATGACAAGAGAAAATAATCCAAGGGAAGTATCGGGTTTACACTTTACCTCACCATGAGTAGCTAAATTCTGTTGAGGGGTTCAATATGGTGAATTCCCTTATGGTTCAATAGCTTGAAAGTGTTTTATTTGCTTAAGTATTGTTCAATGACTGTCATTCTTTATTGAATATCATTCTGATCTTGCTGAGTTTAACTTGATCACTTAGACTTTGCATGTTGTGTGAGTTTGATCTCGGAAGGGACAGACGATATCGGTTCTCATAAAGGTTATATAGGAGAAAAAACTCGAAAGAGATTGTTCGGTGGTATAGGGCAAGCTGCCTAAGGCACCCTATATCAACTATAGGGTTATAGATTGCATTCGTGAATTATCTATGTTGGAGTCGAGTCACAGAAATGTGCATAACGGTACTCGCTTAGCCTTCTAACGGTTCTTGGGAGCAAGGCCAAATAGAAGTTAAATCTGACCCAATGAGTTGAATAGGCTTAAGTTGTTGCCTTTAGGATGAATCCATATTGAATACCTCATTTCATTTATTATTGTTATTCTTTATTCATTTACTTGTGTTATTTATTTTTCTAAAAATCAATCATCAATCATTTCTTTGGTTACCTATTTTGAAGCAATCAGTTGAGTAGTTTCTTCTTTAAATATGAATTTCCAATTTAGTCCTCGTGGGATCGATACCCTTGGAATACTTCTAAGGTTTTTATTACTACGTGCGGTAGTGTATACTTGCACTAAGGTTGACTGAATTTATCATTATTATTATCTATCATCTTATCTCACATCCATCATTCAGCCTCTGCCGCACCAACAAGTGGATTAAAGCTATGGATCTTGAAATGGAATCCATGTACTTTAATTCAGTTTGGGACCTTATAGATCAACCTGAAGAGGTTAGGCCCATAGGATGCAAATGGATCTACAAGAGAAAACGAGACGCTGCTGGAAAGGTACAGACCTTTAAAGCACGACTTGTGGCAAAGGGTTTTTCCCAAAGTGAGGGGATTGACTATGAAGAAACCTTCTCCCAGGTTGTCATGTTAAAGTCGATAAGAATACTTCTATCCATTGCTGCATTCAATAATTATGAGACATGGCAAATGGATGTCAAGACTGCATTCTTGAACGAAAATCTTGAAGAAAGTATCTTTATGTCTAATGTGGAATTTTCCTACCGCAAGAGCACGGGTCAAGTAATAATATAGTGAATGTGATATTCGAATGTCGTCCTCTAGATTGGATTTCTAATCAATTTTAATTACCGAAAATACTCTTGCCCAATTTTATTTAGGGAACCAATCAAAGTGAGAATGAATGTAATCAAACACAAAACAATGAAAAAGTATGACAATCTAATGGAAACAACGGCCTTAGGGATTTGATTTCACCAATTGGGATTATGGATTAATTCATGGTTTAATGACATGCTATGATTCATAAATCTTGGGAAACTAAAATCACACATATCTCTCCCGAGCATACATGATTCTCCCACGTGCAATGAACTCGATATTCCTATCTAAATTCATTAAACATGCAAGACATTAAGGTTAACCTTTTTAACGATTTATAGAATTAACTATTATCTCCCGATTTCTAGCTAAATCCTAGTTATGCATAATGATTTCTAAGCTAAATCCTCTCTCCTGAGTTAGATTCAAGCACAAACAACAATCAATTTATGGTCGGTAAATTGAAAGCATTAAGAACACAATTATGCTCAATAGCAATAAAACCATTAAATCAATCCATAAAGTGCCCAACAGCTACATCAATCCCTAAGAATTAAAGTTAGCTACACATAATCCAAATTACAATATAAACTAAGTCTAAACAAGCCATAAAAACTACAAAAGCAAAGGGTAAAGAGAATTAAACGCTAGGTAGGCCGAGACCGCACGTCCCCGTTACGATCCCCACGAACAATGGTATGATTTCCGCTTTTCCTCCACTTGTTTCAGCTTCAACAACCCTTTTTTTCTCTGTTTTACGGCTCCAAATCGTCCAAGAGAAGTCCCCCAAAAATCCCTTATCGTAAAATACTTGAAAATTTTTGGTCGTAGCGTCGCGACGCTGTCGCGATACCGCGAATTTGGAAAATTCGCTGAGAGCGTCGCGACGCTATGATTTTTTTATTTTTTTTATTTTAAGAATCATGAACTCCAAATATAGAATGTCAGCACCGAGATGCCCAGAGAGCAGCGTCTCGACGCTAGTCTGCGGATGGGCCTATATTCAATCTTCCAACTTTGATTCTTTTTCATTCTTCGACTTCTTTTCGCATTCCAAACATCCAATTGGCTCAAAACTATATTTCCTACAAATACAACACATAAATGCATAATTTTGGCCAATAAATTATAAAAGACTAGCTAAATTAATTAGGGAAAACTAGCTAGCTATGCTCGCTATCAATGTCTCAGCCAGATGGGTTCATTGCCCAGGGTCAAGAGCAAAAGATTTGCAAGCTCAAACAATCTATTTATATATTGAAATAAGCGTCAAGATCCTGGAGTATAAGATTTCATACTGTGATCAAGTCTTATGGCTTTGAACAGAATGTTGACGAGTCCTGTGTGCATAAAAGGATCGTCAAAAGTTCAATCTAGGAGGCAATTGACTGGTGGGAGTCTTTCTCTAAGAGGGAGGCTAGAGAGAATGCAAGAGTCTTGTCTTGTGATTCTAAGAGCAAGAGGGTTACCAAACCATTATGTCTAGTGTTCTATTTATAGAAGAAAGGTCATGAATAAAATATTCACATTAAATCAATTATTTCCATAATTGGTTTAATCTATTCCATATTTAATCAATCCATGATCAATCAATTCCATAATTGATTAATCTTTTCCACAAATGACTAATTACTTCGATAAGTGATTAGATCATTTCCATAAATGATTAATCACTTCCATAAGTGATTAATTATTTCCGTAATTGATTAACGTTCAATTAATTAATCACCAATTAAATATCACATATTTAATTTTCAGCCTTGAATTAATTAATTGCCCAATTAATTTTAGGCCTTAAATTAATTAATTCATATTTAAACTCTTTCAAATTCCTATAAATTTAATATGAATCAAATTCACATTAATATTTGAAATTTCTTCAAATATTTATTTCTCTCATAATAATATATTAATATATATTATATTGTTTCCCTTAGTAAATTGAACACTTTCAATTTACATTGATTACTTAGTTGCCTCAAATTACTTTATGATTAAACTATACTTCCATGTTTAGGGAGCATATGAGGGTATTCCAATCAAATGGACCTAATGATTTATATAAGAGGCAACAATTAGAATTCCCTTCATGGTTCAAAACAAAGGTAAGTTCTTTCTTTAGGTTATATAACACTATTTTATATTGGTATTGCATAACTATACGTTAGTTTCTTTATGTTTAGGCCCAAAGCTTGTATCGTGATAAAAGAATTTCTTATGCATCGTACGCCCTTGCTTGTGGTCCAAATGAGTGTGCTCAATCGTATAGTGGGTGTATAGTAAATGGAGTTCAGTTTCATTCAAAAGATCGTGATAGTCGTCGAATCACTCAAAATAATGTAGTTATGGTGCCTGGTGATGATGAAACTGGGCAAATAAATTTTTATGGTGAATTGCATGAAATAATTAGGCTACAATATATTCACATGAATGTAGTAAGCCTTTTTAAGTGTGAATGGTATGATACCAATTCAAGAAAACATAGAATTAATATAGTCGATGGCTTCACATCGATAAATACTTGTTACCGATGGTACAAAGATGAGCCATTCATTCTTGTCAGTCAAGCAGTACAAGTATTCTACTTGGATGATTACAAACTTGGTCAAGATTGAAAAATTGTTCAACGAATTCAACCCAGACGTGTGTGGGATGTTCCAGAAGCAGAAAGTAATGAACCAGACGAAATAATGTCAAATGAAACCATTCGAGTTTATGGCTATCCTGCAGTTATTCGATTTGGAAAGTTGAGTTTCGTTGTTTGATTTGTTAAGTTATTGTGTTTAGAAGGGGGGGGGGGGGAGTCAATACCTTGTCGAGTTGAGTTGTTTCATTGCAAATGGTCTTCATGATATTTTGGATAAGTGTTTAGGGAGTTTATTTTTGTTGAGTTGTTCCATTTGCAAAGTTCCATAACGAGTTTACTTGTTTGTTTTGTTTTGTTTTGGAATTAGATAAAGGATGATTAGCTTTTTGACCATTTTTTTTGGGTTTTGTTTTTTTTTTGTTTGTTTTTTTTTTGGAATTAGATATGGAAGTTGGATGCTTTTCAATTTTTTAAACAACAATGACCTTAGATCTATGCATGAATATGTTTTCCCAAATCAAGAGGGGGGGGGGGTCAATACCTTGTTGCACTTAGTTCTTTTAACGTCACTTGTTTTCGTTGATATGTTTAGTTGTCATGGTGTTGTTGAGTTGAGTTGTTTCATTGAAAATGGTCTTCATGATATTTGGGATAAGTGTTTAGGGAGTTTATTTTTGTTGAGTTATTCCATTTTCAAAGTTTAGTTTCTAAGTTGGAGTTGTTGTGTTTTTGAAAGTTCTTTTAACGATTTTACTTGTTTCTAAGTTGTTCCATTTCAAAGTTGAGTTTCTAAGTTGGAGTTGTTGCACTTAGTTCCTTTAACGAGTTATTGTGTTTTTGAAAGTTTAGTTTCACTTATTTTCCATTTAGTTGTTGTGTTTAGGAAGATCTTTACCTATTTGCACTTAAGTATTTCAACTAGTCTACTTGTTGTGATGTTGATAAGTTTAGTTTCATTAAGTTCTTATAAATTTAGTTTCACTTGTTTTGATTCAGTTCTTTGAATAGAAATGGTTTCTTATGTTGTTAAGTTTGTGTTCATTATTTCTCATAAGTGTAGTGGTGTTCATGTTTGTTATTTTTCATTAGTTGTTTAATTAAAAAGTTTTGATGATATAAGATAAGTATAAAAGTTTTTGTTTGTTGTAAGTTTACTTTCATAGCTTTTGATGAGTTTTTTTTTTTTTTTTTTTTTACCTTTATTTGAGTTATATCTTCTCTAATTCAATTATTTAATCTCATGCTTACATATTTTATTCTCTTTTATTTTTTAGCTTGGATGCATGAATGGTTTGACAAGTCTCCCCCTTTTTATATGGAAATGTGAAGAATGTAAGTCGGTTTTTTTGTTTGTGATCTTTTGTTACTCATTTTCATGTGATGTGAATCATTTTGTTAAACAAACTTCTTCATCTAGACTTGAGATCATTTTAGAAAATGATACATTTGTATTAGATTCTAGACATGTTTCTTGATTATGGTTAATATGAAGTAGTGCATTTTCAATTTCAATTGGCATATTACATTTCTATTTGATTAATTATAGAATTGTTAATTAGTTCGAAGATGGTAATATTATTTTATTTACAAGTTTACTTATTGAATTAACTATTTATTTTTTAAATCATAAACAATTTTTAGCGACGTTTTATATAGTGTCGGTAAATCATCATAGTACGGTGCGTTTTCTTAACAACATGGAAAGCATATCCAAAAAAAACTAGCATTGAGTATTTTTAGTTACGCGTAATATTACTTTTACCGACATACACAATTGTAGTAAAATATCTTATTTTTTATAAGTTTGAGTGCTTTAGAAACGTTGTCCACGTCACTAAACCTTGTTTTTTGTGACATGTGTTCTGCATCACTGAACATCAATTTTTAGTGACGTGATGACCGCGTGACTGAAAATTTTCTTCAGCGACAACTTGACAGACGTCGCTGAAACATGTCTTCAATGACGTGTCCCCACATCCCTATCTATTGCGTACACCGTCGCACAAACGTCACTAAAGATCACTTTCAACAATGTCTACAGTAGATGTCGCAAATACTTATGACTACGAGAAAACAGCGACGGATGCAGCGACGAAGTAATGCGCATCGGTGAAAGTTTTGCTGACGTTTTATGCGTTTCAGTGACGTATTTTGCGCACCTGTAAAAGTGTTTTTTCTTGTAGTGAGTGATCTGCAACTGTTCTAATATGGAAATTATATGTGCTACATATAGGCCTTGAGCAGAAAAAAATGCAACAAAATTGTCCAGGTATGTGGTTGTGTCACTCTAATTCTTCTGTTTAGGAAAGTACAAAATAAACGATTTTTTATTGTTAAGTTGGACCCTTTAGTATTGTTTTCTTATAGTTTAGTGTAAGAAAATCTCAATGATCCTTCTATCAAAATAAAAATAAAAGAAATAGAAAACAAAATTGAAAAAGAAATATGTTCAAATTTACCCAATGCATTTTGGGATAGAAAAAAGCACATAGTAAATCTTCCCTATACAAAGCATTTTAAAGAATCACATATTCCCACAAAAGCAAGACCTATTCAAATGAATACAGAGTTACTAAAGTTATGTAAGAAAGAAATACATGAATTAGTCAACAAGGGACTAATCAGACCATCAAAGAGTCCCTAGTCGTGTGCAGCCTTCTATGTCAACAATGCAGCCGAACAGGAGCGTGGTGTGCCCAGGTTAGTTATCAATTACAAACGTTTAAACAAAGTTTTGGAATTGATAAGATACCCAATTCCCAATAAACAAGATTTACTTAAAAGAATTTCTAATGCTAAAATATTCTCAAATTTTGATATAAAATCTGGTTTTAGGCAAATTCAAATTTATGAAGAAGATAAATACAAAACTGCTTTTAATGTTCCGTTTGGACAATACGAATGAACTTTTATGTCTTTTGGGCTAAAAAATGCCGATCCAAATTTCAAAAAATCATGAATGATATTTTCAATTATTACCAAAATTTTACAGTAGTCTATATTGACGATGTTTTAGTATTTTCATCTAACATCGATCAATACTTCAAACATCTCAATATTTTTATAAATATAGTCAAACAAAATGGTTTAGTTGTATCTTTGCCAAAAGTCAAACTGTTTCAAACAAAAATTAGATTTTTGGGCTTTGACATTTATATGGGCCTTATAAAACCCTTTCAAAGATCAATAAATTTTGCATTTAATTTCCCAGATCAAATTTTAGATAAAACCCAACTACAAAGGTTTTTGGGCTGTCTAAATTATGTGTCTGATTTTATCCAAAACCTCAGACCCATTTGTAAAGCATTTTTTCAAAGGCTTAGAAAAAATCCAAAGCCTTGGTCGGAAAAGCATACCAAAGTTGTTCAGAAGATTACAACTTTAGTCAGATCAATACCCTATTTGAGTCTCATCAATCCCAAAGCTAGTCTGGTAATGGAAACAGACGCGTTAGATACAGGATATGGAGGAATCCTCAAACAGTGTCTAGATAAAAATGAATCAATAATCCGATTCCACTCAGGAGTCTGGAATAATACTCAGAGAAACTACTCCACAGTAAAAACAAAATTATTTGCCATAGTTCTTTATGTTAAAAAATTTCATGTTCAACTAATTAATAAAAAATTCACCATCAAAATTGATTCTAGAGCATCAAAATTTGTTCTTGAAAAAGATGTTAAAAATCTCATTTAAATTTTTTTTTTGTCAGATGGCAAGCAATTTTATCATGTTTCGACTTTGAAATTTAGCCTATAAAAAGAGAGCGAAACGCCGTAGCTGATTACCTCTCAAGGGAGTTTCTAACTCCAAAACTCTCTCCCTCTTTCTCTCCCTCTTCCTACAAGAAAAAGAATGAATGAGCGATAGAAAGGCAAAAGCCTCATCTTCAAAGGGAAAAATCCCATCTTCATCCTCAACATCTCCTCTATGAGTGCTGATTAATACGCTATGGATTTAGGGTTTCTCCGGTAACCCATTCCAGAGCAAGGTCTGTCAGTATACAACCCGGATCGACCATAGAGTCATCTACTCCAACTCCAAGGCCTTCAGCAAATTTAATTCGTCCTTCTGGCGGAATCGTTCAAATGAGACCTCCTGTCTCACTTGATTCAAGGATAGGGTCATCAACCCCATCACTCTCTTCATATTCTCAAGCAGTTACTCCTGAAAAAAAAGTTTGTACCTCGTCCTGAAACCAAAACTTACTTTAAAAAATCACTGGTCATCAACGAACCAATCATTGAACCAAAATTCCAAGGTCTCAACCTTGAAGAGACAGTTTCAAACATGTACCCTTCAGTCTTCAACTTCATGCCTGAAGATCTCCAAAAAAAACTCGAACTTTCTATGAGTTTATTCTTGTTGACACCAAGTCAACACAAATAACTCATATTCCTAACAAAAACGATCCTTCAAAAATTGCATATTCGAAGCTTAAAATATTCAAAGCCTTGAATCCAACCCATTGGAACCAAGGTCTCTATACTGATAAATCTTTCTCAAAACTCTTCATACCACAAACATACTTTTACCGAGATTACATAAGAGCTTGGTAAAATGTTGTGGTATTCAAACTATAACCATTCATGGTTTGTTTCGTTCTGTCAAAATACCTACAAAATCAATTTCCCTCTTTGGTTCATTCAATTGTGAAATACATTTGGAATGACGGATGATATTTTGTCGACACGCTTGCAAGAATCTTATTATTATTTTGCAAGGAATATCCAAAAAACATCATTTCATAATTCTATGAGATTCTGTTTATACTTTCAAATCCCGTGGATTTTTTGTTGGAATTTCTCTACTAGCAACCATCCCAATATAGGATAGTCACAAAGATCTTAAAAATCAAATGGTGGGATAAATATAATTTGCAGCACGCCACCATCAAATAAATAAAAGAATGGTTCACATAGAACGGTTATCTCTAAGGCATCGACATTAAAAGGAATGCAGAATTCCTAAATGACAAATCCAAACTTCTGGCAACTCTTGCTCAAACGACCTCTGATGCAGACTTCCAAAGAATTCTTCAAATGTCAACTTCTTCGAGAAGTGAATCTCCTACTTCTTCTACACAAGGAGAAGAGAACGAACGAGACTATGATCTGGATGAACCATGTCTCGACTCACAGCCTATGTGAGCTCCGAATCAATTAAACTTTCCTGTTTCACAAAGAAACAAATAGTATTCATAAGGGTTGTTTCATAAAGAAGTATTCCCATCATAATTGTAAAAAAAAAAGGTGTATATTCTCATCTTTAGACTTAATAGGTGTAAACTTCGTAAATATTCTAGTTTACACTGTAAATTTCTGCCAGTCAACTTGAAGAAAATATTTTGAACTAGCAGAGCAATTAAAGCAAAAGATTATGAGATTTTGAAGACAATGATTATTGATAATTCTCCTAGTTCGTGAGGACCTAGTTTGGTGTTCCTGGCTGTAAGTCCCAAGATGAGGCAGTAAGACAGTTGGTAAGCCAGTAATCATCCTAGGGTGATTAAACGAAGGGAAAAATCAATAATTTAGCCAACAAGATACCAGATCACAAGAATGGAAAAAGCTGCATCTTCTCAAAAATTAGCTGACAATATTCGATTTTATTTTTATCTTTTGTATTTTCTACTTTTGTATTTCCAAGTATTTTGTCTTTTTATATTTCCAAGTATTGTCTTTTTATATTTCCAAGTATTTTTACATTTCCAACACTTTTATATTTCCAACACTTTTGTATTTGTATATTTTTGCATTTCCAATATTTTTGTATTTTATCTTTTTACATTTCCAACGCTTTTTGTCCTTTTATTTTTAGATAAGCCTTATCTTTCCAACAAATCTATCAGGGGTCCTGTCCTGATGATTCGATCTTATCTTTTAGTTTCCTGTATTCAATTAAATTTGAAGTACGGGGTCTATAAAAGACTTCCAAATTGTAGGACAAAGGCAGAATTCGAAATCCTTCAAGCTATCCTCTCTTGTAAAGCTTGAATATTTGAACTTGCCATCCTCTTGTACTATCAATCTAATCCTAATTCTCTTTGCGGTTAGCATTGAGCGATTGGTGAATTAGAAAATATGTCGTTGTTGTGCATTAATCCAAGTATAAATTATGCACTACCATGTAATACCTGGATTATTCTAGGGTCAGAACATAGGGAAGGGGCGTGAAGTAAAAATGTCTTTCCATAATTCTTATTCGAGTGCCATAGTGTTGAAAATCTTTAAAGATATTGAGATGGGGTAAGAACATGCGATAATATAAAAACATAATCTATGCGTTAAAGGGAAAAATAGTAAGAGATGAGCAATCAAGGCTTTTACCGCAACAACCACATGAGACAAATAAGATATTAGTGCAACGCATAACAATGAATCAACTGACTACTGATGCTTAAGCGAGAAAGAATCATGTGTTTCCCTCTTGGTATTACACATGCATTGAACTAAGAATATTCCTATTACTTAATTCATACATTAGCTCAGTTCTTTTTTGCTTGAAAGCGGTTGAATTATCCCTAAAGCAACCCAAACACATTTATGCACTATCTTATGCGGTTGAATTATTCCTAAAGCAACCTGACTACATTTATGTGTTATCTTGCTCTACTTAAATAGTTCCACATGCATTACCCTTTGGGCACCTTAGCATGCTACTACCTCTATCGGTTGGTCAGACGGATATCAATAATGAAAAACGTATCGCATCTAAGTAGAAAACATCAATATCATTAATTCATTGTAGCGCATACAAAAAATAGTCTTAAAGTCACATGGGAGCCTAGGCTAAGCCTTGATAAAAATAAATTAGTTCATGCTACAATATGAATACGTAGCGCATAAAAATAAAAGCATAAATGTAACACCTTGGTTCAACCCTTGGGACTTTCGTCTCTCTCTTTCACTCCAGCCCAACATACTTCTCTTGCATTTGAACTCCCAATTTATAGGCACAAGTGAGACTGACTTCTCCAAGGAATTGGCTTGCGTGCTCCACTTATCTTCACGCCAGGCCAGAGTACCACCACTTGTCAGCACCTGCTTGAGACAGCTTGCATTTGTACCTTCATCACGTGATTGCTCTTACGCTTTGTCCTTAGACAACTTGGGCAAGTTCAAAACCTACAGGAGATGCGTTAGGCAAAACAAACCATGTGCTACCATCATCGCACCATAAAATTTACTTTACATGCTTGTAATGAGTTTTCTTCTTCAAATGTGCTACAATGTAACGCAACAGATTCTTTTGTAGCTTTTGTTAATTTAATTTTGGATGCATAATAACTTGGTTTCGCAAGTTATCAAACCCCCAAACTTAAAGTATTGATGATCCTAAAGCAATGTGATGTGGAATTTTCCTACCGCAAGCCGGGTCAAGTAATAATATAGTGAATGTGATATTCGAATGTCGTCCTCTGGATTCGATTTCTAATCAATTTTAATTACCGAAAATAGTCTTGTCCAATTTTATTTAGGGAACCAAACGAAGTGAGAATGAATGCAAATCAAACACAAAACAATGAAAAATATGACAATCTAATGGAGACAACGGTCTTAGGGATTTGATTTCACCAATTGGGATTATGGATTAATTCATGGTTTAATGACATGCTATGATTCATAAATCTTGGGAAACTAAAATCACACATATCTCTCCCGAGCATACATAATTCTCCCACATGCAATGAACCCGATATCCCTATCTAAATTCATTAAACATGCAAGGCATTAAGGTTAACCTTTTTAACGATTTCTAGAATTAACTATTATCTCCCGATTTCTAGCTAAATCCTAGTTATGCATAATGATTTCTAAGCTAAATCCTCTCTCCCGAGTTAGATTCAAGCACAAACAACAATCAATTTATGGCCGGTAAATTGAAAGCATTAAGAACACAATTTTGCATAAATGACATCAATAGCAATAAAACCATAAAATCAATCCATAAACTGCCCAACGACTACATCAATCCCTAAGAATTAAACTTAGCTACACATTATCCAAATTACAATATAAACTAAGTCTAAACAAGCCAAGAAAACTACAAAAGCAAAGGGTAAAGAGAATTAAACGCTAGGTAGGCCGAGACCGCACGTCCCTGTCACGATCCCCACGAGCCAAGCCTTTAATCCCAATTTTCTCCACTTGGTACAACTTCAAAAGAGGCTAATTTTCTCTGTTTTACGGGTCCAAATCGTCCAAGAGAAGTCCCCCAACCAGCCCTAATCGCAAAATATAAATAGGGAAAAATTTGGTCGTAGCGTCGTGACCTCGCGATTCTGGGAAATTCGCCGAGAGCGTCGCGACGCTTTTTTTTTTTTTTTTTTTTAAGAATCGCGACTCCAAATATAGAATGTCAGCGTCGAGACGCTGCTCTCTTCGACTTCTTTTCGCATCCCGAACATCCAATTGGCTCATAACTATATTTCCTACAAATGCAACACATAAATGCATAATTTTGGCCAACAAATTATAAAAGACTAGCTAAATTAATTAGGAAAAACTAGCTAGCTATGCTCGCTATCAAACACCCCCAAACTTAAGCTTTTGCTAGTCTTCGAGCAAACTAAAAATCAAGCATACAATGGAAGAATGGATGCTACATACATGACTCAATCCTCAAGGCTCAAAAGTCAATAATCAAGCAATCAAGAGACATGCACATAAGGACCAATGAGGGAGACAAATCAAAAGTTTTCCAAAATTAACTTGCAAAAGCAAGATCTAACTTAACGAGATCAGACTCTACTAGCCCGGGATTGGATTACTAAACTCTCAACTCATCTTCCCTCTACATTGGCACTAAGGATTCAGTAACGAGTCAATGGAACAAATTAGTTTGTTTTCCTCCATACTTAGGTGCTTATAATTGAAAATTACAACATGCATTTTTATGTGGCACTAGCTTTCACACACCTATTGCAGAGACCCTTAACTCGAGTTTTACCCTTTGGTTGGCCTAACTGATCACAACAGGGGTAGCTCTTTTTGCCAAAACTTGATTAAGCATTGCATTGTGCGCATAAGTCATGACTTTCTCTTTTTTTTTTTTTTTTTCTTTTTTCTTTCAAATTGTAACAACAAGAATGATTTTTCTTTATGAGCATGATAAGCAAATATTCTTTTCTTTCCTCCTAAGCAAAATCAAACATACTAATTTGCAAAAAATTAATTCTTTAGCTCTTCCCTACACCTATCGAGGTGACAACAAGCATATGAACCTAATAATTCGCTCCTAAGCATTCAAATCCAAATCTAGCCAAGACAAATACTCTACTCATGTAAGACATCTCCTAGAAAAAATTTTAAAAGTCTTCCTTTTTGGGCACTCATGCTTACAACTCATCGAAAGCTTGAAAATTGACAAGAAAGCCTATCCTAGGAAATCATAGTCATGCAAAAATAGCATCCAGAAAACAACCATATGCTCAATTCAAAGAAAGCTCAAAACTATAGCCCGAACTCAGATGCTCAAGGGCTCCCCAAACATGATATTCCACCCCCAAACTTAAAACATGCATTGTCCTCAATGTATAAAGAAAATACGACATAAACAAGCATGAGAACAATAAAAGAATGGAAGGAGTGAACAATACTGCCCTGGAATGATGATGTCCTCTTTTATGGAAGCTTGCAAGCAAAGGAGAAGCTGGAACCAAGACCTACAAAACAAAAACAAACAATAAATCAAAAGCAAAAAAAAACACACAACTAAACTTACTTGGGTTGCCTCCCATAAGCGCTTGTTTAACGTCATTAGCTCGACGTGCTCGTCCTGTCTGTCAAGGCACATAAAAATTCTCGTATTTCTTTGGGCCCTTCTTTCTTGAATCAATAAATCTCACAATCGCTAGCACGCTTACTAGCTTCTCATGGGCCCCTGAAACAAAATTATTTTTGGTATTTTTGGATAAAATAAGCCTAAAGGGAGAAAATCAAAATAAAGAGACTCTGACTCTAAAATTGACTCGTGAGAATAGAAAAAGGAACAATCATATTCTACAAAGGATAGAGAAGATAAAACAGACGAAGGTTGTTCAACCTCAAACTCTACATCCTGAATTCCTCTGACACTACAAGCTCATTTTCTTTTCCTTCCTCACAAACATGTTCTTGATAGGTGCTACAACTTTCCAATTCTTCTCCACTATCTATGCAACTCACCCCTAAATGCTCATCCTCAGCAAAGTCGAAAGAACTAAGCTCTTGAATGGGTGCCAATGAATCATCGGCCACATTACTCACTAGACAACCTAGGGAAGTGGATCCCACCTCCATAACTTCCTTTGGGGTTTGAAGTCCTTTTATAATTTCATCAAATTTTAAACTCCTCGCTCTAGACTCCTCAATATAATTTTGAACTAAGCTTTTTAAGGAAGAATTTTCTTTTAAAGGGGTATAACTTGAAGATGAAAAATTGGAATATGGAGTTGAATAAAAAGTCATTCAAATCAATTAAAGCAACAATGATAATTAAGCTTCCAATCAAAGAATAACCCAATTATGCATAAATGACATCAATAGCAATAAAACCATAAAATCAATCCATAAAGTGCCGAACGACGACATCAATCCCTAAGAATTAAACTTAGCTACACATAATCCAAATTACAATATAAACTAAGTCTAAACAAGCCATAAAAACTACAAAAGCAAAGGGTAAAGAGAATTAAACGCTAGGTAGGCCGACACCGCACGTCCCCGTCACGATCCCCACGAGCCAAGCCTTCACTCCCAATTTTCTCCACTTGGTACAGCTTCAAAAGAGGCTAATTTTCTCTGTTTTACGGCTCCAAATCGTCCAAGAGAAGTCCCCCAATCAGCCCTAATCGAGAAATATAAATAGGGAAAAATTTGGTCGTAGCGTCGCGATCCCGTGATTCTGGAAAATTCGCAGAGAGCTTCGCGACGTTGGTCACAGCGTCGCGATGCTATGTTTTTTTTTTTTTTTTTTTAAGAATCGCGAACTCCAAATATAGAATGTCAGCCTCGAGACGCTGCTCTCTTCGACTTCTTTTCGCATCCCGAACATCCAATTGGCTCAAAACTATATTTCCTACAAATACAACACATAAATGCATAATTTTGGCCAATAAATTATAAAAGACTAGCTAAATTAATTAGGGAAAACTAGCTAGCTATGCTCGTTATCACAATGCCTTCCTGCCACTCTACAAATTACTTACCACCAACCCATTATACTAAAACACTTTGATTTTCCTAAACTTCCCTTGACTCAGCTTTTTCTCAAGAAAATATCTTTACTAAGGACTCCTTACTCAACATTGGGACTTTCATGAAGTATTATTTTATATATATATATATTTTTTTTGCCTATATATAACCACAAATCTAATAAACTAAGAACCCCTGGCTATATTATGTATACTTGAACTTTGTGTATGACATAAGTATGGATCAAGTTCAAGTAAATAGCCTAAATGATCTATAGTAAATGGATAAGGCTGGGTACTTTAATCCTGGGGACACTATTGGCGTGGCTCGCTTTGTTCTCTAAAGACAAACGATGTGATCCTAAATCGTTCATGTATAAGACATGTGAGTGAGGGCGTCCTATGCAATGAGTTTGCATAGAGATTGGACCAAGAGATAAGTCACTTTCACTTTACAAATACCGTTTACTACTGAAACTGAATATCTCATACAAAGTGACCTAGGTAACTTGATCTTAATCCTGAGCTAACTATGAACTCCTGTTAATTTAGGATTTTCCTTTGATTTGGATGGGTGAGAGTGCTAAATCATCACCGACTCAATAAGCCTACCATTTTGGTGATAAGATTGGATAGATAGCTGGGGACATAACTTTCCAAGACGAAATTCACTACTACCCGTTTTAGGGTTATTAAAAAGGTTGTTCCCTTAAGTACTGACTCCGATTCTTGAACAAGGGGCCCCGCCCTCTCATAACCTTGAGAGGGACTTGGTTCAGTGATTGTATCAAAAACCAATTGTTCATTAGAGGATCAATGGAACTTAAGGAACAAGATGTAACTATAGGGGTAAAACAGACATTTGACCTAGCTCTAGTTACGAGCAACCGGTGAAAGGTCGACTTACTAATCATGGTTATCTCGAGTGGACAAGAAATATATCTACAATGAGGGGAGTGCAGCTACGGGCTATAGTGGAGTATCCCGGAAGCTAATAAACATTGAATAACCAGGTTAATGAGTTTAACTGGTTATGTTCATGTCGTTGGAGCCCCATGATCTATAGGTCCATTAGGTCCCTCTACTAGGTCAATAGGAATAAAACTTGGAATAATATGATAGGTTAACATTTGAAATGTTCATTCTGAAAAGTATACAAAAGTCGGTTATATACGATATTTAACGACATATTGGTTTAATTTCGAATTAAACTTAAAATGAGAGTTGGTTATATTCAAATATGATTTAAATATTAAACAAGTGAATAGGGATTCATGTTCGAGAAATTTCGTTTGAAGAAAAGTCGGGATTGAGCAAATAATATTAATTTAATATAAGATATTAAATTAATTAATTTTATTATTATGTTAATTAAATAAGTTTTATTTAAATTAAAATAAATATAAAATTAAAATAAGAAAGTGGGCATTTTCAGATTATTTGAATTTAAAAATAAAAATTAGGATTTTTTAATTTTAGAAATTAAAAAATTTCCTAATTTTTGGAGGTGGTGGGTTTTGACTAATCCTTGGTATTAAGCCCTTCGTTAGACACCTAATTTATCTCCTAATTGGTGTCAATCTTGGATGAATTCTCTTTGCATGTTTTGTTCTATATATACATGGTTAGATGGTGAAGAAATTATGTATTATTAGTACTGAAAAGCTGCAGAAATTTCCCCATACTCTCATTGTAGGGAAAAAGGGTCTCGATGCAGCAGAAACGGTTTCAAAAACAATTCGTAAATAATTTAGAATTATGAAATACTAATACACTAGCAAATACATACATTCATAATCTAATGAATATCTAGATTAAGCATGGTGAAAATCTATAGAATCTAATTCTAATTTATATAGTAACAAGTTACTTACTTTCGTTGACGACTCAGATTAAATTCACCAACTGCTTGTGAAATAATCACGAACTACTGCAAATACTACCACTATGGCTACACCGGTATGACAATGAGACTTCTAGAGGCAAGAGACTGGTGGGAGCCTTCAGGGGAATTCTCTGAGAGTAGGAGAATGAATGAGATGCCTTTCACCCCACCCCAGGGGTCCTATTTGTAGGAAAAGGCCATAAGATCTAATCCTTATAGGAAAAGGTCATGAATAAGGTCTAATCAAAACTATTATCTTATTTATATCTAATTTTAATAAATAAATAATTAATTCAATAATTAATTAATTACCCAATTAAATATCACATATTTAATTTTAGGGATTTTATTAAATTATAAATATGAAAGAAATTCATATTAATTATTTGAACTCTTTCAAATATTTTCTCTCAAAAATTAATTTTGAATTTAATTCAAAATCATATTATAAAGTTTCATAAACTTTATATTATATGATTCCCCTAAATTCAACACTTTCAATTAATATTGAATTGCCTCAAGTCTCTTTACGAGCTACCAGTGGGACCTAATGGACCTGCAGATCAGAAGCTCAACTGATATGAGACTAATCGGCTAAACTCATTAACCAATTAATCAATTTTCGTTAACTGTGGGTTCACTCCACTATAGACCCACAGTTGCACTCTTCTCATTGCAGACATAATTTTGTGTCCAAGGATATAGACCAACAACAGCAAGTTAGTCTATCATGAGTGTTCGTAACTCCAACTGGGTCAAATTACTATTTTACCCCTAAGTTGCCAATACCTCCTTAAGTACCAGTGCTCCTCTAATGAACAACTTGTTTGTTGTCCAACCATCAAACAAAAACGCATATCGGGCTAGTGAGACGGTCGGGCTCTTTGTTCAAGATCCGGAGACACCACTTAAGGGAACACTCATCTACTTCCTCAAAAGTCGGGAAGGAGTGAATTCCATCTTGTGTGATTATGTTCCCTGCTCCTCACTCGGTTTTGTCCCCAAAATGGTAGGCTTATTAAGTCGGCGTACTAGCCACTCTCACCCATACAAATCAAAGGACAATCCCTCGTGAACAGGAGTCCAAAATCCACTTAGGATTTAGACTAAGTTGCCTAATTCATCTTAGTGAAATAGAAACCTAACTAGTTAACGATGTTACAGGTAGCTGTTACTATTTTGCGGTTCGATCTTATGCAAACTCATTGCATAGGATACCCCCACTCGCATGTCCCCTACACGAACATGTTGGATCATTGCATTTGTATCAAATACAAAGGGAGTCGTATCCATAGTGTCACCAGGATAAAGTATCCAACCTTATCCCTACATTATAGACCCTTCAGACTATCTCTTGGACAGTGATCCCCGTATGTCTCCACATACTGTTCAAGACTCATCCCACAGCCTAGGATGTTTAGTTAATTGGATTAGGGTTATTTAGGCAAAGTGTGAAGGGATTGGAATTCCGTAATTCCGTAAAGCATAAGCGTGATTGGGACCGATTCGTAATTAATTTTTTTTAATCTAAAATACCAATACATTGGCAATAACCTTAGAACTATTCTAGATTTATATTAAGCCTAATCATAAAAAAATATTAGATCTAAATCTAATTTATATAGTAACAAGTTACTTACTCTCGTTGACGACTCAGATTAAATTCACCAACTGCTTGTGAAATAATCACGAACTATTGTGAACACTACCACACTATGGCTACACTGGTATGACTCTGAGACTTCTAGAGGCAGGAGACTGGTGGGAGCCTTTAGGAGAATTCTCTGAGAGTAGGAGAATGAATGAGATGTCTTTCACCCCACCCAGAGGTCCTATTTATAGAAAGCGCCAAAACCTTTTCTTTATAAGAAAAGGTCATGAATAAGATCAAATCTATTATCTTATTCATATCTAATTTTAATAAATAATTAATTAATTACCCAATTAAATATCATATATTTAATCTTAGGGATTTTATTAAATTATTTATATTAATATGAATCCAATTCATATTAATTATTTGAACTCTTTCAAATATTTTCTCTCAAGAATTAATTTTGAAATTAATTCAAAATTATATTATAAAGTTTCATAAACTTTATATTATAATGCATCAATATACATTATATGATTCCCCTAAATAAATTGAACACTTTCAATTTACAATTTATACTTAATTGCCTCAAGTCTTTTTATGAGCTACTAGTGGGACCTAATGGACTTGCAGATCAGAAGCTCCAACAATATGAGATTTAATCGCTAAACTCATTAACCAATTAATCAATTTTCGTTAATTGTGGGTTCACTCCACTAAAGACCCACAGTTGCACTCTTCTCACTGTAGACATAATTATGTGTCCACGGATATAGACCAATAACAGCAAGTTAGTCCTTCACGAGTGTTCGTAAGTCCTGCTGGGTCAAATTACCGTTTTACCCCTGAGTTACCTCTACCTCCATAAGTACCAGTGCTCCTCTAATGAACAACCTATTTGTGGTCCAACCACCAAACATAAACCTCTCTCGGGCCAGTGAGAGGGTAGGGCCCTTTGTTTAAGACCCGCAGACACCACTTAAGGGAACACTCATCTACTTGCTCAAAAGTCGGGAAGGAGTGAATTCCATCTTGTGTTATTATGTTCCCAGCTCCGCACTCGGTCTTGTCCCCAAATAGGTAGGCTTATTGAGTCGACGTACTGGCCACTCTCACCCATACAAATAAAAAAACAATCTCTCGTAAACATGAGTCCATAATCCACTCATGATTCAGACTAAGTTGTCTAGGTCATCCTAGTGAAATAGAAATGTAACTAGTTAACGGCGTTACAACTAGTGGTTACTATTTCGCGATCCGATCTTATGCAAACTCGTTGCATAGGATACCCCCACTCGTATGTCCCCTACACGAACGCGTTGGATCATTTTGACCGGTTTCAAGTGGAATTTGATCTATTTCAAGTGGAATTTGATCGGTCCGTCCGGTTTTTGATCGATTCTCAATATTTTTGACCGTTTTCCTTCAATTTTTGACCGTTTCTGCTGGTTTTAGGCTGGTTCAAGTTGTTTTTGAAGTTGGTTCAGCACGTTTCAGGCCAATTCAAGCTGTTTTGAGGTTGATTCAAGGCGGTTCACGGCTAGATAGGGCAATTCTAGATTAATTATTGTAATTTTTCTTATGTATTAACTCCTAGGTTGCCAAAACCTGTCTACTTAGCTATTTATTTTGCTTTATGGATGTCATATAGCTTAAAATCCACCCATAGGTTAAGCATATTCATGCATATTTTTTATTATAAATGTTATAATGAAATATGTATGAATTTTATTTTCATGAATGTTTAATACTAGGTGTTATATTAAATTGATGAAAATTGAGAAGCATTGAGCATGAAATTATTTTAGTAAAAAGATAAGAGTTATATTTATGAAAATAATTTATATGTTTAATTTATTTTTCATGCGCGATTAATATAAAGAGTTATATGAATATATGAAAATGGGAATGCATGCTTTAATTTTCTTGAATAATTAATTTAAGAGTTAGATTAATTAAAGGAAAATTAAAATGCATTGAGCATGACATGACCTTAGTTTAATATAAATGTTATATTATTGTATGTCATATATGCTAATTTATGATTTTATAAATTAATTAGAATTTGATTGTTAATTTATTCACCACAGTAGCATGTTATAGGGCTAATTCATTAAAATTTATAAGTGTTATAAAATTAATGAGTAGAAACCGTAAACCAATAATAAAGATTGCATGCAAACATAGGATCATAGGTAAATGCATTAATTTTAAAATGCTTAAAATTAATTAGACCTAAGATCATGTTAATTCTAATAGGATTAGAATTAAGTCTTGCTTAGTTTTAAAATAGTTTTAATATGACTAAGTAGGAAAATCATAACTATTGGTTATAAGGGAACCCTACCAGTGAAGTTCTGTCTAAGGCTTAAGATGACGGTTTACGAAACACCTCCTACCTTGGAACTGACCAGGAACTTGAGTTGAATTAACCACAGTTATGTTAGCATGCAATGTCGCTAGGTCAATTAAAAGAGTTTAATTCACCTAGATCTTTAGAGTAAAGACTTTACATTGCTATGATTATAAGGGAACTCTACCGGTTAAGTTCTGTCTAAGGCTGAAGGTACTTAAGATGACGGTTTACGGAACACCTCCTACCTGGGAAATTGACCCGGAATACCTGAGTCGAATTAATCAACGTTTAATGTTAACATGTAATGTCGCTAGGTCAATTAAAAGAGTTTAATTCACCTAGATCTTTAGAGTAAATACTTTACATTACTATGGTTAAAAGGGAACTCTCCCGGTGAAGTTCTGTCTAAGGCTGGAGGTACTCAAGATGACGGTTTACGGAACACCTACTACCAGGGAACAAACTCGGAACCTGAGTTGAAATAACCATAGTGATGTTAGCATGCGATGTAGCTAGGTCTGATAAAAGAGTTTAATTCACCTAGAACATTACAGTAAAATTCTCATCATAAAAGTTATAATGGGATTAGATTTAGATATATTGACTTAGCCGAATTTATCTAAATTAAATAACCCTTAAAACATATGGTAGGACATTTTAGTGGGAGAAAAATTACAATACGAGATCAAGTTTTGCTCCTACATCCCTATATTTACAACGTGAGATTCATGCTCGGCTTCGTGTCGCCCTGGGCACGACCTCCCTTCGGAAAGTGTTTGCATAGGTCAATATCAGGGTGAATGGGGAAAGTGTCTATAGTAAGTGGGAGCGGGACACGTGTCAACGTATCCCTCGGTCTCCAACCCTAGGTGACACCGTGAGATTCTTATGATCAGACTGCGTGTCGTCCTGGAGCGACCAATCCTTCGGAGGGCCTGATCATAGGATTCAGAACACCATGAATTCCTGAAAAGGATTTGGTCTCTTAGGTTAATTACCAATAGTTGTCTCACCCTTTGGTAGCCTATTAGTGCACACCTCTGGGATCTAAAAGTGGGAGGGTGATAGCATGCAGAAATGCTATCTTTTTCCTAGTTATTTCAGCTAGTTTTGAGCGCTAATTGTGAGCTTTAATGTATTTTTATATTGATTTTGTAGAAAACTGAGTTTGAGGTGCAAAACCAAGAATTTTACCAATTTTGGGTATAAAAAGAAGACTTTGGACCAATATTAAAGAAAAGAAAAGAGGACATTTGAAGTGGAGGCCCAAAAGCCCAAAAGAAAGGAAGATGGAAGGCAAAATCCGCGTGTGTGGCTTCTAGAAGGCCTAGCGTCGCGACGGTAGGTAGTGTAAGCGGCAAGAAACATATGATGTCACAGTGTCGCGACGCTGTCGACTTGTGCAGTAAGAAAAGGTCTGCCCCTCCTCTTATAAATAGCCCCCTTTCCAATGGTTCAAATCATCCCATTTTGGGGAGTTCTCCCCTAGCTCAAACGAGAGAAAAAGAGAGTGGAGTTGTGAGGAAAAAGGCGGAATTGATCGAGATTCCAAGGCTCGGGAATCGAGATGATCGTGACGGGAGCTTGGGATTAACTTATCGGTTATTTCTTCCTTACTTCTTTGTAATTCCTTATTATAGTTGGAGTTAGGCCTATGGATCAAGATCACTTTGGCAAAATTATTTCCATTTGTGAGTAGATCTTGAGACCTAGGGTCGTTATTTTAGTTAGTTGGATATTGTAGCTTAATTCCTTGGATATTGTAACGAAGTTCTTCATATTTCATCTATGCAATTTATTCTTAATGCTTTTAATCTCTTGATCACGGATTAATTGATGTGTTGGTCTAAATTGATACTCAACAGAGAGAAATTAGACTAGATCCAAATTGCATGGCTAACAATTGCTTGGAACACGAGAGTGAAAGAGAATTGTTAGAAATTGATAATGAAGTTGCTTTATGCCATACTATGATTAACTAAGGAAATGGACGCATAAATTAGTTATGTTAGTATGAGATGTGGAGCTTGAAAGAGAAATCCGCTTAAAATTACTTCTAGATTTATGGAATTGAAGATTAGTAATTACATTCATCCAATTAATTGAGCTACAAATCCAAAAAGCTAGATAACACCCTAGGTCAAGTCCCCTTAATAGGATATTTCCATTTAATTGCATGATTTCTTTAGTTTCTTGTTAGTTCTTTATTACTTAAGAGTTAAGCTTCTAAATAAAATTAAACGTGATGGTTCTTGGTAATTAATGGACTTAATTCAATTTTCCTGAGGATTCGATACTCGGAATACTTTCCGTTTTAATATTACTTGGGCAATCGTACGCTTGTGGAAAAGTGCAACAAGTTTTTGGCGCCGTTGCCGGGGAAATTGTTATTTTTCCATTAATATTGAGAATTAAGTGTTTGATTTTAATTTAGAAATTTTACTTTTGTATTTTAATTTTTAGTGGCGGCAAAATTAAGGAGTTATAAGGTGGATAAATTGTTTCTTTGAGTTTTAATCATGGCAGATCAAGAAGACAAAGCAATTCGAGATTATTTCTTGCCTGAATTTTCGTTAAACTACTCTGGAATAGCTTATGAGCCAATCGCTGTCGATAATTTTGAGCTCAAAGCTAGTCTCATTCAAATGGTAAGAGAAAATGCATTCAAAGGCCATCCTTTAGAGCATCCACACCATCACCTGAGATCATTTTTGGATATCTGTGGAACTTTAAAGATAGGAGGAGTTAGCCCTGATGCTATTCGTTTACAATTGTTTCCATTTTCTTTACAAGATAGGGCTAGGGATTGGTTAGACTCGTTAACCTCAAATAGCATCCTTAGTTGGAATGACTTAGTTAAGGCCTTCCTTACAAAATTTTTCCCATCAGCTAAAATTACCAAGCTTAGGACTGAAATTGGAATGTTTAAACAATTAAAGGAAGAGCAACTGTATGAAGCTTGGGAAAGATATAAGGACATGTTAAGGAAATGCCCACAACATGGATACACTGACTGGCTTCAGATACAGTTTTTCTATAATGGGTTAAATAGGGATTTTAAGACAATTCTTGACACGGCGGCTGGAGGAAACTTCTTAGCCAAAATTGTCAAGGACGCACGAACCCTAGTAGAAGAGTTGGCCTTGACAAGTTACCAATTGCAGTCTAAGCAACCAGAGCCTAAAACTAAGGAGAAACCATGTGAGAATGATGAGGTGAGTGCTTTAAGGGTGCAAGTCGAAGCTCTAACCAAGGCTCTAAACAAGCTCACAGGATTTGAAATTCCAAGTTTACCTAAAGTTGATGTAAAAATGGAGCCTAAACCTAAGGAAATAATTAAAGAGAAGAAAAATCCTTTGGAAGAAATGCTAGGGAACTTCATAAATGAGACTAGGAATTTGTCAGTAAAACAAGATATTGTCATCAGTAAGATGGAAGCAAAAATAGATCAAATGACAATTTTCATGAATCAAATTCAGCAAGGAAAGTTATCTAATGTCGTCACCATGGACCCACAAGAACAATGCCCTGCCATATCTTTCAGAAGTGGAAAACAGTTGAAAGAAGTTGAAAGAAAAGAAGAAACAAAGCCCAGCACTAGAAGGATACTGGATGAAGATGATGAAAACAAACAAGAGGAAGAAACAACACAACCAGTGCCAGATAAGTCTTATGATTCTATTCCTTTAGTTCCTAATCAAATTCCTTACCCTCATAGATTTCAACAGAAAAAGTTGGATGCTGAATTTTCAAAATTTCTTGATATTTTTAAACACCTCCATATTAACATTCCTTTTGCTGATGCTTTGGAACAGATGCCACACTATGCCAAGTTTATGAAGGAAATCTTATCAAAGAAAAGGAAGTTCGAGAGCCATGAGATGGTGAATATGACGACCGAGTGTAGTGCCATAATCCAGAAACATCTACCTCCGAAATTGAAAGATCCGGGGAGTTTCACTTTTCCTTGTACTGTTGGTAGTTTGTTTATAAAAAAAGTTTTGTGTCACTTAGGGGCAAGCATTAACCTAATGCCTTTCAGTGTTTATAGGAAACTTGGTTTGGGGGAATTGAAGTCAACTACAAATGTTCTACAATTGGCAGATCGTACGATGACATACCCTAAAGGTGTGTTAGAGGATGTTCTGATCAACGTTGACAAATTCATATTCCCTATAGACTTTGTAGTGTTAGACATGGAAGAAGACCCCGTAGTCCCAATCATTCTTGGAAGACCATTTCTGGCAACCGCTCGTGCTCTGATAGAGGTACAGAAAGTAACCCTGATTCTTAGAGTAGAAGACGATGAGGTAGTGTTCAACTTTTTAATGCATTAAAACATCCAGAAGAGGTTAGTTCCTGCTTTTCGATTGATTCAGTTGATACTATTATCAATGCATGTGTGTAGAGTCAGAGTCTCCTGTGGAACATTATGAAATAAGCATGCCTGGTGTGTTTGGAGATGAATTAATAGATGTTAATCAGGAAAATGCTTTAATTGATAGATCATTAGGAAGGGAAGAAAAATTATCATTAGACATTTATGCTAAAGTTGATATCCCTTCCCTTGAATTGAAACAATTGCCTGCTCACCTACGTTATGCTTTCTTAGGAGAATCTTCTACTTTTCCTGTTATCATTTCTGCTGATTTAAGTAAAGTAGAAGAAGAAAAATTGTTGGGTATATTGAAAAAGCATAAATCTGCTCTAGGCTGGTCTATTAGTGATATTAAGGGTATTAGTCCTTCTATTGTCATGCACAAAATTTTAATGGAAGATACCTTTAATCCCACAGTAGAACACCAAAGAAGATTAAATCCAGCAATGAAGGAAGTGGTAAAATCCGAGGTGTTAACATTATTAAATGCAGGAATAATATATGCTATATCTGACAGCCCTTGGGTGAGTTCTGTTCAAGTAGTGCCTAAGAAAGGAGGGATGACTATTATAAAAAATGAAAAAAATGAATCAATATCTACTAGGACAGTCACTGGCTGGCGTGTGTGTATTGACTATAGGAAGTTGAACAAAGCCACTAGGAAGGATCATTTTCCTCTCCCTTTTATCGACCAAATGCTTGATAGGCTAGCTGGGTATCCGTACTATTGTTTTCTGGATGGTTATTCGGGCTATAATCAAATTGCGATTGCGCCTGAAGACCAGGAGAAAACAATATTCACGTGCCCTTATGGTACTTATGCTTTTCGACGTATGCCATTTGGACTGTGTGATGCTCCGGCTACTTTTCAGCATTGTATGATGGCCATATTTTTACACATCCTGAACAATGTTCCCTCGAAGAGTGTTTTTGAAACACCTTTCGAGCTATGGAGAGGGAGTAAACCTAGTTTACAACACTTTCGTATCTGGGGTTGTCCAGCACACGTGCTCGTGACAAATCCTAAGAAACTGGAACCTTGTTCAAGGTTGTGCCAATTTATTGGTTACCCAAAAGAAATGAGAGGTGGTCTTTTCTACGACCCACGAGAAAATAAGGTGTTTGTATCGACAAATGCTACTTTCATAGAGGAAGACCACATGAGGGATCATAAACAACGTAGTAAGTTAGTATTAGAAGAAGCTACTGAAGAATCAACAAGAGTTGTTGATGAAGCTGGACCTTCAACAAGAGTTGATGGAGGGGCTAGTTCTTCAGGTTCGTCTAATCCTTCTCAAACGTTTAGAGTGCCTCGATGCAGTGGGAGGGTTGTATCACAACCTGACAGCTACTTGGGTTTAACTGAAACTCTAGTCGTTATACCAGATGATGGCATTGAGCATCCATTGTCTTATCGACAGGTAATGAATGATGTAGACAAGGACCAATGGGTCAAAGCCATGGACCTTGAAATGGAGTCAATGTACTCCAATTCCATATGGGAACTTGTAGATCTACCTGCAGGGGTAAAACCCATAGGGTGCAAATGGATCTATTAGAGAAAGAGAGATGCAGTTGGGAAAGTACAGACCTTCAAAGCTAGACTAGTAGCAAAGGGTTACACCCAGAGAGAAGGGGTTGACTATGAGGAAATTTTTTCTCCTGTTGTTATGTTAAAGTCTATAAGAATTCTCTTGTCCATAGCCACATATTATGACTATGAAATATGGCAAATGGACGTCAAGACTACCTTTTTGAATGGTAATCTTGAAGAGAATATCTTCATGTCTCAGCCTGAAGGGTTCATAGCCCAAGGTCAGGAGCAAAACGGTTGCAAATTGAATCGATCCATTTATGGGTTGAAATAGGCGTCTAGATCTTGGAACATTAGATTTGATACGATAATCAAATCATTTGGTTTTGACCAGAATGTTGATGAACCTTGTGTATACAAGAAAGTCAACAATAACAAATTAGCTTTTCTATTACTTTATGTGGACGATATCCTACTCATTAGAAATGATGTAGGATACCTTACTGACGTTAAAGACTAGCTAGCGGCCCAATTCCAAATGAAAGATTTGGAAGAGGCGCAATATGTTCTTGGGATCCAGATCATACAGGATTGTAAGGAAAAAATGTTAGCATTGTCTCAAGCAACGTATATCGACAAGATGTTGTCTCGATATTCGATGCAGAACTCCAAGAAAGGTTTATTACCTTTCAAACATGATGTTCATATGTCCAAGGAACAATGTCCTAAGACACCTTAAGAAGTTGAGGATATGAGACACATTCCCTACGCCTCAGTTGTGGTCAGCTTAATGTATGTTATGCTCTGCATTAGGCCTGACATATGTTATGTAGTAGGAATAGTCAATAGGTATCAGTCTAATCCAAGGTTAGACCATTGGGCAGCGGTTAAGAATATCCTCAAGTATCTTCGGAGAACGAGGAACTACATGCTGGTGTATGAGGCTAAGGATTTGATACTTACAGGATACACCGACTCTGACTTTGAATTTGACAAGGATTCTAGGAAATCCACGTCAGGGTCAGTGTTCACCCATAACGGAGGAGTTGTAGTTTGGCAAAGCATCAAGCAAGGATGCATAGAAGACTCAACCATGGATGCTGAGTATGTTGCTGCTTGTGAAGCAGCTAAGGAAGCAGTTTGGCTCAGAAAGTTCCTGACAGATTTGGAAGTTGTTCCAAATATGGACTTACTCATAACATTATACGGTGACAACAGTGGGGTTGTAGCCAAATCTAGAGAACCTTGCAGCCATAAACGAGGAAAACACATAGAGAGGAAGCATCACCTAATAAGGGAGATTGTGCAACGAGGAGATGTGATCGCTTTGGAACACAATATAGCTGATCCATTTACGAAGGCTCTCTTGGCTAAAGTGTTTGAGGGTCATCTAGAAGGTCTAGGTCTACGAGATATGTATGTAGTATAATCTAGGGCAAGTGGGAGATGTGTAATGGGTATAAGGATGCCCTAGTTTATTGTATTACTTGTATATTTACTTTTCATGTAATATACAATGTACATACATTCCCAGCTTTAGATTATTGCAATTACTTTCCATTGACTAGAGTTTTAGTTCAAGTGGGCGTTTGTTAGGTTTTATGCCATAAAACTTGTAGATAGTAAATGTAATGATTGACCGAACATAAATAAAGTATTGTTTGATGTTTTTTCAATAAAGAGTTATTGTCTATATTATGTACATCTTGCCTAAATAACCCTAATCCAATAAACTAAACATCCTAGGCTGTGGGATGAGTCTTGAAATGTATGTGGAGACATACGGGGATCACTGTTTAAGAGACAGCCTGAAGGGTCTATAGTATAGGGATAAGGCTGGGTACCTTATCCTGGCGACATTATGGATACAACCCACTTTGTATTTGATACAAACGCAATGATCCAACGCGTTCGTGTAGGGGACATGTGAGTGGGGGTATCCTATGTAATGAGTTTGGATAAGACCGAACTGCGAAATAGTAACGGTTAACTGAACACCGTTAACTAGTTAGGTTTCTATTTCACTAGGATGACCTAGGCAACTTAGTCTGAATCCTGAGTGGATTATGGACTCCTGTTCACGAGAGATTATCCTTTGATTTGTATGGGTGAGAGTGGCCAGTACGCCGACTCAATAAGCCTACCATTTTGGGGACAAGACCGAGTGGGGAGCTGGGAACATAATCACACAAGATGGAATTCACTCCTTCCCTACTTTTGAGGAAGTAGATGAGTGTTCCCTTAAGTGGTGTCTCCGGGTCTTGAACAAAGGGCCCTACCCTCTCACTGGCCCGAGAGGGGTTTCTGTTTGGTGGTTGGATGGTCGAAGAGGTGTTAGCTTGCTTATCGACGGGCCGGATCAAAATGAATTTGCATTCAAAGACTCAGATGCGTCCGTGCCATAGGGCTCGCGTGAGAACAAATTTATAGTCCACGGACACCAAGCTACCTTGCACTAGTAGTGGCCGGGGTCGATCACAGGGAACAGCTGGTTCACTCCTAATCTCTTTTGTGTTATGGGGTGGTAAAGAAAAGGGGGTTTGAGACAGATGGTGAAAATTGTGGGTGAAGGAAAAATGTAAGAAGGTAACCTGACAGAAAGTCAGCAGGTAAGAGGATAAACTGACAGAAAATTAAATGACAGAAAAGTAAATAACGGAAAAGTAAATGGGAAGGTTGGTCAATCTCACCTTGCCGCTCGTTCCAACTGAAGACACTCGGGATCAGTACATTTACCTTTTTTACTCATTGATCAGCAGATAATGATTTATATGCATGCTGTCTATAGGTACTCTAAATCAATTCACTCGATCCCAACGTCCATCGATTCAATTACTAACCACTAATTAATTAACCCCAACGAATCCGTTAAAATCAATTAATCAAGCGATTGCTGTTGGGCGATTATCCGATTACCGCAAGCGCACGAGTCGTCACAAGTAATATAAAACGGTAGGTAATACCGAGTATCGAATCCACAGGGAGGTGAAGCGAAAATGAAGCAAGCAAAGATTCTTTTGAACACTAAAAATACTTGGGAGAAATAATATCTAGGGACCAAAACATGGAATTAAAGAGAATTTAAAAATCAAAGCCATTAAAGAAATCAATTTGATCAATCAAAGAAAATAAAATATCGAGAAAGAGTTTTTAATGGGAAGTGGGGTCTTGAAAATCAATTATTAGCTAAACATTTATTATAATTATCCTATCTTGTTGCCCAACTAATTATACTCCTAGAATCTCCGTTAATCACATAGGTTCTCCTGTCGGTCTCCCCTAATTGTAATTAATTCATTTTAACAACCTAAGTGTCCTTAGTGCTATTAAAATTCGTTAATTATTACGCTCTGATTCATTTTAGGAATATAAGTTTAACCAACTAATCCCGTTGTCACGACGGGCAATTAAACTAGTTGCATGGATTATGATCTATCCTAACGTCTCTCCGTCGAGTCTCCATTAAGAATCAGATCAATACACAATTAGCCAGATTGCATACAACATTAAGCACATCCATACAAATAATTAGGAAAAAGGGCAAGAGATAGGCAATTATAACAACATTTGAACTATAATTTCATTTCAAGACCCCAAATTGGGGTTTAGCTATTCATAGCTAAAATATCTACAAAATTTACAATGAAAAACATAATTAAGAGCACAATAAAAGGGAAGGAATTGACCGTTGAAGACTCCTTCGCTGACGCTTGGAGTCCCTCCGAGGTTTCCTGGAGCCTCCTAGAATGCTCCCAAAATTCCCCCAAAGTTTTCCCACTAAAAAACTCTCAAAAAGGCTAAAAAGCCTTGAGAGAGGCTCCAAAGGAGCCAAAGGAAACAAGGAAAGAATGAGGGAAATGATGATTGATGCTTGAAATTGGATCCAAGGGGCGCTATTTATAGGCTCGGAAATGGGGTAGCGTCGCGACGCTATTGGCACAGTGTCGCGACGCTGTGATGTCATCGACTTGCCGGCCAAGAAATGGAATCAGCGTCGTGACGCTGTCCTTGCAGCGTCTCGACGCTAGGCGAATTCCAGAACTTTTAGCTACGGTTTTGGGCTTGAATTTGGGCCTCCCTTCATTTCCTTTGGGCCTCATCTTCATGGTTGACCTTCATGGCTTCCCCCTTGACCCATGCATAGATTTTGGGCTTAAATGACTTCTTTTTGGGCATTTTTTCTCCAAAATCCATAATTTTGCTCCTAAAGACCAATTAACAAAATATATTCAATATATTCAATAAAAACACAATTAAAACATTAAAAAGCCTAATAATTGGGACTAAAATAGCGACATTTCTGCTCGCTATCAATTGCATTAAGAACTAGATACCCCTAGAGCGCTAACCCATCGGACCCGCTGAGCTAACATGCAATAAATCAATAAACTAACCTGACCACAGTTAATAAATCAATCAATCGTTGCCCTAGACTAGAACACTCATAATAAACTAGAGAGACATGTAATTAATCACAAGTAAAGATTTAGACTCCTAGATCTATCGTGTCAGCAACAAAGTCAGAGTCTGCTCTTGGGACCTGTGCTCCAAATCAATCTAATGCTAACTATTGAACTAACCATCCATTAGCTAAGTGGAAATCAGTTCTTTAGCAAGTTATTAACATACGAGCTGCGAGTTAGGACGTCAATCTAACCTACTGCGCATGCTAATTATAAAAGTGGGAATTTAAAATCACAAACAACCAATAAATCAGGCATAAAGTTCAAGAATATCAAGATAAACAATGAATAAGCTCAGATTTGCTCATGAATCTCATAAAAATACAAATGTACTTACAATCCCGAGGTCCCAAATACAACGAACGATGCTTAGACGGCCATAGACAAGCCTAATCTAAGCCCAAGGCTCGAGAAACCAACCTAATCTATCTTGAAAATGTAGAATCCAAGAGAAAAGTGGAGAGATTTGACCCTAAACCGAGAGAGAACGACTGCTAAACACTCTAATCGACGTTTTGTCCCTTTCCATGCTACTGCCCTAAATCAGCAGCAGCTGTTTAAATAAACGCACCGGCGTCGAGATGCTGACGCTGATATTTTCATGCTTCCGCATCTGAGGCATCGAGACGCCATCTCTCGGGTCCTTAAGAATAGGCTTCTTCAAAACTTGATCCGTTTGGTGCTGATTTCGAGTCTCGAGCGCTCCACTAAGGTCTTTTCACCGCCTCGACATCCCATGGACTTCAAGATGGATCAAAACTGCGCTAAAATCCTTAAATTAACACCAAAATTGAATATGGGCTCCGTTGAAGCACTCGATACTAAATTCCTACAAAACATAACTTTAAGCGAAATAATTATCGTAAAGCTAACAAGATTAAGCACAAATAATCATGGGCAATTAGGTCCTATCAAATACCCCAACCTAAACCTTACTAATCCTCGAGCAAGCATATAAAATAAAAGTATAAGATTCAGTTTAAACCTTGCTAATTCTCGAGAGAACACAAAATAGAAGTATAGGATTCGTTGGTTGCAAATTCATAAACTCAAATCTCGATGTCTAAAATGCACAAGTTATTGCAATCAAGAATCATTCACATGCGGCCAAAATAAAGAGACAAATCAAAAGTTTTCACGAGGTTTCCTGCTCAAGCTCACACTTAGTCTACCTATAGTCAGTTTTACTAGCTCGGGATCGGATTAGATAACCCTCAACTCATGTTCCCTCTACACTGGCACTAGGAACTTACCAAGGAGCAAACAAGACAAATTAGACTGCTTTTCTCTTTACTCAGGTGCCTGAAAAATAAAAGACATTTTCTTTTTGCGCTCTTCTTTTTCTCTCTCTCTTTTTTTTTTTTGCGGGGCACTAGCTTTCATACTACAGTGTAGGGACCCATAACCCGAGTTTTACTCTTGGCTGGCCTAACTGATCACACCGCAGGTAGCTCTTTTTACCCCATATATAGCATGTTTTTTCTTGAAAATAAAATATAAACGAGCATATGATTTTTCTTTTTAAGCTTCTGCTCATTTTTTTTCCTTCCTTTTCTTTTCTCTCTTTTCTTTTTCTTAAGCATATTTTCTTTCTTTTCTTTTTAAGCTCCTGCTTATTTTTTTTCCTTTCTTTTCTTTCTTTTCTCCTAATTTGTAGACATTTGACTCTCTAGCTCATCCCTACACCTATCGAGGTGACAACAAGCATATGGATTCTATAATTCGCTCCTAAACTTTCAAACTAATCCTAGGCATGCTAAGGTTCACTCTTGCAAGAAAAGTACTAGAAATTTTTTAAAAAGGCTCAATTTCTGGGCACATGTTTATCATTCAATAAAAGCAATAAAGTTGGCAGGGTGACACATCGTTGAATTTTCATAATCAGAGAAAAAGCAACCAGACCATCCATACATCAACACTCAATCATTTAAAATTTGCTCACAAACAGGACCAATGCTTAGATGCATGGCCTCAATCCAGAAAACATAGAGTGTTAGAATAAAATCATTCATAATAAAAATAGTCTAATAGTCAGGTGCATCAAGACTCAACCAAAACAGGGATGCAGGACCAATTCCACCCCCAACCTAGAACCATGCAACCCACTTTTTTTTTTTTTAATGAATCTAGTCAAGAAAAAGTAAAAAAGATAAAGAGTAAGGGAACAAAAAATCTCCCTGTTTTTAAGCTCAATGGTTGGAAGGGAATGATTCACCATGACTTGAAAGGTAGCAACTTGCTGAAATAGGGTCACAAAATCCTAAAGACAAGAAAGGAAAGCAAACATGAATAACAACTAACAAGAAGAAAGCAACTAGAAAATAAAGAGTAGGAATACAAATAATTCGAAAACTGGGCTGCCTCCCAGGAACGCAAATATTTAACGTCGATTGCTCAACGAGATTTCCAGTCTTCAATCGAAATCCACTTCTTTGATCCACAGAGGATCCTTCTTCTTTTTCTTTATCAGCTCTTGCACAGGAAAACTTAACTTGCACATAGAGTGCACAACGTAAGAAAATTAAAACAGTATATCCTCATCCGCCCAATTAAAGCTAATTCTAAGCACCCTAGCATTAATTTGGTCAGCCACTTGATTATCTAGGCCTAAATCATGCTCTAAAGAAGCAGGGAAATCAGGTGTGAAGGAGTTAGGTGCATAATAATCAGAGTTTACCTTAGCATTCCTAACCTTTAACTCTCCTAACATGCTTGATACGCTAATTAAATCATTAAAGGAAAAATTAAGTTCAGGTTTACTGACCTCGATGGGATCTTCTTCTATCTTACCTTCCTTCTGCTCTGAGATTTGGCTCTCTAGCTCATCAGGGGAGTTGGCTCGGAATCTAGTGGCTTCCACCAAC
Organism: Luffa aegyptiaca; assembly: GCA_017139565.1. Taxonomy (NCBI): domain Eukaryota; kingdom Viridiplantae; phylum Streptophyta; class Magnoliopsida; order Cucurbitales; family Cucurbitaceae; genus Luffa; species Luffa aegyptiaca. Next base: position 40,779,836 of record CM029407.1, read on the forward strand.
TTTGCAATAATCTCCCGCACCTTACCAGGTGTTGTGGCAAGCACATCACCTAAACTAGCTGAGTCAAGTATTCTTCTATCGTCAGGTGCTAGCCCTCCGTAGAAGCTTTCTATCAAGGACTCCTCTGAGAGTGGGGTGTGGTGTTCCATGCATTAAAGATTGAAACGGCTCACGAACTCGTGGAACAACACTTCAGGTGCTTGCACGGCGTTGAGAATCCTTTCGATGGCTTCTATCAGCAGCGCAATGGGGTGGTACTTCTTCAGGAAACTTCTCCTCATCTCGCACCAGGAAGATACCGACCTTGGAGGCAGAGAGAAGATCCACCTCTTAGCTTCTCCTCGCAGTGAGTATGGAAACACCCTTAACTTGAATTGGTCTTCAGATACCTCCGGGGGTTTCTTTTCGGAACAACTTGAGAATAACTCAGATACATGAAAGTAGGAACCTGTTCCTGGCTCACCACAAAAGGAACTAAGAAAATAAATTCAGATAGGGAGACATAATTACCTTCTTCATGATTTATGCAACAGGGGGTGGTGGATAATTGGGAGCTGAAAAGTTGTTCTGCACTGCTCTCTTGGCTTTGTCTATCGAAGCGGATATTAGACCGACAGCTTGCTGGATATCCATGAAGCTTTTCCTTGTCCTTGGCAGGGAGGAATTTGCTCTTGTAAAGATATGTCACTGGATTTGCTTATCGCAAGTGTACGGGTCAAGTAATAATATAGTGTTTTCGTATAAAACGAGTGTCGTCCTCTGGATTGGTTTTTAAGCAAATTAAGTATCGTGAATAATATTGTCCAATTTTATTTAGGGAGAAAAACTTGATGCAAAAGATAAATTTAAAGGCAAAATGCATAAAATAAAGGGTGGAGACTCAAATAGAAAGACTCCTAGGGAATTGATTTCATTTTTGAGATTGAGGATTAATTAATGGAATGAATTTCACATGCAATTATTCTATCAAGTCTAGGAACCTTTTATCACAACTATCTCTCCCGAGCATAATTGGTTCTCATGCATGCAACCAACTATCTCTCCCGAGCATAATTCATTAACATGCAAGGCCTTGGGTTTAGTTCTTCAAGCAACTTCTAAAGTTATCCCAAATCCCGTCACAAACTTAGAATTTCTACTTTAGTCATGCAATTAAATAAAGTAAGTGTTAGGCCAAATCCCCTCTCCCGAGCAAGATTCAACACTCAAATCATTCAACTAGTGATCGAGTAATTGAAAGCATTTAACCATAATTGCGTAGGTAAAATAAATGCATATTCATACCACAAATCAATCCAACAAACTAAAACAACTACATCAATCTATAAGACAAACAACTGGCAATTCATAGTCTTTAAACTACAAACACTAATTGAAAGAAAAGCCATAAAAACTACAAGAGGTAAGGGAAGCAGAAAGGAAAACTCGAATCTGTTGAAACCGGCACGTCCCCGTCATGATCTCCACATCTTCTCGCTTGATTCCCGCTCCTTGGCCTTGCTTCAGCTCCCACCAAAGGTCTCTAGTCGAAATTAGGGCTAAAATCTAACCAAATGGACTCCCCTAATCCGTAGCACAAAGTGAGGAATATATAGGAAAATTGTCTGTAGCATTGCGACGTTGTCCCTGCTACCGCCAAAAACAAAAAAGGAAAACTAGCGTCGAGACGCCCAAAAGCAGCGTCTTGACGCTATCTCTTGGGTTTGACTCAAACTTAAGCCTCCAACTTTGATTCTTTTTGCTTCTTTGGCCTCTTTTAGTGCCCCGAACACCCAATTGACTTCGATTTCACCAATTAAGCTCCAATAATCAATTCCTACAAATAAACATTAAAGTGCATAAATGGCCAATTTACTCTCAAAGACTAACTAAAATAGATAGGGAACAATAGCTTGCTATGGTCGCTATCAAACACCCCCAAACTTAAGCTTTTGCTAGTCCCCGAGCAAACTAAAAATCAAGCATAGGTTGACCAATAGATGCAACAAACATGACTCAATCCTCCAGGCTCAAAAGTCAATAAACAAGCAATCAAGAGACATGCACATCAGGCCCAATGAAGGAGACAAATCAAAAGTTTTCCAAAATTAACTTGCATAAGAAAGATCTAACTTAGCTAGATTAGACTCTAATAGCTCGGGATTGGATTATTAAACTCTCAACTCATCTTCCATCTACACTGGCACTAAGGATTCATTAACGAGTCAATGAAACAAATTAGTTTGTTTTCATCCATACTTAGGTGCTTTAGATTGAAAATTAAATCAAGCATTTATAAGTGGCACTAGCTTTCACACACCTATTGTAGGGACCCATAACCCAAGTTTTACTCTTGGTTGGCCTAACTGTTCACAACAGGGGTAGCTCTTTTTGCCTAAAACATTATTACACATTGCATATTGAGCTCATATGACGTCATAATTTTTTTTTCTTTCAACAGTAAAGAAAAGAATAATTTTTCTTTCATGATCATGATAAGCATATGTTCTTTTCTTTCTTCCTAGGCAAGATTAAACATGCTAATTTGCAAAAAATTAACTCGTTAGCTCTTCCCTACACCTATCGAGGTGACAACAAGCATATGAACCTAATAATTCGCTCCTAAGCATTCAAGTCCAATTCTAAACCAAGGAAAATACTCTACTGATGCAAGACATCTCCTAGAAAAAATTTAAAAAGTCTCCCTTTTTGGGCACTCATGCTTACAACTCATCAAAAGCTTGAAAATTGACAAGAAAACATATCCTAGGAAATCATAGTCATGCAAAAATAGCATCCACAAAACAACCATATGCTCACTTCGTAGAAGGCTAAAAAATATAGCCCGAACTCAGATGCTCAAGGGCTCAACAAAGCAAAACATTCCCCCCCAAACGTAAAACATGCATTGTCCTCAATGTATAGAAAACTAAAGCCTAATCAAGCATGAGAACAAGAGAAGAATGGAAGGGGTGAAAAATACTGCCCTGAAATGATGAACTTTTCATGAATGCTTCGCAAAGGCAAGAACACGGGAACTCCTACAAAACAAAAACAACAACAACATAAAAACAATAACAAAGTAACTTGGGTTGCCTTCCATAAGCGCTTGTTTAACGTATTTAGCTCGACTTGCTTGTGCAATCTGTCAAGGCACATAAAAATTCTCAATTTTCTATGGGCCCTTTTTCCTTGAATCAATAAAACTCATTATAGCTAGCAAGCTTACTAGCTTCTCACGGGCGGCCCCTGAAATAGAATTATTTTTTGTATTTTTGTATAAAATAAACATAAAAGGAGAAAGATCAAAATAAAGAGACTCAGACTCTAAAACTGACTCGTGAGAATAGAAAAAAGAACAATCAAAATTTACAGAGGATGGAGAAGATAAAACAGACGAAGGCTTTACAACCTCAATCTCTACCTCGTGCACTTCCTCTGACACTACAAGCTCATTTTTTTTTTGTTCCTCACAAACATGTTCTTGATAGGTGGTACAACTCTCCAATTATTCCCCACTATTTAAGCAACTCACCCCTAAATGCTCGTCCTTAGCAAGATTGAAAGAACTAAGCTCCTGAATGGGTGCCAATAAATCATCGGCCGCATGACTCACTAGACATCCTATGGAAGTGGATCCCACCTCACTAACTTCCTTTGGGGATTGAAGTCCTTTTATAATTTCATCAATATAATTTTGAACTATGCTTTCCAAGGAAGAACTTTCTTTTAAAGGGGTATAACTTGAAGATGAAAAATTGGAGCATGGTGTTGGTTCTTCGGGCACAGATCCCCTAACGGGCTACCCAAAATTAGAAAAAGCCATTTAAATCAATTAAAGCATCAATGCTGTTAGGCTCTCAATTAAACACCAAATAATGTCCAACAAGAACAAAGGATTAAGACTCAATCATAAAAGGAAAGACAAATAAAAACAAAGAAAACAAAATAGAAAAGGAAAAAAAAACTAACAAATAAGGAAAGAACTAAAAAGGAAAATAACAACTATGGAAACAAAAACAAAAAAGGAAAAAAATGGAAATAAAACAAATAAGGAAAAAAAACGCAATCAACATAAAAAAAAAATAAAAAATACACCCTAAATTAAGACCGAACAATTTTTTTACAATATTAATTTAACTAAATATGCCAATCCTCGACAACAGAGCCAAAAACTTGATGCGCGATTTGCTTACCGCAAGTGTACGGGTCAAGTAATAATATAGTGTTTTCATGTAAAACGAGTGTCGTCTTCTGGATTGGTTTTTAAGCAAATTAAGTTTCGTGAATAATCTTGTCCAATTTTATTTAGGGAGCAAAACTTAATGCAAAAGATAAATTTAGAGACAAAAAGCATAAAATAAGGGGTGGAGACTCAAATGGAAAGACTCTTGGGGAATTGATTTCATTGTTGAGATTGAGGATTAATTAATGGAATGAATTTCACATGCAATTAACCTACCTAGTCTAGGAATCTTTTATCACAACTATCTCTCCCGAGCATAATTGATTTTCATGCATGCAACCAACTATCTCTCCCGATCATAATTCATTAACATGCAAGGCCTTGAGTTTAGTTCTTCAAGCAACTTGTAAAGTTATTCCAAGTCCCGTCACAAGCTTAGAATTTCTACTTTAGTCATGCAATTAAATAAAGTACGTCTTAGGTCAAATCCCCTCTCCCGAGCAAGATTCAACACTCAAATCATTCAACTAGTTATCAAGTAATTGAAAGCATTTAACCATAATTGCATAGGTAAAATAAATACATATTCATACCACAAATCAATCCAACAAACTAAAACAACTACATCAATCTCTAAGACAAACAACTAGCATTTCATTCTCTTTAAACCACAAACACTAATTGAAAGAAAAGCCATAAAACTACAAGAGGTAAGGGAAAGAGAAAGGAAAACTCGAATCCGTCAAAACCGGCACGTCCCCATCACGATCTCCACGTCTTCTCGCTTGATTCCCGCTCCTTGGCCTTGCTTCAGCTCCCACCAAAGGTCTCTAGTCAAAATTAGGGCTAAAATCTAACAAAATGGACTCCCCTAATTCGTAGCACAAAGTGAGGAATATATAGGAAATTTGTCTGTAGCGTCGCGACGCTGTCCCTGCTACCGCCAAAAACAGAAAAGGAAAACTAGCGTCAAGACGCCAAGAAAGCAGCGTCTTGATGCTAGCTCTCGGGTTTGACTCAAACTTAAGCCTCCAACTTTGATTCTTTTTGCTTCTTTGGCCTCTTTTAGTGTCCCGAACACCCGATTGACTTTGGTTTCACCAATTAAGCTCCAATAATCAATTCCTACAAATAAACATTAAAGTGCATAAATTTGGCCAATTTACTCTCAAAGACTAACTAAAATAGATAGGGAACAATAGCTTTTTATGCTCGCTACCATTAACAAAAATTGATTAATTGGTTAATGAGTTTTGCCGATTAAATCTCATATTGTTGGAGCTTCTGATCTGCAAGTCCATTAGGTCCCACTGGTATCTCGTAAAGAGACTTGAAGTAATTAAGTATAAATTGTAAATTGAAAGCGTTCAATTTATTTAGGAGAATCATATAATGTAGATATATGCATTATAATATAAAGTTTATGGAACTTTATAATATAATTTTGAATTAATTTCAAAATGAATTCTTGAGAGAAAATATTTGAAAGAGTTCAAATAATTAATATGAATTAGAGTCATATTAATATAAATAATTTAATCAAATCAATAAGATTAAATATATGATATTTAATTGGGTAATTAATTAATTATGAAATTAATTAATTATTTATTAAAATTAGATATGAGTAAGATAATAGATTTGATCTTATTCATGATATTTTCCTATAAGGAAAAAGTTTTGTCATTTTCCTATAAATAGGACCCCTGGGGTGGGGTGAAAGGCATCCCATTCATTCTCCTACTCTCAGAGAATTCTCCTAAAGGCTCCCACTAGTCTCCTGCCTCTAGTAGTCTCAGAGTCATACTGGTGTAGCCATAGTGGTAGTGTTCACAATAGTTCGTGATTATTTCACAAGCAGTTGGTGAATTTAATATGAGTCGTCAACAAGAGTAAGTGACTTGTTACTATATTGAAGGGATAAAAGCCTTGCGCAGCGGAAGGAATTACCGAACCTACTCAGAGTCTTAGATTCTAATTGAAATATCAATACAATTTGCAAAATATTAAAGCAATAAATCTATATTTAATGGGTTGTATGTAGGTTATAAACATGCTAAATGATTAACTAGATTGATCCTAGTGATCAAGATGATCGAGGATTTTAATAAATAATTAATTAATTCCATATATAATTAATTACCCAATTAAATATCATATATTTAATCTTAGGGATTTTATTAAAATTAAAATTAATAGGAATCCAATTCATATTAAAATTTATTTGAACTGTTTCAAATATTTTCTCTCAAAAATTAATTTTTGAAATTAATTCAAAAATTTTATTATAAAGTTTCATAAACATATATTATATTGCATCAACATACATTATTTGATTCCCCACATAAATTGAACATTTCAATTTATATTTAATTGCTTCAAGTCTCTTTACGAGCTACCAGTGGGAACTAATGGACCTATAGATCAGAAGCTCCAACGATACGAGACTAATCGACTTAAACTCATTAACCAAGTTAGTCTCCATTCGTTAACTGTGGGTCACTCCACTAAAGACCCATAGATGCACTCTTCTCACTGCAGAATATTTCTGTGTCCACAGATATCGACCAATAACGGAAAGTCAGTCCTTCACGTGTGTTCGTACCCCAGTTGGGTCAAATTACCATTTTACCCCTGGGTTACATCTTTGTCCTTAAGTCCCCAGTGCTCCTCTAATGAACAACCTGTTTGAGGTCCAACCAACAAACAGAAGTCCCTCTCGTGCCATAGAGAGGGTTGGGCCCATTGTTCAAGTCCCGGAGACACCACTTAAGGGAACACACCTCTACTTACCCTAGAGTCGGGAAAGAGTGAATTCCATCTTGTGTGATTATGTTCCCAGCTCCCCACTCGGTATTGTCCCCAAAATAGTAGGCTTATTGAGTCGGCGTGCTGGTCACTCTCACCCATACAAATCAAAGGACAACCCCTCGTGAACAGGAGTCCATAATCCACTCAAGATTGAGACAGAGTTGCCTAGGTCATCCTAGTGAAAAAATAACGGTGTTACAGTTAGTGGTTAACTATTTCGCAGTCTGGTCTTATGCAAACTCATTACATAGGATACCCCCACTTGCATGTCAACTACATGAAGGCGTTGGATCATTGCGTTTGTATCATAATACAAAGCGGGTCGTATCCATAGTGTCACCAGGATAAGGTACCCAACCTTATCCCTGTACTATAGACCCTTTTGGCTGAATCTTGAACACTGATCCCCGTATGTCCCTACATACTAGTTCAAGCCTCATACTATCAGCCTAGGATGTTTAGTTTATTTGATTAGGGTTAATAAGACAATATCTGCTCAATAAAAACAAAATAAATTATTTTATTAATTTTCGGTAAAATGTTACATTTACTATCTATGAGTTTTAGGGCATAAAATCCAACAAACTCCCATTTGAACTAAAACTCAAGATAGTGGGAAACAACATGTACAAATAATATAAAGTTGGAAATGATAAATACAATAAACTAGGGCATCCTCATACCCTATTACACATCTCCCACTTGCCCTAGATTACACAATGTACATATCTCGTAGACCTAGACACTCTAGATGACCCGCAAACACTTTAGTCGAGAGAGCCTTCATAAAAGGATCAGCAATGTTGTGCTCCGAAGCGATCTTATTAACGATCACATCTCATCGTTTCACAATTTCCCGTATCAGGTGATATTTCCTCTATGTGTTTTGCTCGTTTGTGGCTTCGAGGTTCTCTAGAATTGGTTACAACCCCACTATTGTCATAGTATAATGTAATGGGAAAGTCCATATTTCGAACTACTTCCAAATCTGTCAGGAACTTTCTTAGCTAAACCGCTTCCTTGGCTGCTTCACAAGCAGCTACATACTTATCCTCCATGGTTGAGTCCGCTATGCATCCTTGTTTGATGCTTCTCCAAACTACAGCTCCCCCGTTAAGGGTGAACACTGACCTCGACGTGGATTTCCTAGAATCCTTGTCAGACTGGAAGTTAGAGTCGGTGTATTCAGTGAGAACTAACTCAGCCCCAAACACCAGCATGTAGTCCCTCGTTCTCTGAAGATACTTGAGGATTCCTTTAACGGCGGTCCAGTGGTCTAACCTCGGATTTGACTGATATCTGCTAACTATCCCTACAACATAACAAATGTCAGGCCTCGTGCAGAGCATCGCATACATTAGTTGCCCACTGCTAAGGCGTAGGGAATCCGTCTCATATCCTCAGTTTCTTGAGGTGTCTTAGGACACTGTTCCTTAGACAAGTGAACTCCATGCCTGAAAGGCAATAAGCCCTTCTTCGAGTTTTGCATCGAATATCAGGACAACATTTTGTCGATATACGTTGCTTGAGACAGGGCTAGCGTTTTGTTCTTTCGATCCCGAATGATCTGGATTCCAAGAACATATTGGGCCTCTCTTAAATCTTTCATTTGGAATTGGGCCGCTAGCCATTCTTTTACGTCAGACAGATATCCTACATCATTCCCAATGAGTAGGATGTCATCAACATAAAGTACTATGAAAGCTACTTTCTTTTTGTTGATTTTCTTGTATACACAAGCTCATCAACATTTTGGTCAAAGCCAAAAGATTTGATCGCAGTATCAAATCTAATGTTCCAAGATCTGGAAGCCTGTTTCAACCCATAAATGGATCGATTTAGTTTACAAACTTTTTGTTCCTGACCTTGGGTTATGAACTCTTCGGGCTGAGACATAAAGATATTCTCTTCAAGATTACCATTCAGAAAGGCAGTCTTGACATCCATTAGCCATATTTCATAGTCATAAAACTTGGCGATGGATAAGAGAATTCTTATTGACTTTAACATAGCAACATGAGAAAAAGTTTCCTCACAGTCCACCCCTTCTCTTTGGGTATAGCCCTTTGCTACAAGTCTTGCTTTGAAAGTTTGTACTTTCCCAGCAGCATCTCTTTTCCTCTTATAGATCCATTTACACCTTATGGGTTTGACCCCTTCAGGTGGATCTACAAGTTCCCAAACTTGATTGAAGTACATAGACTCCATCTCAAGGTCCATGGCTTTGGCCCATTCGTCTTTATCTACATCATTCATTGTCTGTCGATAAGACAATGGATCCTCAACACCGTCATCAGGTATGACCACTTGTGTTTCAGTTAGACCCAAGTAACGGTCAGGTTGTATCACAACTCTCCCACTACGTCGACACCATCCCACTATGGGAGGAGGATGAGATTGACCTGAAGAACTGACTCCTACATCAACTCTTGTTGAAGGACCAGTTTCATCAACAACCCTTGTTGACTCTTATATAGCTTCTCCTAATACTTTTTTACTACGTGGTTTGTGATCTCTAATGTGGTTTTCCTCCAAGAAAGTAGCGTTTGTCGATACAAACACTTTGTTTTCTTGAGGGTCGTAGAACAAACCACCTCTCGTTTCTTTAGGGTAACCAACGAATTGGCATATTCTAGAACGGGGTTCCAGTTTCTTAGGATTTGTCACTAGCACGTGTGCAGGACAACCCCAGATACGGAAGTAATGCAAACTAGGTTTACGCCCCCTCCAGAGCTCAAAAGGTGTTTCAGAAACACTTTTTGAGGGAACATTGTTTAGAATATGAACTGCAGTCTCTACTGCATACCCCCTAAATTATCACACCCCCTCCCGGACCACCTGCTAGCTTAGTCCGGAAGATGGCGTGAAGCCAACGAACATCGTCCTCCTCTAACGATACCCGTTGACCCTCTTGCTTCATTGAACCTGATAAACGTACTAAACCTAGATATAAAATATTCTACATGAAACACAACACAGCGAAATCCCTGAAAACCATTTAACATACACGAGGTGCAGTCCTGACATAACTCGGTTTGGAAAATAACCTGACAAAGATATCACAACCCAAAACATATTCAACTGGGGTTTATACAACCACGACCCCTAGAACTTACACAAACCGTAAAGTATCCAGTCCTTACAAAACATTTACAATATAGACAGACTCAATATAAAACTCCACCCACATACTGGAGGTTGTTCTGGAACTTTCAGCAGACGTTGACAGTGTATCAGGCACCGGGAGCTCGATCTCTACCTGAAAAGTGGGAAAACATTTTGAAAGAATGAGCTACGAAGCCCAGTGAGTGACTAAATTTACAACTGTAAATTCGGAAATCAGAACACGTGATAAAACTTTAAATGCATAAAGCTGCTCAACCAAGGCGTTAAACATAAACGTGCAACAATAAAAGCTTTCTTAAAGCATCGCAGATTCGTCATTAAAAATCTTGCAAGGCATATTAAGTACATCAAACGTTTTAACTAACATGACCGATCTACGTTGTCTAGGGCACGCCCAGTACAACCAACATTTACTAGTCCTACGATGTAGTATGTAGTGGGGCCCGTCCAGCACTCCCATCGTCTTTGTCGTAGTGGGGCCCACCTAGCACTCACGACAGCATCGTTGTCACGAAGTACACTCAACGTCAACAACGGAATATAACCTATGTGCACACGGTACCATATATCCTCGGGCTCAATATCTCAGTCATGTAGTCAATAGAAATCTCAGAAAATCACATGAAAACATTAGAACATGCCTGCTTATCGTTATCTTTCGTAAAACTCAAGCTTACCCAGCTTGCTCGTGGAAAAAAAAACCGAAAATCTTTAAATAATTCTTGCTAATACATGCTTGGCTTAAAAGGATGTCGTTTCAACCATTTTCAGAAACTCAATAATCACGTGCTCATTTATAAACCTCATTAGAAAATCTAAGCTCATAACTTAAGCTTGAAACCATTCATAAAAACCATGTATCATTCATAGAAAGCATGTAAAACATCTAAACATGTGCACCGTTTGGAAACAATTTTCGAAATTCGTTTTGTCACTCACAGTCTTAGCTAGTTTCCTTGTCTGTAGACTCGACCTATTTCCTCTTGGTTTGTCAAACAACCAAAACCGAACATTAGAACCATAGATAGTCTTATTCTTCCATGCTCATGAATTCTAAACACTTGAATTAAAAATCACACTTCACATTCTACTTTTACAGATTTTTCAGATTCTATACCCTAACCTCCAACACCCATAACTTCCTCAATACTTAACCAAAATTAAAGTACTATACATCAAACTCTTCATTGTCGAACACTCTACAACTTACCTCAAGAAATGAAAACGAGATTCCAAACCGATTTGTCCAGAAATGCCCCGAACACAGACAACACATATTCGAGGTTCTCTGTTGCCCTTTATCTATCTCCTGAAATTAAATCTACTTCAAGTCATTTTTGGCTCACGAATTATTCATGAAAGTTGTAGGAAATGGAATAAGCTTTCCAACCATACCAAATAGAGCTTCGGATTCAACTTTCATACCCCAGAATGCTCGAAAAACCAGAGACAACTAGAGATCCTCCTGGTTTGCACGAAAATCCTGTGGTCTGTTTTCCATTTCAAAAACCATTAACTTCCCATCAGATTTACCTCAAGCTTCCTTCATGAAATTTGTTAGAAAATGAATTAACATTAAGGAAAATCAAACCTCACCTCTTAGTTCCTTATGTGTAGGTCAAACCGAAACAAAAACCAGAGGTAGACAGGTTGAACTCAGCTTCTGCTATGGCTGCCTTTGCTTCAGCTATTTCCTATCTTCTTCAACCTCAAAACCACGAAACTCTTCTTCTTATGCTTTCTTCACTCTCTCCCTCAATTGCTCTAAAATTTGGTTGGGAAAAAGATGGAGAAATGGACTGAAAATGGACTATTATGAATGTTGTCGGTGGTGGAGTTACACTTAAAAGCACTAAGCACCGCCAACATTTCCATCTTATTTTTCTTTCTTTTTTTTCCCTTTTTACTGATTTCCTTTTCCTTTTTTTTTCTTATTTATTTCTTTTAATTCCTTTCTTCTTTTAAGTTAGTAAACTCCAACAACTTAAACCAACAATGAAACCACAAAGAATCACAAAGCTTTGCCATTTTTCAACAAGGAAACAACAACTTTAATCCAACCAATGAGACCACAATAACTCAAATCCAACTTCCTACAATATATGGCAAGAGAAAATAATCCTACGGAAGTCTCGGGTTTAAAAAAACGAGCTAGGCAATTGAGCATAGCTCATCATAGAACGAACCATGTCTAACAGGGTTCTATTTCTCCTTTCTGATACACCATTCTGCTGAGGTGTACCAATTGCTTAGAGTTGGGATTGGATTCCATGTTCTATCATATAGTCCTGGAATCTTTGATCCATGTACTCTGCACCTCGATCTGATCAAAGTGTTTTAATTGTCTTAGCTAATAGGTTTTCTACCTCAGTCTTAAACTCTTTGAACTTTTCAAAAGCTTCAGACTTGTGACCCATTAGGTATAAGTAACCATATCGAGAATAATCATCTATGAAAGAGATGAAATATTCATAACCTCCTCGAGCTTTTACATTCATTGGACCACAAAGATCCGAATGTATCAAATCTAGAGGTTCTTTGGCACGATAACCTTTTCTGGTAAAAGGCCTCTTGGTCATTTTACCCTCGAGACATGATTCACAAGGTGGTAAAGATTCATCTTCTAAATCGGTCAGAAGTCCATTCTTTACCAAACTACCAATCCGATCGATGTTAATATGACCAAGACGTAAGTGCCAAAGATATGTGTTGTTACTTATTGGAGAAATCTTTTGCCTTTTATTTTGCGTTTCAGTCGATTTAAACATCTCATGATTTAAAAGTGTTGTTGTGTTGGTTGGTCTTAACACATATAAGTTGTTTTCTAGCTTAGTAGAACATATAAATACTCCATTTCGGGAAATGAACGCTTCATTTAACTCAAAAGAAATAAAATAATTGTGTTCTAACAATCTAGAGACAGAAATAAGGTTCCTCTTAATTCGAGGAACAACATACAATTTTTCTAAAAACAAAAACTTATTTCTGAAAAAAAAAAAAAAAAAAAACTTCGCAGCTCCCACTGCACTTGCTGAAATGGCATTTCCAGTTCCAACCTTGAGTGTCATCTCACCATCTTGAAGCTGCTAGAAATCATTTCCCTGAAAAGAAGAACAGACATGATTAGTTGCTCGGAATCTAATATCCAAGCATGCTAACCATGTTCAACAAGGCACGTTTCTAAAACAAGTAAATCAAATTTACCTTCCTTGTCATTCTTATTTTCAGCAGCTGCGGGAGCATTCCCCTTGTTTTCATGAATCTCATTGCACAGATAGAGCTGTAGCTCATTTAAGAGATTCGTCAGGGTGTACATCATCTTGTTCGCCATCATATGTTTCCGATATTGTAGGAAACTCTTCGGAAGAGATTCCAAGATGAATGCAACCTGAGTTTGCTCATCGATGACCGCCCCGTATGTTTCTGCCATGTTGAATTGGACCATCATTTCCAGGACATGTTCCTAGACAGACGTGCCCTATTTAATGCGACAGTTATAAACTCGTTTGAGAGCATCATAGTGGAGTTTTCTGGACAATTGTCCAAACATCTCCTGAAGAGAGTTCATAATCTCTCTTGTTGTAATAATGCTTTCATGTCTCTTAGCCAAAACTTCAGATAAGCTGGTTAAGATACAGACTCGAGCCTCATCATTGGCCTTTGTCCAGCGGTCATAAGCATCCTTTCTTGCTTGGGATGCATTGCGAGGGGGAACTGGAGGACAGTCCTCCGTTAAGACGAACCAGAGATCTTTAACAACCAGAATCGTATTAAGGTTGGATTTCCATGTAGGAAAGTTCTCGTCGGTTAATTTTTCATTTTTAATTAAAGCAATGATAGAGGAAGACATTGCTGAAAAAATAAACATTTACCGTATTAGTTATCTTTGTCTTAACCCATCAAACAGGCAAACAAACAATTGCACAAATCCAATCAATTTTGCAAACAATCAATTAAAGAACCCTAACAAAACTATCGATTGTGTTTAGCAACGATGCTTTAGAGGTTTAGAGAAACAGTCATCGAAGGGTGATCAACTACTCCTCCTCTAAAATGAGACACTTCTCAGTCAACTCTATCACTAGAATAACTCATATTCATATAGACATTGACCATCGTCGTTCGGTCAAGAATTTGTTAACGAATTAACTTATCCTCGTAAGTGTAACCCTCCCACTTTCAGATCCCAGAGGCACGCACCAACAGGCTACCGAAGGGAAAGACAACTGTTGGTAATTAGCCTAAGTGACCCTATCCTTTTCAGGAGTTCACGGTGTTACGAATCATATGATCAGGCCCTCCGAAGTGATGGTTGCTCTAGGACAACACACAGGCGGATCATAAGACTCTCACGGTGGGACCTATGGGAGGAGACCGAGGAATATGTTGACACGTGTCCCGCTCCCACTTACTGTGGGCACTTTCCCCATTCACCTTGTTATTGACCCATGCAAACACTTTCCGAAGGGAGGTCACGCTAAAACGACACGAAGCAGAGCATGGATCTCACGTTGTGAATATAGGGATGCAGGAGTAAAAAATTTTACCTCCCACTAAAGTGACCTACTGTACATTTTAGGGTTTATTAACCTAGATAAATCCGGCTAATTCAATTTATCTAATTCTAATCCTATTATAACTATTATAATGGGAATTATACCGAAATGTTCTAAGTGAATAAAAAACTTTTAACAAACCCAGCAACTCCGTATGCTAACATGACTATGGTTATTTCAACTCAGGTTTCGGGTTTGTTCCCAGGTAGCAAGTGTTCCGTACCGGACCGCCTTCTGCCGCCTTCAGCTGCGCCTCACAAAACCTAGCCGCATGCCGCAAGAAATTGTGATAGAATCGCGACGCTTATGTGATCGTAGACCTCTGCCTCCCGAAATCACGACAGCGTCGCGACGCTCTGTGTCTGGAAGCGGAATTTGGTTATTCCAGCGGCTGTTTCTCGCATTTGGCCTCGTTTTTGGACGTGAATTTCAACGATCATCATCATCGAACACCCTATTCTAGACCCGAACTTACAGAGGATAATAGATTTACAAAATATGCCCAAAAACGTAGGGGCCTTTACATTGAACCATTCAAGAAAACGTAAATCTATGGCCAAATTAATCGAAACCATTTATACGCAAACCATAACATTCACAATGCATAAATCCCACCATGAAAAAATTGCAAATTTCAATTTAAAATCAAGAACAACTAAGTTGGCTCTAATACCAATTGAAGGGATAAAAGCCCTACGCAGGGGAAGGAATTACCGAACCTACTCAGAGTCTTAGATTCTAATTGAAATACCAATAATATTTGCAAAATATTACAGCAATAAATCTATATTTAATGGGTTGTATGTAGACTATAAACATGCTAAATGATTAACTAGATTGATCCTAGTGATCAAGATGGTCAAGGATTTCATAGAAAACTTACTATTGTAGAATGCCTTGATCGATTCGCCTTTTCTTACTAATAAGATCGAAAATGCAGTAACCTTCTTATGCGAACACCACCAATCGACTACACCGACATATCTCTAAGACTTCTTGTAGTAGGAGACTTGTGGGAGTCTTTTGGGAGAGATCTCTGAGAGAAGGAGAGACAATGGGATGCCTTTCACCCCACCCCAGGGGTCCTATATATAGGTAAAAGCCAAGACCTTTTCCTAATCGGAAAAAGTCTATTAATAAGTTCAAATCTATTATCTGAACAATATCTGATTTTAATAAATAATTAATTAATTCCATAATTAATTAATTACCCAATTAAATATCATATATTTAATCTTAGGGATTTTATTAAAATTAAAATTAATATGAATCATATTTATACTAAAATTTATTTGAAATCTTTCAAATATTTTATTTCAAGAATTAAATTTTGAAATTAATTAAAAAATTATATTATAAAGTTTCATAAACTTTATATTATAATGCATCAACATACATTATTCGATTCCCCAGATAAATTGAACATTTTCAATTTATATTTAATTGTTTCAAGTCTCTTTACGAGCTACTAGTGGGACCTAATGGACCTACAGATCAGAAGCTCCAACGATACGAGACTAATCGACTTAAACTTATTAACCAAGTTAGTCTTCATTCGTTAACTGTGGGTCACTCCACTAAAGACCCACAGCTGCACTCTTCTCACTACAGAATATTGCTGTGTCCACGGATATCGACCAATAACGGCAAGTCAGTCCTTCACGTGTGTTCGTACTCCAGCTGGGTCAAATTACCGTTTTACCCCTGGGTTACATCTTTGTCCTTAAGTCCCTAGTGCTCCTCTAATGAACAATTTGTTTGAGGTCCAACCAACAAACAGAAGTCCCTCTCGTGCCATAGAGAGGGTTGGGCCCATTGTTCAAGTCCCGGAGACACCACGTAAGGGAAAACACCTCTACTTACTCTAGAGTCGGGAAGGAGTGAATTCCATCTTGTGTGATTATGTTCCCAGCTCCCCACTCTGTATTGCCCCAAAATGGTAGGCTTTTTGAGTCGGCGTGCTGACCACTCTCACCCATACAAATCAAAGGACAACCCCTCGTGAATAGGAGTCCATAATCCACTCAAGATTGAGACAGAGTTGCCTAGGTCATCCTAGTGAAATAGAAACCAAGCCAACTAACGGTGTTACAGTTAGTGGTTAACCATTTCACGGTCCGGTCTTATGCAAACTCATTGCATAGGATACCTCCACTCGCATGTCAACTACATGAACGCGTTGGATCGCTGCGTTTGTTTCATAATACAAAGCGGGTCGTATCTATAGTGTCACCAGGATAAGGTACCCAACCTTATCCCTATACTATAGACCCTTTAGGCTGAATCTTGAACATTGATCCCCATATGTCCCTACATACTAGTTCAAGCCTCATACTATCAGCCTAGGATGTTTAGTTTATTGGATTAGGGTTAATAAGACAAAATCTACTCAATAAAAACAAAATAAACTATTTTATTAATGTTCGGTAAAATGTTACATTTACTATATACGAGTTTTCACAATAGTTCCCACCAGTCTCCTGCCTCTAGTAGTCTCAGAGTCATATCGGTGTAGCCATAGTGGTAGTGTTCACAATAGTTCGTCATTATTTCACAAGCAGTTGGTGAATTTAGTCTGAGTCGTCAACGAGAGTAAGTAACTTGTTACTATATAAATAGATTTAGATCTAATATTTTTTTATGGTTAGCCTTAAACAAAATTAATTACGAATCGGTCCCAATCACACTTCCGCTTTATGGAATTACGGAATTCCAATCCCTTCACACTTTGCCTAAATAACCCTAATCCAATTAACTAAACATCCTAGGCCGTGGGATGAGTCTTGAACAGTATGTGGAGACATACGGGGATCACTGTCCAAGAGATAGTTTGAAGGGTCTATAATATAGGGATACGGCTGGGTACTTTATCCTAGTGACACTATGGATACGACTCCCTTTGTATTTGATACAAATGCAATGATCCAACGTGTTCGTGTAGGAGACATGCGAGTGGGGGTATCCTATACAATGAGTTTGCATAAGATCGGACGGCGAAATAGTAACCGCTACTGTAACACCGTTTAAGAAACAGCCTAAAAAGTCTATAATATAGGGATAAGACTGGGTGCCTTATCCTGGTAACACTATGGATACGACCCACTTTGTAATTGATACAAACGCTATGATCTAACGCGTTCGTGTAGGAGACATGTGAGTGGGGGTATCCTATGCAATGAGTTTGCATAAGACCGGACTGCGAAATAGTAACCACTAGTTATAACACCGTTAACTAGTTAGGTTTCTATTTCACTAGGACGACCTAGACAACTTAGTCTTAATCCTGAGTTGATTATGGACTCCTGCTCATGAGGGATTGTCCTTTGATTTGTATGGGTGAGAGTGGCCAATACGCTGACTCAATAAGCCTACCATTTTTGGGACAAGACCGAGTGGAAAGCTGGGAACATAATCATACAAGATGGAATTCACTTCTTACCAACTTTAGGGAAGCAAATGAGTGTTCCCTTAGGTGGTGACTCCGAGTCTTGAACAAAGGGCCCTACCCTCTCAATGGCACGAGAGGGTTTTCTGTTTGATGGTTGGACCACAAACAGGTTGTTCATTAAAGGAGAACTTGTACTTAAGGAAATAGAAGTAACCTAGGGGTAAAACGGTAATTTGACCCAGCTGGTGTTATGGACACTCGTGAAGGACTAACTAGTCGATATTGGTCTATATCCGTCGACACCGAAAATATTTCTACAGTGAGAAGAGTGCAACTGTGAGTCTATAGTGGAATGTACACACAGTTAACGAATATTGATTAATTTAGTTAATGAGTTTGATCAATTAATCTCACATCGTTGGAGCTTCTGATCTGCAGGTCCATTAGGTCCCACTGGTAGCACATAAAGTAATTTGAGGCAACTAAGTAATAAATGTAAATTGAAAGTGTTCAATTTACTAAGGGAAACAACATAATATATATTAATATATTATTATGAGAGAAATATATATTTGAAGAAATTTCAAATATTAATGTGAATTTTATTCATATTAAATTTATAGGAATTTGAAAGAGTTCAAATATGAATTAATTAATTTAAGGCCTAAAATTAATTTTGGCAATTAATTAATTCAAGGTCAAAAATTAAATATGTGATATTTAATTGGTGATTAATTAATTGAAAATGAATCAATTATGGAAATAATTAATCACTTATGGAAGTGATTAATCATTTATGGAAATGATCTAATTACTTATGGAAGTAATTAGTCATTTGTGGAAAAGATTAATCAATTATGGAATTGATTGATCATGGATTGATTAAATATGGAATAGATTAAATCAGTTATGGAAATCATTGATTTAATGTGAATATTTTATTCATGGCCTTTCTCCCATAAATAGAACACTATACCTAATGGTTTGGTAGCCCTCTTGCTCTTAGAATCACAAGACAAGACTCTTTCATTCTCTCTAGCCTCCCTCTTAGAGAAAGATTCCCACCAGTCAATAGCCTCCTAGACTTAGAGATATATCGGTGTAACCTCTTTGGTTATTGATAGGTTTAATTTGTTATACACTTAGAATCTCCCAATTTTCTTATCTTAGTTGAATTCCTTGCGAAAAATGCTTTAAAATGAGTATAATATGTCTATAGGTCCTCACCGGAGCTTTGGAAGCAATTCAGGCCTTAACCGGGCAAAACCGAAGTGTAAAATGACTATTTTGCCCCTGGAGCCTCATCAGCGTCGAGACGCCCATCATCAGAGTTGAGACGCTAACCAAATAAGGAAACTACTTGGAGATCAAGCTGGCGAACAACGTCATGACGCTAGCCCACATCGTCGCGACGCTAGGGCAATCCGAGAGCAATTTTCCATATCTGAAGGGACAGCGTTGCGACGCTAGGCAGTTTTCCAGATTTGAAATTTTCCTAATTTGGCTGGCGTTTTTCCCATTTTTGGAGGATCCTTTCAGCACCAAATTACCACGAATTGAAGGCCAAGAACTCTTATAAATAGAGGCCTTTGGTGTAGGTTTAGAATCATCCTTCAACACACAACTCAATACAACATTGTAGTCCATCTCTCTCCCCTTTCTCCACCATTCTTCTTAGTTTTAGTTTTTCTTGATTTCCTTGATGTATTCCATGAAGAATTCAGCTCGCTCTTGCTCCATGAGAGGCTAAACTCTTCATTCATGTAATCGGGGCTTCAATGTGTAAGTTCAAGTTCCTTGAATGAAATCTCTTGTTTGAATTCTCAAAGCATGTTTATGTGATTTTAGTTCTTTGTCTATAAGTTTAGAATGTGGTAGGAAAGATTGACAACCTTGACCATGCCCTCTCTAAATTTACTTGCTAAATCTAAGTAGCAAATAGGTTAACGTTATGATTATACGCATTCGTCCCTAGAACTAAATGATTTAATCAATTGTAATTGTGGTTTGTTGCCCGTTGCATGTGAATTAATTCGGCTAGATCCCAATGCGGTTTAGATTAGTTAATAGACATATTAATTAATTTAAATTAGAATCAAACTTAGCGTTTGCATGTTTGTGATAGTAGGATCATGGCTCTCGGTTTGTTGTTGGAGTACGCCGGACTTAAACTGATTTTGACTAATTAGTGAGATTAATGATTTAATTGAATTTAACTTACCATGACAATCCCGGTTACATGATCTTGGAGGTAATGATTTCATTCTTTCTATTTATTGCTTCTACTTTCTTTTTCTATTATTTTCCATAATTATCTTTCTTTCCACTATTATTTCTTTTCCAAATATAAAACCCCCCATTAGTCCGGTCATCACAATAAATCTAAGATAAACAAGTTATAATCGTGCTCCCTGTGTTCGACCCCGGCCACTACTGCTACAAGTTAGCTTTAGAGGTTGAGGATTATAAATTTATTTGACACGACCCTCAACAAGTCGTTCTGTCAGTTATTGTGTTCTTGAGAAGTAAATTCCAGCGACGATCTTCAAAGGGGCTGCTGCGTTTTCAACCGTTGGAAGCAACATTAGCGAAACTGTTTTCTCATCTCTCTTTGAAAAACATGTAAATAAAAGAGTTTTATTTTTCTGTTTTTCTAGCATGTTTAAACCAATTTACAACAGCTTTAAAGTGTGTTTACAGTATCGTTTTTGCCTTTTCGTATTGGTATTTTAATGTTAATTAATACATGGCGAGAGGTCCTCTCCACGCGCTTCCGCTGCGCTGGGGCTTTCATCCCCTTCAATTGGTATCAGAGCCTCTGCTGTCCCTATTAATCGATATTAAAATTTTCGATAGGCTCTAAAAGGTGGGATTTATGCATAATGTATGTGTGGTTTGCATTGGACTATTTACGTTAATTTTATGGCCATAGATTTTGTTTTTTATGTGATTTAATCATGTAAGGGCCCGATGTTTCGAGTATTTTATATAAAATCGAGTCCTATGTAAGTCCGGGTCTAGATTAGGTTTTTATGAGATGAAAATCAAAGAAATTGCGGCTAAAATCAGAGAGGAAAACAAAGAACAGACGCTGTTTTTGCCCAGCAAAGTGATCCAAACGCATCAGCGTCGAGACGCTGTCCCGATTCGCAGATGTTGAGATCAGAACAAACCGCAGCATCGCAAGCGTCTCGACGCCTGGAATTTAACCCGGTTTATGATTTTTTAGGCGGTTCACGAGGGGGCAGTTCAAGTGAGTTGGGTGGTACGGTTCGTGCGGTCTGGCTGGACTGGGACCGATTTGGTTCGGTTCAGCTGGAATTTAACTCGGTTTGTGATTTTTGATGCCAGTTCGAAGCTGTTCGAGTCGGTTCGTGATGTCTAGACCAGATTTTGGAGCTACAAAAGGATTTTAGGATAGAATTTAGCTAAAATTATTGTAATTTAATGATTTATTTTATCTTAGGGGCAAAAAATTAACTGGTTCAATTGCTATTTATATGCTTTGTGGATGTCATACATAATATTTAATCCCACCTTAGGTTATAAACATGCTCATGCATTTATTTATATATTATAAATTGTTATAATGTATGTTTTAAATGCATGGATATTTTCATGAGTGTTTTAATATAATGGTATATTAAATATATGAAAATAATGAAGCATGAAGCATGTCATTACTTAGATTAAATATAAATTGTTATGTTTAATGTAATATATGCAACATGCTTGATTGATTTTCTTGATTGGCTTGTAAATGTTATATTAAAAGGAAAATCAATATTGCATGAAGCATGAAACATCCATAGTAATTAATATAATTGTTATATTATTTCTCGTGCGATGAAATAAGTATGGTTTAATTATTTAATTTGAATGAGATTGTTGAATGAATTAAACCCTAGATTAATGATTATAGGATTAATCATTAATATTTGAAATAGTTTTTTAAAATTAATGATTAGAAACCGTCAATCTATAATCAAGAATTGCATACAAACATAAGATCATAAGATAAATTGAATTAATTTTAAATTGTTTAAAATTAATTAGACCTAGATCATTTTCTAATAAGATTAAAATTATTTCCTTACTTGGAATTAAAACTAGTTTGAATTGACTAAGTAGGAAAAACATTACTATGATTATAAGGGAACTCCACTGGTTAAGTTCTGTCTAAGGCTGGGGGTATTCAAGTTGACGGTTTACGGAACACCTCCTACCTGGGAACTGACCTGGAATACCGAAGTTGAATTAATCATAGTCAAATGTTAGCATGCAATGACACTAGGTTTGTTAAAAGAGTTTAATACAACTAGATCTTTAGAGTAAAGACTTTACATTACTATGGTTATAAGGGAACTCTCTCGGTGAAGTTCTGTCTAAGGCTGGAGGTACTTAAGTTGACGTTTACGGACACCTCCTACCTGGGAATTAACCCGAACCTTGAGTTGAATTAACCATAGTCGTGTTAACTTGAAATATTGCTGGGTTTATTAAAAGAGTTTAATTCACCTAAAACATTGCAACAAAATCCTCACCATAAAAGTTATAATTGGATTAGACTTAGATAGATTGACTTAGCCGAATTTATCTAAATTAAATAACCCTAAATAAACCTTAAGACATTTTTCAGTGGGAGAAAAATTACAAAACGAGATTTAAATCAAGTTTTGCTCCTATGTCCCTGTATTCACAATGTGAGGTTCATACTCGGCTTTGTGTCGCCTTAGGCGCGACCTCCCTTCAGAAAGTGTTTGCATGAGTCAAACAAGGTAAATGGGGAAAATGTCTATAGTAAGTGGGAGCGTGACACGTGTCAACATATACCTCGGTCTCCGCCCTTAGTTCGTATCGTGAGAGTCCTATGGTCTGCCTGCGTGTTGTCCTAGCGCAACCATCCCTTCGGAGGGCCTGATCATAGGATTCGAAACACCGTGAACTCTTGAATAAGATAGGGACTCTTAGGCTAATTACCAACAGTTGTCTTACCCTTCGGTAGCCTGTTGGTGCGTGCCTCTGAGATCTGAAAGTGAGAGGGTAAGACTTACAGGGATAAGTTAAATCTGTTAACGAATCCTTGACCGAAAAACGGTGGCTAATGTCTATAGGAATATGAGTTATTCTGGAATTAGAATTGGCTGAGAAATGTCTCATTTCAGAGGAGGAATAATTGATCACCCTTCGGTGGCTGATATTCTAAACTTCTGAAACATCATTGCAAAACTAAATCAATAGTTTTAGGGTTCTGTGATTGCTTGTTTTGCTGAATTAATTGGATTGTGTGCAAATGTTTGCTTGTATGATGGGTTAAGGCAAAGATAACTAATAAGTTCATTGTTTGTTTAATTTCAGCGATGTCTTCCTCAATAGTCCTTCTACTTAAAAATGAGAAATTAACCGGCGAAAATTACTCTACGTTAAAGTCGAACCTGAATACGATTCTTGTAGTCAATGATCTGCCGTTTTTCTTAACGGAGGATTGTCCTCCAGTCCCAACTCGTAATGCATCCCAAGCAATTAAGGATGCTTATGACCGCTAGACGAAGGCCAATGATAAGGCCCACGTC
This sequence comes from Luffa aegyptiaca, assembly GCA_017139565.1. Taxonomy (NCBI): domain Eukaryota; kingdom Viridiplantae; phylum Streptophyta; class Magnoliopsida; order Cucurbitales; family Cucurbitaceae; genus Luffa; species Luffa aegyptiaca. The sequence continues at coordinate 40,803,455 of CM029407.1, forward strand.
TATATCTTAGCCAACTTACCTGAAGTTTTGGCTAAGATACATGAAAGCATGATTAGAGTGAGGGAGATTATGAACTCTCTTCTGGAGATGTTTGGACAACTGTCCAGAAAACTCCACTATGATGCGCTCAAACAAATTTATAACTGCCGCATGAAAGAGGGCACATCTGTCTGGGAACACGTCCTTGAAATGATGGTCCAATTTAACATGGCAGAAACATATGGGGCGGTCATAGATGAGCGAACTCAGGTTGCATTCATCTTGGAATCTCTTCTGAAGAGTTTCCTACAATTTCGCAGAAATGTGATGGTGAACAAGATGATGTACACCCTGACAAACCTCTTAAATGACTTGTAGCTCGATCAGTCTCTTCAGGACATCAAGGGTCAGATAGAAAATGAGACAATAGTTGTTCATTCAAAGGGTTCACTGTTGGGCTTCCAGAGTGAGTAAAAATGAGATATAAAAAGACTCTAGAACTCTGTGCAAGTATACACAGTCCGCAGCAAGTAATAAGTATTTATCGAATCCAAGGTCTGAATTAGCTTACACTTTATCTATTTTGTTTAGTTTTTCAATGGTTTCAAGAATGGTTAAAATGATTGGTTTTTATAGAATGTTGAAGCAAAAGAAATGACAGAACAGAAAGTAAACAAATAGGCAGACAAATTAGAAACAGGCGCTGGTCAGGATTTAGTAATTGTTTTAAACGATGCTCTAGCAATATTATTGATCAAGCAAAACTCTCGCAGTATTATTAGCGGATTCCTCCCAGAACTCCAGATTTTTTAGAATGTGTTTCAACTCCAATGAAGTACTACCGATCAAGAACTAGGCAACTGGCTATCCCTAGCTCAGTCACTGGCATTCACCAATACACAATGATCTAGTGTGATTAACCGCCACACACTCCCTAAATCATCCCTGAAACTAGAGAGAGGAATTCATACTGGTTGGCCAAGCGGGCACAAAATAGAAATAAACACTACAATTAATCAAGATGCATCAAATCAATATTTATTACTAGAGATTAAGCATGGCAATTACATGCTCCCTAACCAACGCCTAAAGCTATTTAGTTCATAAAATGCATGGTAACACACGTTACAATCTGAGTAAGCATATCCATATTCACAAAGTAATACAAGAAAATATTAATTCCCTTGATCAGCTTGCAAATGATGGTGTCCTTGATGGTATCCAATCTCTCTCCTCTATTCGGCTCCCAAAATGGAAATGAGAGTGATCTCGTCCTCAAAAGTGGAATGAATTTGACTTGGGCTGCTATCTCCTTTTATAGAGTGATAGGAGGCTTGAATTAGGTTGACCTAGACACGTGGATGACTCTCATTGCTCCATAAAGCTGAGAATAGCTTAACAGAATTCAGTTTGTTAAATTGGCTAACGAACTATGACGTGGCAGTTTTGCTCCCAGCTTTGCTCCAGCACAGATTTTGCTCCCTTAAGTCGCCCAGCAACATATTCTGCACAAAATAATTTCCAAAGCTTCCATTCTTCCAAATGGGTTAAAACATATAATATCTATCTAAAACCTGATTAAGCACAAAAGACACGTAAATCAATATAGAAATAAGGTCTAAATAACTCCCTTTTGGAGAGTTATCATTCACCATCTGGATCTAAAGCTGCGTCTCAGAACTCTTCTATCAATAAGATTCATGAGAAGAAGGATACAAGGGGAATGCTCCCGCGGCTGCTGAGAAAAAGAAGGAAAAGGAAGGTAAATTTGATTTACTTGTTTTTAGAAACATGCCTAGTAGAGCATGATGAGTTTGCCTGGATACTTGATTCAGGAGCAACTAATCATGTTTGCTCTTCTTTTCAGGAAAAAAATTCTTTTCGGCAGCTGAAAGATGGTGAAATGACACTTAGGGGCAGAATAGGAGATGTCGTTTCAGTTAAAGCAGTGGTTGCTGCAAAGTTATTTTTTAGAAATAAATTCTTACTTTTAGAAAGTTTGTTAATTGTTCCCAAGATTAAGAGGAACTTAATTTCTATTTCATGTTTGATTGAACAATCGTATACAATTACTTTTTATATGAATGAAGCGTTCATTTATAAAAATGTTGTACTTATTTGTTCAGCCAAATTAGAAAATAACATGTATGTATTATGATTCTAGTCATTCACGACAGCTAACGCATGACACCACTTTTGTTCTCCAAACAATACAAATGCTTATATAATTAAACTAGCTCCATAAACAATTCAAAACTAAACAAAATGAATTTATCAATTACCATATAGCTCCAAATAAACTTATCAATGAAAACAACTAAACTCGTTAAAAGAACTAAGTGCAACAAGGTATTGACCTTCCTAAACATAATAACTTAATGGAAAACATGTGAAACTTACCTTATCATAACAACTCAAACTTTTTCACTTAACTCAAACTATGGAGACCTTTTGCAATGAAACAACTCAATTTAACAACAAAGTATCAAATAAGTCTATCAATGAATCCAACTAAACTGGCTAAAAGAATTAAGTGCAACCATTCATCATCTCTACCAACTATATCTTTCAATTTCACTTCAAGCTTTCGCTCTACTATACTACAACAATTCATCATCTCTTCCAACTATATCTTTTTAGTCTCTACTTAAGCGAATGTCAAAGGATGCACTTATCTACAAGTTGATAAAGATTTCTACTCCAAATTAATATCAAGTTTTTTTTAAAAAAAAGTTTCAAACATAGTAAACATCTCAATATAGGAGTATTATAATCTATGATGCTTTGTAAAACTATAAATATGACCTGAGCGACGTTGACGGGTGGTGAGGACCTGAGCAATGTGGATGGGCGGCGGCGACCTGAGCGACATGGACAGGCGACGGCGGGGAACAGGCGGCGAATTGAGCTCGAAGGAGAGAGGGAAAACGGGATTCGACGGCAAAACTCAACTTGAAAGAGAGGGAAAATGGGATTTGGCGACGAATTGAGCTCGAGGGAGAGAGGTAAAACTGAACTTCGATCTGACCTTCGGCGGCGACCTTCGACGACGAGATTCGACAGTGGGCGGCGACCTTCGACGGTGAGATTCGACAGTGGTGGCGTCGTACGTGACCTGAGCGGCCAGCTTCGACTTGGCAGACGGTAGAAATCAAGGGAGAGAGGGAAAAGGAGGCACGACTGAATTGAGGGAAAAGGGAAGGAAATAGAGGCGCCGTAAAAAAAAAAGCCCTAAAAATTACATGTTAAAACGTGATAAAAAGTAAAACTTTTAGTGACCCCAAACACAACTTTTAGCAACATGATAAACATGTTGCTAAAAATAATTTTTTTTTGTGACGTGAATTTATACGTCTCTGAAACTATTAGTGACATGTAATTTTATCGTGTCACTGAAAAATATATTATTGCGATATTTGGTTTATGGTGCCGCTGAAAGTCATCTTTAGCGGCTTATTTTTGCTGCGTCGCTAAAAACTTGTCGTAGAAAACATATTTTCTTGTAGTGACTTAAACTGTTGTGCAATAAAAAGATGAGTGTAGAAAACAAAGAAATAAGGTGTAAAGTAGGGAGATCAATCCATCAATCGTAATTAGAAGAAAAAATAAAGAAAAACAAAGTTACAAAAAGACAAGGATTCAGAGCACTGCTACTCCATCCCATGACTTTGATGGCGATCAATTTTCATGGTAGTTTTTTCCTATCGTTTGAACTTGACATTGGGCACTCATATTTGGATTTTATTATTGTTTTTTTATATTAATGATAGTATGCATCATATTTCCACCTAAAATTTAATTTCCTCCCATTCAAAAAAAATATTAAAGGGAAACAAAATCGTTAATGCACTATGGATATCCATAAAAATGTTTAATCCTTGTGAAGGGTATTGGTTTATATTTAAATTACCAGGAAGTTAGAAATTAAACAGATCCATTAGATTATCCAAAGAAGTTAAAACCATTCAGATTTGTTTAACCTGAGAAACTAAAAAGTTATTCTGTTCTGAATGTCTAACTACTATTCCAATAGGAAAAGAACCTCAAATGTACAAGAATATTTGAACCAACAAAACAAGAGGATAAGCATACAAATTTGGATAAGATTAGAATCCAATGTGGACCATAATTGAGAATCAACCATTCATAAAACAAGGTAAAATCCATAAAAACACCAAAATTCAAACAACAATAAGAAATAGGTATGGGATAAAATGGGGAAAAAGAAAGAAATCACCCCTTTGGCCGACATCACTATCCTTGCGCTTGACTTTGAACATCATGAAAACACCCCATGAGGAGTTACTAAAGGTAACTAACATACCTATATTGAATGTATAATGCAAGGCAAGAGAAGAACTACTTTACCTAAGTAGAGAAGTATACCAACCATGCATGCAAACTTATAAGGGGAAATAACCTGGATCATTCACATAAAAATAAAACAAGGGAAAGAACAACCACCAAAGTTACAAGTCCCATTCGGACTTCAACTTTCAAAATTTATATTTGAACTAGTTGCATGAGATGTGAGCTTAAACAAGTATATAGAGAAGCTGTAATCAAAATTACCAGGTGAAGTGTAGGTGAGAAAAGTTTCTGAGATGTCTGAAGCTTCTACACTGGTGCAAAATCTAAATGAGTAGAGAAAACAAGACATGCAAGATTCGTGAATAAATTATTGCCCAAAAATTAAACATATAATATCCCCTTTAATTTTCATTTCATTTCACAGAGAGAGGTTTTAGGAAGACTGGAGAGATATATAGCAAATACTTATAGTGGATAACCGGTCACTTGTTCATTGTCAAAACATATCATTGAACAAAATACTTTACATGCTCTAGGTTGACCATAATTCCTGTTCAAGGGATGAAAATTTTCCCTCCATAAATTAGCTAAACTGTGGACTCCAAATTTCGGAACTCGCAAGATCGAAAAGCACATTGGAACTGTTATCACTTGAAATCACAACACAACAAGAGGAAAACTAGATAGAAAACCCAAAACAATCTAGCATCAGAAGCAATTGTCTTCAACTTGTAGATAATAGGGTGAAAAACAATTTAAGAGACCATGTCAGACAAAGAAACAAAAAAGGATCAACTTCAATTTCCTTGCATTGATTGTCAAACACAATCACCAAAAGAACCAACAGAACAACAATAATATCAAAGGCAAAAAATTTAAAATTCATCTTTCATTAGCTCATACAAGCATTTTTCACAAACACTTTGCAATCAAATCCATTAGGCCAAGAACATTCCCAAGTCCCGCCATCTCTAATCCTTTGCCAGATTTCCACAACAGAGAAATCCAATCATTCATTACTAAAAATCAAATAAACACAAAATCAAACAACGAAAACTAATTGATTGCTCGCACTCAAAACTCCCAAAATTAAGCATTGTTGCATCAGATTGGAAGAAAAAGGGATACAATGCAAACTGCTATCGACCCATTAGATTTTCGAGCTACTTCAAACTATTAACACTTGGATTTCAAAAGAATACGAACTTCTTCCCCTTACTCACAGTTTGTACTCTTTTTTTCAATGTTGAAACAGGGAACTTGCAAAATGAAGAGAGATAGAGAGAGAGAAACTTGCCTGAAAGGAAATCGGAGGGAGGATTGTGTTGCATTTGAGAACCTAACAGAAGAAAGTAAGTTAAAAGAGAGAGAGAGGTTGAAAATCGTGGGGAAGAAGATGAAAAAGTTCTTTTCGGAGACATGGAAATCAGAAGAAACTGGTTTTTGGATTTTTAGTTCGTCGTTTTTTTAATCGAAGAAACAGTAGGAAAATCCACACAATGCAGGGAAAATGTAGATCTAGACCTATGAATTGAACCTGAAAGCTTGAATGAAACCTCAAGGTCGCAAGATCTGGACAGCGAAGAAAAATCCAAGAACGGTGGAGGCCGAGTTGCGGTAGACCCACGAACCATGGTCAGATTGAGAAAAAACTCACGAACAACAGCTAGGTGTCGGCGAAACGCTACCCACAACGACGACGAGCGATGGCAAGGTGAATGACAGCGATGAGAGTGAGAGAGAAGAGATTTGGGGAGGGAGAGTACTGAGCAGAGAGTGGGAAAGAAGAGACTCGGGGAGAGAGAAAAGGCAACTGAAAAGTAAAGGTAAAGTTACCACTTTAATGGTGGTCTATGAAGTGAGTTTAAGATCGACATTATATGTCAATTTCATTTTTTTTTAAATTTTGACTCGTTTTTTTCGTCTGTCATTAAATATCGACTCTTTTTTTCCTGACCGTCATTATAACGTTATTTTATAGTAGTGCGGGTTGAGACATGAAGATATTCTCTTCAAGATTACCATTCAAGAAGGCAGTCTTGACGTCCATTTGTCATATCTCATAATCATAATGAGTGGCTATAGACAAAAGAATTCTAATAGACTTTAACATAGCAACTGAAGAAAAGGTTCCCTCATAGTCATTCTCTAAATCAATTGACTCGATCCCAAAGTCCATCGATTCAATTACTAGGTACTAATTAGTTAATCCCACGACCCTGTCAAAATTAATCAATTGAGTAACTGCGTTAAGATCAAGATACCCCTAGAGCGCTAACCCAACGAATCCGTTGAACCAACATGCAATTGATCAATAAATTAACATGGCCACGATTAATAAATTAACTAATTGTTGCTCTAGGCTAGAACACCCATAATCAACTAGAAGAAATCTAATTAATAAAAAAATATCGGCTTAGACCCTGGATCTATCGTGTCAAGCAACAAAGTCAGAGTCTACTCTTGGGACCCGTGCCCACGAATCAATCTAATGCTAACTATTGAACTAACCATCTATTAGCTACGTGGAAATTAGTTCCTTAGCGAGTCATTAACATACGAGTTGCGAGTTAGGGCGTCAATCTAACCTACTGCACATGCTAATTATAAAAGCGGGAATCTAAAGTCACGAACAACAAGTAAATCATGCATAAAGCTCGGCAAACATCAAGATGTTCAACAAATCAGTTCAATAAACTCTAAAACATCTCATAAAAACCAAATGTACTTTGATGCGCAAATTGCTTACCGCAAGTGTATGGGTCAAGTAATAATATAGTGTTTTCGTGATTAAACGAGTGTCATCCTCTGGATTGGTTTTCTAGAAAATTAAGTACCGTGAATAATCTTGCCCAATTTTATTTAGGGTGCAAAACTTAATGTAAAAGATAAATTTAAAGACAAAAAGCATAAAATAAAAGTGGAGACTCAAATGGACAGACTCTTAGGGAATTGATTTCATTATTTGAGATTGAGGATTGATTAATTGGAATGAATTTATCATGCAATTATTTTACAAGTCAAGGAAACTTCTATCACAATTATCTCTCCCGAGCATAATTAATTATCATGCATACAATAAACTCAATATTCCTATCTAAGTTTATTAGCATGCAAGGCATTATTTGGTTTAGTCCTTGTTATACTTCTAAAGGAAATCTAAATTCTGTCACAAACTTAGAAACTCAACTTTAGTCATACAATTAAATAAGTGAGTCTAGGCCAAACCCCCTCTCCCGAGCAAGATTCAACACTCAAATCATCCGATTAGTGATCAAGTAATTGAAAGCATTAAACAAAATTGCATAAACAAAATAAAAACACATTCATACCAAAAATCAATCCAACAAACTAAATAACTACATCAATCCCTAAGACAAACAATTAGCAATTCATAGCCTTGAAACTACAAACACTAATTGAAAGGAAAGCCATAAAAACAACAAGAGGTAAGGGAAAGAAAAGGAAAACTCTTGAATCCGTTGAAACCGACACGTCCCCGTCACGATCTCCACATCTTCTAGTCGAAATTAGGGCTAAAATCTAACCAAATGGACTCCCCTAATCCGTAGCACAAAAGATTGTATATATAAGAAAATTGTCTGTAGCGTCGCGATGCTGTCCCTGATACTGCCAAAAACAAAAGAGGAAAATAAGCGTTGAGACGCCCAGAAAGCAGCGTCGAGACGCTGGCTCTCGGGTTTGACTCAAACTTAAGCCTCCAACTTCAGTCTTTTTGCTTCTTTTGCCTCTTTTAGTGTCCCAAACACCCAATTAACTTCAATTTCTCCAATTAAGCTCCATTAATCAATTCCTACAAATGTAACATTAAAATGCATAAATTTGGCAAATTTACTCTCGAAGACTAACTAAAATAGATACGGAACAATAGCTTGCTATGCTCGCTATCATACTTACAATGCTGAGGTTCCAACTACAATGAACGGTGCTTAAACGGCCATAGACAAGTCTGATCCATGCCCAAGGTTCGAGAAACAAACCTAATCTTCCTTGAAACTATAAAATACAAAGGAAGAATGAAAAAGATCGAACTAAGCCGAGAGAAATGGCTGCTACAACTCCCAATCAGATTCTCTTCCTCTTCGATCTCCTCCCTTGCCCTAAAACGCAAATTGTTGTATTTAAACAGCGAAGCGGCGTCTCAACGCCATGGCCAGTGTCTCGACGCCGACGGTGATTTCACCGGTCCTTCTTTTCCAAAGCGTCGAGACGCCATCTCTCGGGTCTTCCTAGTTTGGCTGCTTCAAAACTTGGTCCTTTGATGTTGTTTTCGAGTCTCGAGTGCTCCACTTTGGTCTTTTCACCGTCTTCAAGATGGATCAAAACAATGTTAATTCCCTCGAATTAACGCCAATTTCAAATATAAGCTCCCAAGAAGCACTTGATACCAAACCCCTACAAAATATAACTTTAAGCGAGATAATTACCATAAAACTAGAAAGATTAAAAACAAATAAACAGGGAAAATTTGGTCCCATCAAATACCCCCAACCTAAACCTTGCTAGTCCTTGAGCAAGCATAAAATAGAAGTATATGATTCGATGGTTGCAATCTCATAGACTCTAATCTCAATGTCTAAAATGCCATAAATTATTGCAATCAAGAATCATTTACATGCAGCTCAAATAAAGAGACAAACCAAAAGTTTTCATGAAAGTTCTTGCTCAAGTTTACACTTAGCCTACCTAGAATCAATTTTATGAGACCAAGATTGGATTACACAACCCTCAACCTATCTTCCCTCTACATTGGCACTAGGAACTAACTAGGAGCAAACAAAACAAATTAGACTGCTTATCTCTTTACCTAGGTGCCTGAAAAATAAAAGAAATTTTCTTTCTGCATTCTTTTAAGGTGGGGCACTAGCTTTTACACTATGATGCAGGGATCCATAACCCGAGTTTAACCCTTGGTTGGCCTAACTGATCACACCGCAGGCAACTCTTTTTACCCTACTCAAGTGTCCTACCGTATGGTTAGGGTTATTTAGCTTACATAAATTTGGCTAAGTCAATCTATCTAAGTTTAATCCTATTATAGCTCTTATAATAAGATCCTTACACTATCTTCTAGGTGAATTAAACACTTTTAATTAACCTAGTGACATTGTTGTTGAGTTTTATGTCCTAAAACTCAAAGTTTGTAATCTTTTTGTAATAAAGATGTTATTCAGTGAATTGTTTGTTTCTGAAATACTTGATCTATATTATAAATATGGACAGGGGTCAAGTTCTAGTATATAACCTAAATGGTCTATAGTATAGGGATAAGGTTGGGTACCTTATCCTTGTGACACTATTAATGCGACCTACTTTGCGAACAAGGCAAACGACGTGATCCTGGATCGTTCATGTAGAGACAAGCGAGTAGGGACATCCTGTGTAAAAGAAGTTTACACAAGACCGGACCAAGAAATAAGTCACTCTTACTTTATAACGACGTTTATTATTAAGACTGACTATTTCATTTAATCTGCATGGGTGAGAGTGGTGATGCCCAATTTTGTTTTCCGCAAGTGTACGAGTCAAGTAATAATACAGTGATTTCGTGTAAAACAAGTGTTGTCTTCTGGATTGGTTTTTAAGTTAAAGTAAGTACCGTGAATACTTTTGTTCGATTTTATTTAGGGATCAAAACTTAATTCAGAAGATAAATCTAAAAACAAAAGCATAAAATAAAAGGTGGAGACTCAAATGGAAAGACTCTTAGGGAATTGATTTCATTGATTAAGTTTGAGGATTAATTAGTGGAATGAACTTAGTGTGCAATTATTTTACAAGTCAAGGAAACTTTTATCACAATTATCTCTCCCGAGAATAATTGATTCTCATGCATACCATAAACCCAATATCCCTATCTAAGTTTATTAGCATGCAAGGCATTATTTTGTGTAGTCCTTGTTACACTTCTAGAGTAATTCTAAATCCCGTCACAAACTTAGAAATTCTACTTTAGTCATGCAATTAGTAAAGTAAGTCTTAGGCTAAATCCTCTCTCCCGAGTTAGATTCAACACTTAAATCATTCACTTAGTGATCAAGTAATTGAAAACATTTAATCATAATTGCATAAATAAAATAAAAGCACATTCATACCCAAAAATCAATCCAACAAACTAAAATAACTACATCAATCCCTAAGACAAACAACTAGCAATTCATATTCTTGAAACTACAAACACTAATTGAAAGAAAAGCCATAAAAACAACAAGAAGTAAGGGAAAGAGAAAGGAAAACTCGAATTCATTGACATCGCACGTCCCCGTCACGATCTTCGCGTCTTCTCACTTGATTCCCGCTCCTTGGCCTTGCTTCAGCTCCCACCAAAGGTCTCTAGTCGAAATTAGACCCCCCTAATCCGTAGCACAAAAGATTGTATATATAGGAAAATTGTCGGTAGCGTCGCGACACTGTCCCTGCCACCGCCAAAAACAGAAAAGGAAAACCAGCGTCGAGATGCTTGCTCTCGGGTTTGCCTCAAACTTAAGCCTCCAACTTTGATTCTTTTTGTTTCTTTTGGTCCCGAGAACCCGATCAAATTCTTAATTCAACATTTCCTCCAATAATTCATTTCCTACAAAATAAACATTAAAGTGCATTAAAATGGCCAAAATTACTCAAACGCTAACTATAATATATCGGGAAACATAGCTCGCTATGCACGCTATCAAACACCCCCAAACTTAAACCTTTGCTAGTCCTCGAGGAAACTAAAAATTAGACATTGTTTGTAGAAGGATGGAACAACACACATCTTAATCCTCCAACCTTAGACAGAACTTAACTGACAGAGTTCCCTTATAATCATAGCAATATTCTATTTAATACTAAGTAAGAAATAAATTCTAATCCTATTAGAACATGATCTTAGGTCTAATTAATTTTAACCAATTTGAAATTAATTAATTAAACCTATTATCCTATGTTTGCATGCAATTCTTGATTACAGATTGACGGTTACTAATCATCAAATTTAAAAACTACTTTTCAAATTTTAATTATTAGACCTATAATCATGCTTCTATGGTTTAATATGTTTAACAATCAAATTCAAACTAAATAATCAAACCATATAATATGCATCGTATGAATTTTGATCTTACCATTATATTAATAACTATGGATGTTTCACGCTCCATGCATTGTTGATTTTCTCATTATTATTAATATAACAATTATATAATCACCAAACAAGAAAATCACACAAGGCGTGCAAATTTTCTAGAACGGTTCGGTTTGTCCTTCTCGGTACGATTCGCTTCCTCTCGGTCCGATTCGGTTTATCTATTATGATTTGTAATAAATTAGTTATTTGTTTGATTGAGTTGCCAAAATCGGTCCATTTCAGTGTGATTTAATTATTTATGCTTTATGAATGCATGTTATAATTAGATTGAATGTTATATGCATAAGAGTATGTCATATAGATTTAAAATCCCACCATAAGAAGCATGTTTCATGCATTTAAGTATGTTATAAAGAGTTATAATATAACTATGCATGTTTTGTGTTTCATGTTAGATGAATGTTGAATGAATAGTTCTCGTTAGTTACAGTTAAGTATAATCGAATAGAAAGCATGTTATAGGTTGATTTCTTTTATAAATAAGTTATAAACCGAGAGAGACGATAACATCTTTGACAAAGATAAAAACATGCTAACCTAGGGTTAAACGAACCAAATCGATCAATCTCATAGAATAGGTCGATATCTTGTAAAGCTAAGGTTACAAGAGAACTCACCTGGTTCGTTGTTGTTTAAGGCTGGAGGTATTTAAGTTGACGATTTACGGAACACCTCCTACCTGGGCATCAAGCCGGTACTTGAGTTAGGTTAACCTAGGTTTTACGAGCATGCACGTGAGAGATGTAAGGTTATAATTGTTTATCACCTAGACATCGTAGGTTAAAATTAAACCTAGACTTAGTTTAATATTCAATTAGCCGGAATATGCTAAAGCGAGAATATACCCAAAAACGTTTAAAATACTTAGTGGGAGAAAAAGATAAAAATAAATAGTTTTTTCTCACACTCTCCTTATAGTTCACACCGTGAGATTTATGCTTGGCCTCGTGTTGCTTACTAACGCAACTGCTCCATTCAGAAGGTGTTTGCATAAATCAATAACAAGGTGAACGAAGAAAGTATTTATAGTAAGTGGGAGAAGGAAGTGTGTCAAGACATCCTACAATCTCTTCCATTAGGTTACACCGTGAGATCCCTATGTTCCACTTGCGTTATACGCCCTGAAGCTACTAAACCATTTGGAGGGTCGTAACATAGGAATCGGAACAAAGCAATCTCCAAAAATGGATAAGGTCTCTTAGGGCCATTCCCAACATTAGCTTTTCCATTCGGTAGCATTGTTGGGATCGTCCTCTAGGATATGAAAATGGGAGGTAACAATTACAAGATAAACTAATCGTTAGTCTATTCTTGACCAAAGTAGCAATAACTAAATGATAGAGAAATAAAGGAGTTATTCTGATAATAGTATATTTAGTCAAGAACGTGTTGGTTTAGTGAAGGAGTGACTGACTACCCCTCGGTAGTAGTTATTCTGACTCACTGAAGTATCGTTGCAAATTAATTAATGGCATGGGTACATTATTACTTTTGCTAAACTGAAATTGGTTTTATAAAATAATGAATTCACTAATAAAGGATTTATTTATGTTTTCAGCATGTCTAACTCTTTAGTGCAATTATTAGTTTCTGAAAAACTTAATGGCGACAACTACGGAACCTGGAAATCAAACTTAAACACAGTATTAGCAATTCATGATCTTCGATTCGTCTTGACGGAAGAATGTCCGCCTAACCGTGGCTCAATAGGAACCCGAGTAAGTCGAGATGCCTATGACAGATGGACTAGAGCCAACGACAAGGCAAAAGTCTTCATCTTGACAAGCATATCTGATGTTCTGTCAAAGAAGCACGAGGGCATGGCTACAACCAAAGAGATTATGGACTCATTACAAGCGATTATTGGACAACCGTCCTCATCTCTTAGACATGAGAGCTCTCAAATATGTTTACAATTCTCAAATGAAAGAAGAAACTTCTATTCGAGAGCATGTTTTGAACATGAGAGTGCATTTCAATGCATCCGAGGTAAACTGTATTATCATAGATGAAAGTAGTCAAGTCAGTTTCAATATGGACTCTCTTCCGAAGAGTTTCATTTAATTTCGCATAAATTTTGTGATGAATAAAATTGAATACAATCTGACAACTCTCCTGAACGAGCTTCAGACTTATCAGTCCCTTACTAAAGGTAAAGGACATGAAAACGAAGCAAACATTGTTTCTGGTAAGAAGTTCCTTAGAAGTTCAAACTCTGGAACTAAGCCTAGATCTTTTACTTCAGAGAATAAGAGTATTTAGTTGAAGAAAAAGAAAAACAAGGGATAGGGGAAAGCTCCCATCACCTAGAAAGGCAAGAAGAAAAATGCAGAGAAAGGAACTTGTTTCCACTGCAATGAGGACGGTCACTGGAGAAGAAACTGTCCCAAATATCTTGCAGAGAAGAAAGCACGGAAGGTTGAAGTTGGCAAGCTAGGTAAATATTATTTACTTGTTATTGAAACATGTTTAGTAGAGCAAGATGACTCTATCTGGATATTAGATTCAAAAGCAACTAATCATGTATGTTCTTTTTTACAGGAAACTAGTTCCTGGAAGGCACTTGGAGAAGGCAAGGTGACACTTAGAGTAGGAAAGGGAGATGTCGTCTCAGCCGAGGCAGTGGGAGCTCTACAACTATTGTTTAGAGATAGTTACATTTTGGTAGAAAATATTTTGTATGTTCCTAACATAAAAAGGAACTTAGTTTCTATCTTTTGCTTAATAGAACAAATGTACAAAGTATCTTTTGAAGGTAATGAAGCGTTTATTATCAAAAGAGGATTCCAAATTTGTTATGCTAAACTTGAAAACAACTTGTATGTGTTAAGACTGAATGAAACTAAAGGTGTTTTTAATACTAAAATGTTTAAAATAGTAGAGACCCAAAATAAAAGACAAAAAGTTTCTCATGATACTCTTCTTTGGCATCTAAGACTAGGACACATAAATCAGAATCGAATAGAAAGATTGGTTAAAAGTGGACTTCTAAATCAGTTAGAAGATGACTCATTACCACTGTGTGAATCTTGTCTAGAAGGAAAAATGACCAAACGACCTTTCTCTGAAAAATGTCATAGAGCCAAAGAAACCACCCTAGAACTTGTGCACTCAAACCTTTGTGGTCCCATGAATGTCAAAGCATGAGGAGGGTATGAATGTTTCATCAGTTTTATTGATAACTATTCAAGATATGGGTATCTTTACCTATGGTTCATAAGTTAGAGGCCCTTGAAAAATTCAAGGAGTTTAAAGCTGAAGTTGAGAACAAATGAGGTAAAACGATTACAACTCTGCGATCTGATCGAGGAGGAGAGTACATGGATTTGAGATTTCAAGATTATTTGATAGAACATGGAATCAGTTCCCAACTCTCTGCCCCTAGTATGCCACAATAGAATGGTGTATCTGGTGCATCGTCAGCTGAATAAATAGATGTGAGATAATAAAAATAAACTCAGCTAACCCTAGTGCAAGTATACACTGTCGCAAGTAGTAATAAAAAAACCTATGAAGTATTCCAAGGGTATCGATCCCACGAGGACTAACTGGAAATTCAGATTTGAAGAAGAAACTGCTCAACTTGATTGCTTAAAAATATAGGTAACGAAAGAAAATAAGTTTGATTGATTGGGATTTTGAAAAGATAAATAAAATAAGCAAATAAATAAAAGAATAACAATAAGAAATAAACGAGGTATTCAACATGGATTCATCCCTAAGGCAATAACCTTAATCATGAAGTATTTAACTTAAGTCTATTCAATGCATTGGGTCAGATTTAACTTCTATTTGGCCTTTGCTCCCAAGAACCGTTAGAAGGCTAAGCGAGTACCGTTATGCACATTTCTATGACTCGACTCCGACATAGATAATTCACGAATGCAACCTATAACCCTATAGTCAATATAGGGTGCCTTAGGCAGCTTGCCCTATACCGCCGAACAATCTCTTTCGAGCTTTTTCTCCTATATCACGTTTATGAGACCCGATATTGTCTGTCCCTTGCGAGATCAAACTCACATAGCATGCAAAGTCTAAGTGATCAAGTTAAACGCAACAAGATTAGAGTGATAATCAATAAAGAATGACATGCATTGAACAGAAACTTAAGCAAATAAAACACTTTCAAGCCATTAAACCATAAGGGAATTCACCATATTGAACCCCTCAACGGAATTTAACTACTCATGGTGAGATAAAGAGCAAATGAATACATTTTCATTGAAATAAGAATGTAAATAATACAAAATAATGAAAAGTATCAAAAGCTGGAAATAAAGGAGATAGCTAAATATTATGGGTTTTTCTATTTACTAAATCCTTCTAGAGTTCGCTAAGACACTCCACTCTCTCGCTTTTACAAGTGGGAATGGGTGAAAATCCATACAAACCCTAAGGTTTGATGTCTAACTCAGGTTAGAATTTAGTCATCTAAGAAGGACCTCGGGCATCCCTACTCATAGGCGTCAACTAGGGTTCTGTCACCACCCTCTTCTTCTAAATGAGTGATGCTTGAATTTGACTTCGAATCTCGAGCTTATATAGTGTGGAAAATGGTTGAGAAGCTGCGAAATAGGTGTTGAAAGGTAGCCCAGTCGGTTTCGGGGTCAAAACAGCCAGTTAGGTGCGAAGAAGACTTGTCAACAACGACCCGCAGACGACTCGAAACGGCCTCAGTTTTTCTAGAAATGCGGTCACATTTCATTTTGCCTTCCAGAAATGCAGTCGCATTTTTGGGGAAATTCCAGCTTTTCCTCTGTTTCCCTGCACAACAACAAACTTAGTCAAATTCTCTAAAAATTAAGTCTTTTTAAGCACAAATGAACATAATTTGACAAAAGTGAATCTCAACACCCTTACTTATCAACGTTAACATATTTTGAGCTCGGGAACAGTGAAATTGACCAAAACATACAATATTTGACCAAAAAATGAGCTAAATATAAGGGCAAAATAGGCATATTGTTGACCCTTATCAGTATAAAAAAGGACAAACAGAACCTTGTTAGACATGGTTCGGTCTATGATAAGCTATGCTCAACTACCTGATTCATTTTGGGGGTATGCAGTAGAAACTACTGTATATATTTTGAACATGGTTCCCTCCAAGAGTGTTCCAGGAACACCTCACGAGTGATGGAGAGGACGTAAAGGGAGTTTACGTCACTTCAGGATTTGGGGATGCCAAGCACATCTGTTGGTGCAAAACCCAAAGAAATTGGAACGACATTCAAAATTATGCCTATTTATAGGATACCCTAACGAAACAAAAGGAGGTCTCTTTTATGATCCTCAGGAAAACAAGGTCATTGTATCGACAAATGCCACATTTCTTGAGGAAGATCAAATAAGAAATCATCAAAGACGTAGTGACGCGTCCCACTTGTCGAAGGTCGTGTTGGTCAAATAAAATTTATAATCCACGGCACTAATACTATCTTGTAGCAATAGCGGCCGAGGTTGAACGCAGGGAAGGGGGATCTAGCAAGTTTAGAATTCCGTGTTTATTAAAACAGGGGGGATTTTTGGAATGAAGGACAAGGGAAAATAAAATAATGAAATGATGGCTTCCTAGTTTTCTCTAATAATTATCCTAAACTGATTTCATTAGCCCAGTTGGCTTCTGGGTTACTCGGAGGACCCCCCTAAACAAACCTGTGCTAATTACATTGCTAATCGTGAATTCTGCAATTAACAAGATTAATTAATATAGACTCTGTCGCTCGCCATCCCTTATGCATAATTTAGCAACCATCTGAGGCCTCTGCAATGGTTACTAATTATATCTAACTAATTAATTAACAAGCAATTTCACAATTACCAATTAAAACTAGCCGCTTTGGGATTGTGGGACCGGAATCGCAAGAACTAAATTCAAATACAAATTAAATCTAAATTCCTACAACCTTTAACATGCATCCTAGGCCTATCAAGGGTCGTCTCGCGTAGAGAGTGGCTTGCCTCAACCTAGTGGCTATCTAAAATTAATTGATAGAATACACAAGCGGTAATAGCATAGGCCGTCAATCCTAATAGACTAGCCTCATGTATTGGTTTAAACGGGATAACATGTAAAACTTAATGAAAATACAGCAAGAACAGAAAGTAGAAATCAGAAAACTCAGCCAAACATATTTAGAATCAAGACATAAACCCAATCCAACGATCTAAACGAGTTTAGCTACGCATAGATGAAGCAAAAGCAACAAATAACATAAAAGAATCCATAGAATATGACCAAGAATGGTCTACAACAGTGCTGGAATGTAAAAGAGGCAAAGAAATCGTAAAAGGGACCAAAATTCTAACCTAACGGCGGACTAAACTGAGGCTACATATGTATAGAAAATACGACAGCATCAAGACGCCAAGGCGCAGTGTCTCGACGCTGCGAACAATAATTCCAGTAAGAACTGTCGTCGGCGCCGAGACGAGACGCCAGCCTCATATCTCGACTTCCTGCTTTATGTGTCGGCTTTGTCTTGCTTCTTCTCGATTTGGGGCTTCAATCTTCTGCTTTTGGTGTCATAATTCAGGTCCGCTTCAGCACAATTGGGTGTCTTCACCTCCTCGCCGTCTAAGACACCGAGATTGCTCCAAAACTCCGTAATTGGCCAGAATTAACACAAATTAGCGTGATCGGCTCCCGACATAGTTTAAGCTCAATTAACCTGTAAATAGGACAAGTAAAGCATAAAATGACTCTAACAAGCTTAGATTAGAGGAGATAAAATAGGACTATTTAGGTCCTATCAAATACCCCAAACCTAAATCTTGCTAGTCCTCGAGCAAGGCACATACAAACCAAAGAGAAAGACGTTGTGCATATAATCGAAAAGTGATTTAATCCTCAAGACTTTACTAGCCCGGGATTGGTTTACTCAACTTTCATCCTATCTTCCCCCTACACTGGCACTAAGGTCTTGCTAAAAGGCCCAAATGGAACAAACTAGGTTGCTTCCTCTTTCTTAGGTGCCTGATCAAGGAATTCCTTTTTCTTCTCTCTATTTTTTTTTTCTTTCCTTTCTTTCTTTTTGCTTTTTGCTTTTTCTCTCCCTTTTTCTTCTTTTTTTTCTTTTTTTTTTCTTTCTTTTGGATGGGGCACTAGCTTTCACACTACAGTGCAAGGACCCTAACCCGAGTTTTACTCTTGGTTGGCCTAACTGATCACACTGCATGTAGCTCTTTTTACCCCTAAGCATTTAGGCTCAATGCAAGCATGCTCTCTTTTTCTTTTCTCTCAAAGTAAAGATGGCGAGCATATGATTTTTCTTTTCTTTTGGCTTGCCACCCCTGACTTATTTTTCCACTCTTTTTTTTATTTGCAGGCATATTTTCTTTTTATTTGCAGGCATATTTTCTTTTTCTCTCCTAGGCAAGACTCCACACACTATTTTGCAAAAAAATTTAGACTTTCTCGCTTAACCTTACACCTATCTGGGTGACAACAAGAATATGAGCTAAGTAATTCGCTCCTAAGCATTCAAGTCCTACTTTAAAGCAAGATATACACCCAACATATGCAAGACATATCCAAGAAAAGTTTTGAAAAGGCTCCTTTTTTGTACACTCTCGGTCACAACTCATCGAAAGCAATAAAGTTTCAAAAAATTTGACTTAATTCTAGGAAATCATCATCACTTAAACAAGCATATACACAACAAGCATTCAAGACATTCATTAAGCACAAATGCTGGCCTGACGCTCAGATGCTCAAGGCCCAACAGAAGTGTAAAGTAAATTCCCCACCCCCAACCTAAAATTTACATTGCCCTCAATGTAATAAATCATGAAAAATTAAGACAATGCATATGGAAAGAATATAACTTCCCTGAATATTACGCTCATCGGTGGTGAATCACGCTTCTCTATAAACATGGAAGCATCGCGTTGGTACCGCCAATCCTAAAAGACAAACAAAAACAAGGAAACATACATAAACGCAACTGATAAAAATAAACTTATCTATGAATTGAAATAAAAGAAAGCAGTAAAATTATAGGGTGCAATTGTTTAAGGTCGTTTGCTCGACGACACTCTCCTCTATTTTTTAGGGAGGCTTCTCTCCATAGGTCCAAAATACATTGTTTTTAGAAATCTCATGTTTCAGTAATTTCGGGGCCTGTAAGGAAGAATCAGTAGAAGCAGAAAAAATATCGGAAGCAGAGGTGGGCTGGCAGAAGATGCGCTCAGCCCTAGTCCTAGAAGATGAACACTTGGTGACTCCACCAGATTTATCAGTAAGGGTTATCTGGTGTTCATCAACTACATCAATCAATTCTCCATCTAAGTCAAGGCATCTAACAGCAGAAGAATGCAACTCATTATTAGTGACCATGCATGATTTAGAATTTAAAGTGTGATCATTCACTGGGTCAGGTTCAATCATATAGTATTCAACAGAAGATGCATGAGGATTTTCAATGTCATAAAAAATTTTAAAGTACAAGGTTTTATCCTGAAATCCTACTGATACAACCTCCTCATCTACATCATTAACAGTCTTGGCAGTCTTCATAAAGGGACGACCAAGAAGTATCGTAGCAGAAGATGGATTGTAATCAGGGTTAGGAGTATCTAAAACATAGAAGTCAATAGGAAAAACCAAATCCTCCACCCTAACTAAAACGTTTTCAACGATTCCTAGGGGTTTAATGCAAGACTTATCTGCTAGCTGAATGACTATGCCAAATGTTTTAATATTAGTTAAATTCAATCTTTTATAAACAGACACATGCATAATATTAATCGATGCTCCTAGTTCTAACATGGCATATTTTATCTTGCAATCTCCGATCATACACAGTAAAGTAAACATGTCAGGATTAGAACACTTCAGAGGTAAGTTTTCAGAAAGTAATGCACTTACATTTTCACTAACCTCTTCTTTACCTGAGGACTTTTCCTTACCTACATACCAAGCCTTCAAGAACTCAGTATAGGCTGGGATTTTAAGGATTGCCTCAAGCAATGGGATGTTCACCTTGACTTTTCTAAAAACATCTAAATCCTCCTGCACACTCGGAGTAGCAGGGTCAATGAAGTTCACAGGTGAAGTAAGAAAAGAATCTTTATCATTTAAATTTAAAGAAGAAAATTTGCCAGAAGAAATAGAAAACTTATCAGAGACTGCGG
Source organism: Luffa aegyptiaca (assembly GCA_017139565.1). Lineage (NCBI taxonomy): Eukaryota > Viridiplantae > Streptophyta > Magnoliopsida > Cucurbitales > Cucurbitaceae > Luffa > Luffa aegyptiaca. Next base: position 40,824,030 of record CM029407.1, read on the forward strand.
GGAATCCAGGGGGATAGTCAGGTGTGGCCACTCCACTCCACATTGCATTCACATTTGCCTTAGGATTTACCTCAGGTTGGGCAGGTAGCTTACCAGAGCTTTTGTTGTTCATTTTACTAACTTGGGTTGCTAGCTGAGTGATTCGGTTTCCCAAATTCTGAATGGCGTTCCTGGTCTCTTGTTGGAACTGTAAAGAGCTGTCAGTAAGTTTCTTAAGTGCCTCATCAAAGGATGTCCCTGAAGTTGAGGTGGAAGCTTGATTCTGCTTGAACATCAGTGGATTCTCTTGGTTCCCATAACTAAAATTTGGATGGTCTCTCCATCCTGGATTGTAAGTGTTACTATATGGGTTGTATTGCCTTTGATTTCCATTGAATCCACCAATGGCATTCACCTCTCCATTGTCTTGAATCTCAGGGCAGGCATTAGTAATATGGGTAGTCATCGAGCAAAGTCCACGAGCTTTCGCCTGCACCAGTCCTGAACACAAAGAGCGAACAAGTTTAGTCAATTCACTCATTTCAGAGCGCATTTCGCTTACCTCACTTTTTGTGGCGGCTTGCACGACTGCAGGTGGTCCTCTAGTGCCGAATTGCTGAGAGTTCTCGCCCATACTTGAAATCAGTTTTCTAGCCTCAACAAGTGTTTTGTTGACTAGTGCTCCTCCACTAGCTACATCCACCATACTACGATCCATAGGAAGTAGCCCTTCGTAAAAATACTGGATCAACAACTGATCCGAGATCTGGTGATGTGAAAAACTGGCACACAGACGCTTGAATCATTCCCAATATTCGTGGAGTGTCTCCCTAGTGATCTGCAAAATTCCGTATATCTCTTTCCTGATGTTTGCAGCTCTACTGGCAGGGAAGAATTTCTCCAGGAATTGCTTCTTCATCTCGTTCCATGTACTGATAGAGCCGGAGGGAAGGTAATATGGCCAATCTTTTGCTGAATCTTTTAGCAAAAAGGGGAATGCCCTCAGGTTCAGCGCTTCCTCTATCACTCCATGGGGTCTCATACCAGAACATACTATGTGAAATTCCTTCAAATGTTTGTGCGGGTCCTCTCCTGCACTATCACGAAAAATAGAAAGTAGGTGTATTAAACCTGACTTTAATTCAAAAGTATATGTCGTCTCGGGGTAGGTAATACAGAGTGGCTGCTGGTTCAGATCTGGCGCAGCCAACTGCCAGCTGCCTTAATGTTCTCTCAGCCATGGCTGGTGTTTCAACCTCGTCGAGATTATTAACTCTTCTCCTTCTTGCTTGTCTTCTAAATCTCATCTCTGCTCTATAAATTTCAGGTTCAAATCTAAGATCGTTTCCCTACGAAGAACGTGTGATCATAAACCATGCAACCAAGAATTAAAAACACAACATCCTAAAAATACTAGAAAAACGCCATTCCCCGGCAACGACACCAATTTGACACGTCCGACTTGTCGAAGGTCGTGTTGGTCAAATAAAATTTATAATCCACGATACTACTACTATTTTGTAGCAATAGCGGCCGAGGTCGAACACAGGGAAGGGGGATCTAGCAAGTGTAGAATTCCGTGTTTATGAAAACAGGGGGGATTTTTGGAATGAAGGACAAGCGAAAATAAAATAATGAAATGATTAAATGTCGAATTTTAAATGACAGAAAACTAAACGATGCAGGATGGAAATAAGACGGAATCAATAATATGAAAAAGGATTGTTGGATTGGGGTTTATTATGCTTGATTCTAATTCGTTGGCTTCCTAGTTTTCTCTAATAATTATTCTAAACGGATTTCATTAGCCCAGTTGGCTTCTGGGTTACTCGGAGGACCCCCTACACTAACCTGTGCTAATTACATTGCTAATCGTGAATTCTGCAATTAACAAGATTAATTAATATAGACTCTATTGCTCGCCACCCCTTATGCATAATTTAGTAACCATCTGAGACCTCTGCAACGGTTGCTAATTATATCTAACTAATTAATTAACAAGGAATTTCACAATTACTTATTAAAACTAGTCGCTTTGGGATCGTGCATTCGGAATCGCAAGAACTAAATTCAAATACAAATTAAATTTAATTCCTACAACCTTTAACATGCATCCTAGGCCTATCAAGGGTCGTCTCGAGTAGAGAGTGGCTTGCCTCAACCTAGTGGCTATCTAAAAATAACTGATAGAATACACAAGGGGTAATTGCATAGGGTGTCAATCCTAATAGACTAGTCTCATGTATTGGTTTAAACGGGATAACATGTAAAACTCAATGAAAATACGGCAAGAACAGAAAGTAGAAGTCAGAAAACTTAGCTAATCATATTTAGAATCCAGTCATAAACCCAATCCAATGATCTAAATGCGTTAAGCTACACATAGATGAAGTAAAAGCAACAAATAACATAAAAGAATCCATAGAATATGACCAAGAATGGTCTACAACAGTGCTGGAATGTATAAGAGGCAAAGAAATCGTAAAAGGGACCAAAATTCTAACCTAACGGCATACTAAACCTAGGCTACATATATATAGAAAATACGGCAGCGTCGAGAAGCCAAGGCGTAGTGTCTCACGCTGCGAACAATACACTCCGAAAAGAACTCGCTTCGGTGTCGAGACGCCAGCCTCATATCTCGACTTCCTGTTTTATGTCTCGGCTTTGTCTCGCTTCTTCTCGATTCGGGGCTTCAATCTTTGGCTTTTGGTGTCATACTCCAGGCCCGCTTCAGCACAATTGGGTCTCTTCACCTCCTCGCTGTCCAAGACACCGAGATGGCTCTAAAACTCAGTAATTGGCCCGAATTAACACCAATTAGCGTGATCGGCTCCCGACATAGCCTACGCTCAATTAACCTGTAAATAGGACAAGTAAAGCATAAAATGACTCTAACAAGCTTAAATTAGTGGCGATAAATATGTCGGTCGGAGTCGGTGAGCCCAAAAAGGCTCAAACCGACCGAATTCATGTTATTGTTAAAAAAAATAAAAAATAAAAAGCAAATAGCAAATGCATACCTTCTACACGCCGCACACTCACTGTGCAAGTGTAGTGTCTGTCAATCAACTTTATAGGGCAATGATTACCTATAAATGTATAGGTAATCATTACCTTTTTAAAAGAAATGCTTTTTTATTTATTTTTTAATTTTGTATCCTCCTCAAAATTTCTTTCTCTTTCTCAGAATGGTTTCATTTTCTTTCTCTTTCATTTTATGTTGCTGCCATTCGAGTTCTCACTTCTCTGTTCTCCCTCTCTTCCTCTTATTCAGTTCTTCTCACTCTCATTTCATTCCCTCTCTTTTTCTTTTTATCTGTCTTGTCGGAGCTTGTCCCCGTCACAAACCCAACGTCTATTTGTCGGAGCTCTTCATCGCCACGAACCCAACGCCTCTTTGTCGGAGTTCTTCACCGCCACAAACCCAACGTTTCTTTGTCGGAACACTTCGACGCCACGAACACGAACCCCACTCGACACTCGTTCTCTTTTCTTTTCACAGCCCACTCCTTATCTTTTCTTTTCACAGCTCCGCGCGAAGGCAAACTTTCAAAACCGACCGAAACCGACCGAAGTTTACGTATGGTCGGTCGGTCGGTTCTATAAATATCTCTGAAACCGACTACCTCCGACCGAACTAAACCGATATGTCGGTGGTCGACGTCGGTTTGAGCCCAAAACCGACGCCGACCGACCGATGATCACCCCTAGCCCTAGCATTTTCTCAATTCAAGAACATTCCAAGACTCAGAATCATAGATTGTGGTGCATAATCATTGGGTGCATTTCCTCTGATTGATTTTGATTGTGAAACAATGTGAATGGTTAGAATATTGTGTAATTTGATTCTGTGGTGATGGGCAGAATGAATGGTGAGCGATTGCGGTTCACTAGAGCTGAGGATGGGTGAACTATGCAATTCATCGCATAGAGCCACACATCATGCTGTTCAGAAAGCCACTCAACTATCAACAGCAACAAGAGAATCAAGAACAACAGATTCTGGCTAAGTGATAGGTTTATTATCTTTTCTATATAGGTACATTATATTTTGTCTAGAACACTAATGAAATTTCTTTAAAAAAAAGGAGTTTGTGGTTTGTTGTGTAGTGTAGTTGCTTCTCCAATTTGGGGAAGTTTTGTGGCCCAACCATATCCCTGTCAATGTCGTAAGCCCCAATTGTTGATGAATTCGTGGTTCTAAATTTCTTTAGTATAAATTTGGTTTATCTTTGGTGTTCTTGATAAAAATAAAAAAAAAAAGAAGTATCCCTAATGATGATGCCTCTAACTGTAGAGGAAGTATAGAAGAGGGGTTTGGTGAATCACGAGGTCGAAGAAGGTGAGTTTCTGTTGTTGAAGAAAAAAAAATATACTATCATGTTTTCGCAAAAATGATAATTATAAAAAGTGTTTCCTTCGAAGGATGAAATTGTTTTAAAGCACTAATTTGTTCTCTTTCTCTTTTTGCTCATGCATTAGGCTATTTGAATACTTGATAGTACCTGAACTTTTCTGCAATAGACCTTCACATGAGATGTTGCTGCAATTTTCATTGTTATGTTTTAGTTGTTTTCTGTTTTTGTTTTTCTTTGAAAAGAATGTTTTAGTTGCTATTATAAGCTTTTTAGAATTTTGTAACGCCCTAGGTTTTATTAATAACTAGCCTAGAGACATTACTAAACTCCTATTGAAACAAATCGAGAGCTCCGAAAATTTCGGCAGCATAACGACGTACCTAAGACAAACCCAAAATTTTAAATCACCTGTTAAACACAAAATATCACTTCTATATTGACTCATTCTACTCCACAACCTCACAGAACAACTACATAACAGATTACGAGTCAGATCCCGTATATTCAACCAACAACAGATTCAAATTCTTCTAATGCAAACATGCTCTTAACTTCTAAAAACAATTCAGCTTTATTAAACCTTAACATATTTACAACCTAACGAAAACATGAAATTCTAAACGAGCTCAACAACTAAAAGAAAACTAAACCATCCTATTTGCAAGCTAAAGAATCAACCTATCAACAGCCAAGTAAAAGAACTACCCTATCCAACAGAAAGAAAATATCCAATACACAAAATCCTGTGGTCATCCCTCGTGAATCTCCTCATCCACGTCACCGGGTACATAAAACTCATCACTTGCATAATCTAAAAATGTTGGGGGAAAGAAAGGGGAGGGGTATCAGTACAACGACAGTACTGGTAAGTAGCTCACATCCGGTGAGCCACCAAACAACAAACAACCACAACAACATACTATGCACACACAACATACTTGAAAAGCGATAACAACCCAACATGCTCTTAAACACGAAAATAACAACGCCAACACATGCTCATGCAACAATGGGACGACAACATGAATCCACGCATCCTGTTATGCACCCCCACATGGTTTCCGCGCCATGCCAGCACACTCATGTGATTTTCGCGTCACGCTCCGCGTCACGCTCCGCGTCACGCTCCGCAATCACAACCCACACGTGATTTCCGCGTCACGCTCCGCAAACCCACCCAACACATGTACTATACCGCGCCATGCGCAGCGCCACTCACACGTGATTTTCACGTCACGCTCCGCACTCACACCCACACGTGATTTCCGCATCACGCTCCGCACACACACCCAGCACATGATTTACGCGTCGTGCTCCGCCTCTCCCCAATGCACACACACTATGCAGACACGACTAACATGCAGCATAGCCCACTAACAACAACTTTCTCAAACATAACCAAACATGCTTAAAGTACCTCATGCTTAAGGAAACAAACATATCAACATGCTTAACTCACATAACGAATTATATAAACATATATATATATCAAACACGAAACGTATAAGCAAGCAAGCAAACAACCAAGCTCATCCAGATAGAAACTACTTACCCAAGCTAGATAGCGCTCCTAAACCAAACTAACGCTTTCTGGAAAAATAAAAGAATATGCTCTAGACGGACCTACAGGCACAAAAGGACCTTCTAAGGTTAGGGAAATAGCCTAACAACCTTTCCAACACCCAACATCGATTGAAAGGGATCTAAGGTGCTGTAAACTTACCGAACAGGGCGGGTACCTTGCTGGAAATTACCAAACAGCACAGAAATCCCTTGAATAAGTGTTGTTCTGAGCTCGAAATGAGTTTAAAACGGACAGAACTGAACCAAGATGATTACGTGCTGGACAGTATTAGAAAGTGGCCAAAATCTACGATTTGAGGCACGGTAAAGCATGGGTAACTCCGATTTACGCTACTAGAGTAATGGGTAACATGAATTTGAAGCCAAAAGAGAATGGGTCGAGATAAAACTTACTACAATCGCCCAAATAACGCCGAATGAGGTTGGAACCACGCTGAAACCCACTTAACAGAGACCAAAGCGCGAGAGAAACGAGATCTGAGATGCTGGTTGCACGGGATCTAACCAAAACAAGAGCGAGGAAGGTTAAATCGAGCCTAATCGACAGAGAATGAGAGGAAAAGAGACTTACACGCCGCGAGTGTTGGTCGGAAACGCGAGAGGGGACGGCGACGGACTTGTGGTTGACGACGAAGAAGAAAACGACGACCGGGTCGTGTGGGTTCTGTTCGAGGGAGCAAAACAGAGGAGGAAGGCGGCAGTGCTCGCGGAACTTGCTCACCGGAGGTAAAAAGAAAGGGGAAAGCGACGACTGGCGAGAGAGGGACGACTGCTGCGTGGCTGGGAGAAGAAAGAAAAAAAAAGGAGAAGAGATTCGCTGGGGGGGTCTGTCGCGCGAGAGAGAGAGAGAGAGAGAGATTTCCTATTTCTTTTTTTTTTTTTAAACCTAACTGATTCCAAAACCACCCACTAACAGGAGAAAAAAACGCTACCCACTTGCCCAATAACCTGCAAAAGCTCAACCAACTAAACGATCAGCCACTGACACACGAAAAGGGGCAAAAAAAAAAAATCTCCATTGGCTAAAATATAAGATATCGCTTAATTAATAAAAACTTTGGGTTACCTGGAATGTGGTGCATTACAAATTTTGTCAAATTTTTAGTCCCAAAGAAATTGTTGATAGCGAGCATAGCTAGCTAGTTTTCCCTAATTAATTTAGCTAGTCTTTTATAATTTATTGGCCAAAATGATGCATTTTTGTGTTGTATTTGTAGGAAATAAATATTTGAGCTAATTGCGTGTTGGGGACATGAATAAGGGCTAAAAGATTGAAAAAGGATCAAGTTGGAAGAAGTCAAATTCAGACCAGCTGATTTAAAAAAAAAAAAAAAAAATCATAGCGTCGCGACGCTGTCCATAGTGTCTCGACGCTGTCGGCAGATTTTCTATAAATTCATCCTTTTGTGCTACGGATTGGGAGAATCCAATTGGTTAGATTTTAGCCCTAATTTCGACTAGAGACCTTTGGTGGGAGCTAAAGCAAGGCCAAGGAGCGGGAATCAAGCGAGAAGACGTGGAGATCGTGACGGGAACGTGCCGGTTCCGACGGATTCGAGTTTTCCTTTCTCTTTCCCTTACCTCTTGTAGTTTTTATGGCTTTTCTTTCAATTAGTGTTTGTAGTTTAAAGACTATGAATTGCTAGTTGTTTGTCTTAGGGATTGATGTAGTTGTTTTAGTTTGTTGGATTTATTTGTGGTATGAATATGCATTTATTTTACCTATGCAATTATGGTTAAATGCTTTCAATTACTTGATCACTAGTTGAATGATTTGAGTGTTGAATCTTGCTTGGGAGAGGGGATTTGGCCTAAGACTTGCTTTATTTAATTTCATGACTAAAGTAGAAATTCTAAGTTTGTGACGGGATTTGGAATAACTTTAGAAGTTGCTTGAAGAACTAAACTCAAAGCCTTGCATGTTAATGAACTTAGATAGGGATATCAAGTTGGTTGCATGCATGAGAATCAATTATGCTCGGGAGAGATAGTTGTGATAAAAGGTTCCTAGACTTGGTAGAATAATTGCATGCTAAATTCATCTCATTAATTAATCCTCAATCTCAACAATGAAATCAATTCCCTAAGAGTCTTTCCATTTGAGCCTCCACCTTTATTTTATGCTTTTTGTGTTTAGATTTATCTTTTTCATTAAGTTTTGCTCCCTAAATAAAATTGGACAAAAGTATTCACGGTACTTAATTTGCTAGAAAACCAATCCAGAGGACGACACTCGTTTAATCACGAAAACACTATATTATTACTTGACCCATACACTTGCGGTTAGCAATTTGCGCATCAATTGTATTTAGGAAGGAGCTAGCTTGAAAATCGGAATAAGAATTCACGATAAGGAAAAGGCTTAGAGATTTCTTGGAAAACTGGAAATAGGTTACTCTTACTCATCTATTCTTTGGGAGGCTTGAGAATAGGGAACCTAAGAAACAAGAATGTTGCTTGAGAATGGCTATAGCCTGAGGAAAGTGCTTTTAAATATTGCTAATGGGACATATATTGAGATTTGATAAAGACTCATTTTGACAGAGAAATTGAGAAAAGTTGGACACAATCTCTGTTTAAGGGCAAGATGCAGAAGATGTTTGCTGGACAAACTTCAAACTCATATCAATGTAAGCAAGATAGAAACATCTTTTATGTTTAAAGTTTTGGAATAATTTTCTTTATGAATTTTGCTACTTTAAGATTACCAAAGGGGTGGGATGGATCGAATAGAAGAGACTTGTGTGAATTCTCAATTGTGAATGAGCAACTCTTTTTGGCAGCTTTAAGGTGAAGAGGTTGTACATAATTTTGAGAGATAAAAAACACGAACTAAAAGAAAGAAAACTAAGAATTGCTTGTAGCCAGAAAATAATATGGATAAAAATGCAACGTTGTGTTGTGTATAGATAAAATCCTTTGAATATATGGTTGAGATTGAATTGGACTGCAATTTATAGTTGTATATCTTTTTGTGTTGGCTTAAGAAAATAATTGGTCATTTGAGATAATGGGTGAATGAATTTGTCAGGGGAAGATGAACGCTCCCAAAACTCTTCTCTTATATTTACAATGAAGTTTTATTTGTTTTGCTAATTGTGTACTTTGATGTTTTTAATTATGGTATTAATTTAGATTTAGCTATGGTATTTATTGTTAAGTAGATTGTCTGGGATGTACACACAATACTATCTTTTTTTTAAGAGTCAAACTAAGTGTCATTTTGCCAACCTGAAACAGAATGGTGTTATATGTTGTTGGACCATGGTGCTTGCATCTAACTTGTGTATGATTAAAGTTTTCTGTGTGTGTTTAATTGTTAATTTTAATAGTAGTCAATCTTCATTTTTCTTTATTGTTTTTGTTGGATATAATTATGATTAGGGGTGAATTAGACTAAAAACCTTAAATGAAAGGATGTTTACATTGTTCACGTGAACTCTTAGACACCTAATAGTAAGAAGCTGTGATATGTAACCTTTGTTAAACATTAATTTTTGAAGTTTAACAAATCTTTGAAAATGTTTTCTTATGAGATTTATTTCAACTCTTTTTTAAAGATTAAGTTTATTAGTATGTCCTTTTGGAAAATAATCACTATGCAACTCTTTTCTTCACTCAGTTATATACTTTGATTACATTGCAAGGTTTGGTTTACTGTCAAGGTGAAGCACTTGGTTACTCAACTAAAATTGCATCAAGATATGTAAACATAATTTTGTTGTTTTCTGTAAGCATTTCTTTTCCCTCTACAAAGCAGTGTTCTCTGTTGTTTCCTTTTTTACTTTGATGATAATCTGATGCAAGAATTTTACTCAATTTAGTGTGTTTCTCTCTTTGCTTTTAGTACATAATAAAAAGGAAGTGTGTATATGAGAATATGGGCCTTAGGATGTGTGATGTTCTTATTAATATGCCATGATGATATTAGTGTGTTTCTCTCGTTCTCTCGCTACTATTTTACACATCACAATTCTCTCAAAATTTTCATGCCTTTCATTTTTACTTTCCCTTGTTGCAGGATACTTCTAAAATATAGTCTCTCACCATAAGTACTCTTCGTACTGTCACCAAAAAATATATGCTTTTGAACTTTTCTGTTTTGATTTTCATGACCTCTTGAAGCTTGTTTTTTTTTTTTTTTTTTTTTTTTTTTTTTGTTTAGATAACTATATGGCTGGAGAACATGTTAAGGCCAAGACTATAGTCACTCAGAACGCACAAGGTAAATAACATTGCACCAAATCATTCTTCTAGTTCCTAAGAAATGGTGAAAATCACTTTTGTTATGCTCGAAATCACTCTGAAACATGTCCTTAATCATTCAAAATCATCAAAATTGACTTTGAATTATTAAAGGCATGTTTCGGAGTGATTTTGAATATGACAAAAGTGATTTTAACCATTTCAAAGCCACTCCCAAACATGCACTAAGTATTGTTTAAGTCCTCTCTTTGCAAATTATGCCTTAATGTTTAGTGATTTATAATTTTGTCCCTGCCTTAATGTTTTTTTCATGACTAGATCCTAGGGCCGTTACTACATATATTTCATTCTACTTCTAAGAACAGCGAGGAAATATCATTTAAAGAAAACATACTTAGAAAATTTTATTATAACTTTTCAGCCTGGGATCCCAGTTAAAAATAGAACAAAAGAGTTTTTAGCCATACAAACAAAAACGTAAAGCGGAATGAACCATAAAACATTGCAACGCAAGTTCAGAAAAAAAAAAGAATTTCGAAACATAAAATGCGGAAGACTATCCTAGGGGAAATCCATGGCACAGCAGCACTCCGTCACACGTTCTATACACCCTTGCCTTTACCTGCAATTACATGTTAGGGAAAAGAATGAGTATTTGAGAAAAATACTCAGATAGTAGCAATACTGCTAGACACTTGCAACAACCAAGGTTTTAACATTTTATTCGAGTTAAGGGCCTAAGGGTTAGGTCATCTCATTCTCATTCATTTCATTTCATTTAGCTGTAGTTCGGGCCTCGTGATCGATTGACTCACCTACATATAAATTTGCCAACTCACTAGTAGTGCGCAGGCGGGTGTTTTGGGAGATCTCTACTCCCACTGATGGTAGAAGGCACCCAGTCAGTGGAGCTGAGTCTCGTCCCTCAAGGCACTAATGGGCACGTAGCGCTCTAACTACCATTTCGCTCTAAATACCGGTAGTGAGGGAATTCATAGATGTATTTCCCGAGGATCTGACAGGACTACCGCCGGCACGAGAGGTTGACTTTTGCATTGAGCTTGAGCCAGGGACTAACCCGATTTCTAAAGCTCCATATAGGATGGCTCCAGCGGAATTGAAAGAGCTTAAGGTGCAGATTCAGGAGCTGTTAGACAAAGGTTATATACGCCCCAGCGTCTTGCCGTGGGGTGCTCCAGTTTTATTTGTGAAAAAGAAGGATGGGACAATGCGTTTGTGCATCGACTAACGGGAGCTGAACAAAGTGACAATAAAGAACAGATACCCTCTGCCCAGGATTGATGACCTCTTTGATCAGCTTCAAGGTGCAGAAGTGTTTTCTAAAATAGATCTACGGTCAGGTTATCATCAGTTGAGGATTAGAGAGGACGATATACCCAAGACAGCTTTCCGAACCAGGTATGGGCATTACGAATTTACTGTGATGTCCTTTGGGCTTACTAATGCTCCCGTAGTTTTCATGGACTTGATGAACAGGGTATTCAAGGAAATCCTGGACTCATTTGTGATTGTTTTTATCGACGACATTCTTATCTACTCCAAGACAAAAGAGGAACATGAGGATCATCTTAGGAGAGTTCTAATCACCTTAAGAACGAACAAGTTGTATGCCAAATTCTCTAAATGTGAGTTTTGGTTACAACGAGTTTCCTTCTTAGGGCATGTGGTGTCAAAGGAGGGTGTCACAATAGATCCAGCCAAAATAGAGGCAGTGACCAATTGGTCTCGACCTACTTCAGTCAGCGAGATTCGGAGTTTCTTGGGGTTAGCAGGCTATTACCGTCGTTTTGTGCAAGGTTTTTCCAGTATAGCCGCACCTCTAACTCAGTTGACTCGGAAGGGTACTCAATTCGCGTGGAATGAAGCTTGTGAGGCAAGCTTCCAAGAGCTTAAGCAAAGACTTGTTTCAGCACCAGTACTTACAGTACCCGATGGTTCAGGAGAATTTGTTATTTACTGCGATGCTTCAAAGAAGGGACTGGGTTGTGTGTTAATGCAGCACGGTAAGGTCATTGCTTATGTGTCTCGTCAGCTGAAAGATTAAGTCAAGCTTGAGACAGAGGATTATAGATGCTCAACCAAACGACCCTGACCTTGTTGTTAAACGCAGTCAAGTAGAGGCGGGGCAGGTGAACGAGTTCTCCTTATCTTCAGACCTCGGCTTGTGTTACCAGGGTCGCTTATGTGTACCTGGGAATGCCGATCTCAAATAAGAATTATTAGCAGAGGCACGTAGTTCACCTTTTTCAATCCATCCAGGAAGTACGAAGATGTACCATGATTTGAAACAGTATTACTGGTGGCAGGGCATGAAAAGAGAGATAGCGGACTTTGTCAGTAAATGCCTTGTTTGCCAACAGGTGAAAGCCCCGAGACAGAAACCAGCAGGCTTGTTGCAGCCGCTGAGTGTCCCAGAATGGAAGTGGGAGCATATATCTATGGACTTCATCACAGGATTGCCTAGAACGGCCAAGGGTTACACCGTGATTTGGGTCATTATCGACAGACTCACCAAGTCAGCGCACTTTCTCCCTGGAAAGCCTACTTACACTGTTGAAAAGTGGGCACAGTTATATATGACAGAGATAGTCAAGCTCCATGGTGTGCCGATATCAATCGTGTCAGATAGAGACCCTCAGTTCACTTCTAACTTCTGGAGGAGTCTGCAAAGAGCCTTCGGTACTCAGTTACGTTTCAGTACAACTTTTCACCCTCAAACAGATGGTCAAACTGAGCGATTGAACCAAACTCTAGAGGATATGTTGCGAGCATGTGTCTTGGATTTCTCAGGTAGTTGGGATGCACACCTGCACTTAATGGAATTTGCTTATAACAATAGTTATCAAGCAACCATCGGTATGTCACCGTTTGAGGCCCTCTATGGGAAGAGATGCAGGTCCCCTGTTTATTGGGATGAGGTCGGAGAACGTTAGTTGTTGGGACCTGAATTGGTTCAAGCCTCCAGTGAGGCTATTCGTACGATCAGATCGAGGATGTTAACAGCCTAAAGCCGACAGAAGAGCTATGCTGATACAAGGAGAAGAGATTTAGAGTTTGACGTGGGTGATCATGTCTTCTTGAAGGCAGTTCCAATGAAAGGAGTATTGAGGTTTGCACGGAAAGGCAAGCTCAGTCCAAGTTTCATTGGTCCGTTTGAAATTCTAGAATGGATTGGTCCGGTAGCTTATCGTCTAGCGTTGCCGCCTTCTCTTTCGGCGGTACACAACGTTTTCCATGTCTCCATGCTGCGGAAGTATTTGACAAATCCAACCCACAGGGTGGACTTCGAACCTTTACATCTGAGCGAGAGCTTGTCTTATGAGGAGGAACCTGTGCTAATTCTTGACAGAGAGGTGAAGGTCCTTCGCAATCGCGAGATAGCTCTCGTGAAGGTCCTTTGGCGAAACCATTTGTCTGAAGAGGCAACGTGGGAGAGAGAAGATGAAATGATGGCCAAGTATCCAGAGTTGTTCCAGTACTAGCAACTTTCGAGGACGAAAGTTCTTTTAAGGTTAGTATGATGTAACGGCAAGGATTGGGAAAAAAAAAAGAAGTGGGCATTAAAGGCCCGGTCAAAAAGGGAAAAAGAGAAAATGGGGGGAAACTTCCCCCCAAATTCGGTCAATTGACCGATTAAAAAAAAAAATAGGAATCTCTCTCCCTTTCGGTTCTCTCTCTATCTCAGCCTCTCTCTCTCTCTCTCGCTCCCTTTCGGCCTCGTCTTCCTCCGCCGCACGCCGACCGTCGACATCGTCGCAGCCCGCACGCCATCGTCGTCCTCCGCAAGCCGCCACCGTCGGTATTGTTTCTCTCCCTCTCTCTCTCGTTTTTCTCTCTCTCGTCTCCTTTTCTCTCTCTCTCTCTCTCTCTCTCTCTCTTTCTCTCTCTCTCAGCCACTCTCTCTCTTTTGTAGCAGATCCATCGCGCCACCGCCCCCATCTGACGTCGCCGCCGCCGCCGGTAAATCTCGTTCCCTCTCGGTCCTCTCTCCCTCCACACGCCGAGCGCCGCCGTCTGCAACCCTCACGCCGAGTGCCGCCGCTCGTAACCCACACGCCGCGCGTCGCAGCCCCGTTGGTTTTCACCGCGAGTCGTCGACTCATCGCCGCCACACACGAGCTGCCGTCGGTGAGCTTTATTTCGAGTTGGGGTGTTTCTTTTTCTCTCGCGTTTCTTTGCTCTCAGCACACCCTCTCTCTCTGTGACAGATCTGCAAGTCGCCGCCGCCACTGTGCAAGTTGCTGCAGCCACCACGAGCCGTTGTCGTTGGCTTTCAGATCTGTTCATTGTCGTCGTTCGAAATTTTCAGCCTAGTCATTTAAAGATTTGTTGGGTAAGGATTGGTTGGGTCTTCGATTTCAACGTTCTCTGTTTAAATGGAATTGAATGACAGATTATGGGAACGTGGTTTGAGTGAGTTAAGACTTTTTGTGGCGAACCGATTTAATCCAAAGGCGGAGTGAAAGCTTTCCCAAGATCTTGGTTGGGTAAGTAATTTTAGCCCTTAAACCTCAGTGTTTTTACTCTGGGCAATACTGTGGAGAGCCTAATTTTTATTATTAATTCATTAGGAGCTGTGGATTACTAGGAAAACTCGTGGGCAAGTTGTTTTGTTCTATATTGAGCTTGGGCTTTAAAGGTAAGTAACTTACTGCGTTAGAAAGAAATGTTTAAGCATTGAAATGACTGTTTGCTCTTAGCATGAACTGATATTAAATATTTGGATTGAGATTGAGATGTTATGAATACGGTTGTCTTCAGGAATATGGTTGTTGTGTACTTGTGCTATGTAATGGGTGAAAGTGCTGGACTGTTGTATATTATAAGTTGACTGGTATTGTTAGTGGACAACGGGGAGTTTGTGTTCTCTGTTTAGGAGGGTTGTCGTCGCCTTCGTTTTCTTATTCTCGAGATTGATTGAGTTGGGATGGTGCTTATCGGTTAGCCTGTCAATATTCTCCATAAAAGAAAAGGATTTGGTTAATCGGGTTGCCGTTAAAATAGCAAGGGTCAAGGAGTCCTAATGGGTAAAGGATTAAGAAAGGGAGAAGGATAGACTAGTTGCCTTGACTAAGGGTCGTGTCGATTAAACACCTAGGACTGAAATGTATTAGACCGAAATGAGGGGCTTAATGAGCGGGACTTGGCTTCGCAGACTCCATTTACTAACTGTGGAAGTTAATTTCTGACTTAAACCCATGAACGCCCCACCAGTGAAATGGTAGTTAGAGCGCTACGCGCCCATTAGTGCCTTGAGGGACGAGACTCAGCTCCACTGACTGGGTGCCTTCTACCATCAGTGGGAGTAGAGATCTCCCAAAACACCCGTCTGCGCACTACCAGTGAGTTGGCAAATTTATATGTAGGTGAGTCAATCGATCACGAGGCCCGAACTACAGCTAAATGAAATGAAATGAATGAGAATGAGATGACCTAACCCTTAGGCCCTTAACTCGAATAAAATGTTAAAACCTTGGTTGTTGCAAGTGTCTAGCAGTATTGCTACTTACTGAGTATTTTTCTCAAATACTCATTCTTTTCTCTAACATGTAATTGCAGGTAAAGGCAAGGGTGTATAGAACGGGTGACGGAGTGCTGCTGTGCCATGGATTTCCCCTAGGATAGTCTTCCGCATTTTATGTTTCGAAATTCTTTTTTGTTTTTCTGAACTTGCGTTGCAATGTTTTATGGTTCATTCCGCTTTACGTTTTTGTTTGTATGGCTAAAGACTCTTTTGTTCTATTTTTAACTAGGATCCCAAGCTGAAAAGTTCATTCCGCGTTGCAATGTTTTACGGTTAGTATTCTGTTTGTTGACCTGAAGTGCTGTGGAAATTTATAGTTGAGCAATTTTGAATATAGAAATGTGTTCTCTTATTTAGCAGGTGTTAATAAAATTTTGGGTTAGTCATACGTATGTTGTTATGCTGTCGAACTTTTTAGAGCATTCGGTTAGAATTAGGATAGATGCTTTCGTAATGTAGGTTAGGTATAGAATCCTGGGGCATTACATTTGTTACCAAAAAATTGTGATATTTCAAATTTTGTGAGGCTAGTGATTGAATGTTCTTCTTAGTTCTTTGTGGGTATTTCACATTTTGTATTCTTTTGCTCTTGATATGAGTTTACATAATTCTCATTATGTATTTTTTTTCAAGTCTAATTTTTTAGAACATTCATGAAAAGTTTTGTTTGCTTATTAGGAAAAAATTATCTTCACTTGTTACATTGTTCCTTGTTTTTAGACATGTCCCAAATAATTTAACTCTAATACTTGAGCAATGTCACAAAACTTTTCTACAACCTCATAAAGGGTTAGTAATTGATAGATGATGGTGCAAGTTTTTAAATTTCATTTTGAACTTTTATATCCGTAATAGAGTCAATTATGGCATATAGGAGTTTCAAAAGAATTTGTATATATAATTTTTTTGTAATTTGTTTTTGTAGGTGGATAAAATGTGACTTTACATATACGGATGAAGATAACGACATCACTTGGTTCTTGAAGTTTGTTCTCCATATTACTATGAATGTGAACATTTGGTGCATTTTCTATTTTGTACTCACTTTGTTGATGATCAAATTTCGCTAGGTAAATTACCTTCGCTCCACATAATAATCGACAGTGAATTTGTTTGAGAGCGGGGGAAGACGTGGCTTGCAAAAGGGTAAACCTGCACACTGGTGTGGTGCTAGCCACACCGCCTCCGATGCTTAAGTAAAAAAACGGAGGAGGAGACCAAGAGAGTAAGAGGAGAGAGTAGAATGTTCGGGTCCCCTTCTTCAATGGCGAAGAGGGGTATAAATACCTGCTCGTGCTCCTAGGGTTTTTAGGAATTCGGAGGCGTTTCGGGACAAACCAGACGGAACCGAGGTGGCGAGAGGCTGCTCTGACCCCATTGGTCTTGACCTGTCCCATTTGCCGGTTTCGCCTCTGGGGTCCATCTCTTAGCCCTATTTCTGCCCGGTTGTCCTCGTCAGCTCCTTGTACATCGGAGTGGTCCAAAATTGCCTATAACACACTTGTTAGAAATAACTTTGTGAATTTCTTTCATTGTATTGGACACTAATTAAATATGTTATTTTGTGATGTAATGAATTACAAAATTTCAATTATGAGATGGAAGTTATGATATTTTAATTGTCATGTCTTGGTATGTTTATTTAGCTACAAAAAAGTTTTGTTATGAATTATATCATTTGAGACATGATACTCAATCAATATGGTGAAACATATAATTAAAAGACCATTATATAATAAAAGATGGTCATTAGGAAAATTCGTAATATATCCTAAATGGAAAGAAAAAGTAATAAAAATTAGTAATAAAGTTAAAAAAGCTATAACATTTCATAATAATATAAAAAATGCCATTAAAGATCAATTATAACGTTTTTTGCTAATGCTTTCCATGAAAATTATGCAATCAAAAACAAATTTTTTTAAGTCTTTTCTATAGCATTGAAAAAATGCTATGAAAAGTTAGAGACTTTCAATAACATCGGCTACAACAACGTGACCAAAATGCTATGAAATGTCTTTTATAGCATTATTTTGTGGCTATAAAAAACTCTATGAAAGAGAAACCATCGCATTTTTTAAACGCTATGAAATGCTTCCACAACATTACAATAACGCAATAAATATAGACTTTCTACAACGATTTTGATAGCGGGAAAAAAACGCTATTAAAAGTCTCAAACTTTCAATAACATGGGCTACGACAGCGTTTCATAAAACGCTATCGTAGCCTTACGATAGCGTTTTTTCAATGCTATCGTATGTGATTTTTCCTGTAGTGACTCTTTGTTGTGATGATAGTGGAGCAGTTGCAAATTCGAAGGAACCTTAAAGCCATAAACGAGGAAAGCACATTGAACACAAAATATCATCTCATCCGGGAGATTGTACAACGAGGAGACGTGATCGTCACACATATAGCCTCAGAGCAGAACATGGCTGATCCATTTACAAAAGCCGTCATGGCTAAAGTGTTTGAGGGACATCTCCAAAATTTAGGACTACGAGTTTTTTAACACATGATGTAATTACTCATTACCTAACATTTTGTAACCTCACTTGAGTGTTAGTCCAAGTGGGAGTTTGTTGGGTTTTATGTCCTAAAACTCAAAGTTTGTAATCCTTTTGTAATAAAGATGTTATTCAGTGAATTGTTTGTTTATATACTTTAAATCCAATATATAAACATTCATGGTTATAATATGAAATACTCGAACTCTATTATGAATATGGACAGGGATCAAGTTCTAGTATATAACCTAAATGGTCTATAGTATAGGGATAAGGCTGGGTACCTTATCCTGGAGACACTATGGAGGTGGCCTACTTTGCGAACAAGGCAAACGACGTGATCCTGGATCGTTCATGTAGAGACATGCGAGTATGGGCATCCTGTGTAAAAGAAGTTTACACAAGATCAGACCAAGAAATAAGTCACTCTTACTTTATAATGTCGTTTATTGTTAAGACAGACTATTTTATGCGATAGCCTGGGTAACTTGATCTTAATCCCGAGCTTACTATGAACTCCTGTTTGTTTAGGATTATCCTTTGATTTGCATGGGTCAGAGTGGCCAAACAACGCCGCTCAATAAGTGTCACATCCCCTCCCAGACCACCTGCTAGCTTAGTCCGGAAGATGGCGTGAAGCCAATGGACATTGTCCTCCTCTAACGATACCCATTGACCCTCCTGAAACGTTGAACCTGATAAACATACTAATCTTAGATATAAGATATTCTACGTGAAACACAACACAGCGGAATCCCTGGAAACCTTTCAACATACACGAGGTGCCGCCCTGACATAACTCGGTTTGGAAAATAACCTAATATAGATATCACAACCAAAAACATATACAACTGGGGTTTATACAACCACGACCTCTAGGACTAAATTATCCAATCCTTACAAAACATTTACAATATGGACAGACTCAATATACAACTCCACCCACGTACTGGAGCTTGATCTGGAACTTTCAGCAGACGTTGGCAGTGTATCAGGCACCGGGAGCTCAATCTCTACCTGAAAAGTGGGAAAACATTTTGAAAGAATGAGCTACGAAGCCCAGTGAGTGATGATAGCGAGCATAGCTAGCCAGTTTTCCCTAATCAATTTAGCTAGTCTTTTATGATTTATTGGCCATTTTATTGCACTTAATGTTTATTTTGTAGCAAATTGTTGATTGGAGCTAAAACGTGATTTTGGAGTCAATTGGGTGTTCGGGACATGAAAAAGGGCTAAAAGATCGAAAAAGGATAAAGTGGAAGAAGTCAAATTCATCCCAGCTGATTTAAAAAAAAAAAAAAAAACTTCATAGCGTTGCGACGCTAGGACCAGCGTCGCGACGCTGTCCATAACGTCTCGACGCTACGACGAAAAAATCAGAATATAAGGAAATTTCGGCTAGGTTTTAGGGGACTTCGTTTTGGGACTTTTTGGAGCCGACAACAGAGGAAAAACAGAGCATTTTGGAGCTGAAGCAAAGGGAGCAAGTTGGAAATCAACCCATTGTTCGTGGGGATCGTGACGGGGTCGTTCGGTCTCGGCCTACAACGAGTTTAATTCCTCTTTCCCTCACTTTAGTTAGTTTTTATGGCTGTTTTAGACTATGGCTATATTGTAACGTTGTGTATGAGTAGCTAGGCTTTAATTCTTAGGGATTGATGTAGCCGTTGGGCTCGTTATGGATTGATTTACGGTTTTTATGCTATTGATGTCATTTATGCATATGTGTGTCCTTAATGCTTTCAATTTACCGGCCATAAATTGATTGATGTTTATGCTTGAATCTAACTCGGGAGAGAGGATTTAAATTAGAAATCAATATGCATAACTAGAATTTAGCTAAAAATCGGGAGATTAAGGTTAATTCTAGAAATTGTTATAAAGGTTAGCCTTATTGCCTTGTATGTTTATTGGATTTAGATAGGGATATCGGGTTCAATTACATATGGGAGAATCATGTATGCTCGGGAGAGATATGTGTGATTTTAGTTACCAAGATTTATGAATCATAGTATGTGTTGATCCGTTTATTAATCCATAACTCCAATTGGTGAAATCAAATCCCTATGACCAATTCTTCCCATTAGATTGTCACTTTTTGCTTTAGTTTTGTGTTTGAATCAATTATATTCTCATTCAATTCAATTCCCTAAATAAAATTGGTCAAAAGTATTTTCGGTAATTAAAATTGACGAGACACCAATCCAGAGGACGACATTCGAATTTATATTCACTATATTATAACTTGACCCGTACACTTGCGGTAAGCAATTTGCGCATCAAGTGACTAACTTTAAAAAATGTAGATTTGCAAATCGGAACACGTGATAAACCTTTAGACGTATAAATCTGTTCAATCAAGCGTTTAACATAAACCTGTAACAATAAAAGCTTTCTCAAATAACTCGCAAGTTCGTTATTAAAATTCAGCAAGACATATCAATTATATAAAACACTTTAACTTTCATGACAGATCTACGTTGTGTAGGGCACGCCCAGTACAACCAACGTTTACTAGCTCTACGATGTAGTTGGGCCCGCCCAGCACTCCCATCGCCTTTGTCGTAGTGGGGCCCGCCCAGCACTCACAGCAGCATCGTTGTCACAGAGTACACTCAACGTCAACAACGGAATATAACCTGTGTGCACACGGTACCATATAGCCTCAGGCTCAATATCTCAGTCATGTGGTCAATAGAAATCTCAGAAAATCACATGAAAACATTAGAACATGCTTGCTTATCGTTATCTTTCATAAAACTCAAGCTTACTCAGCTTGCTTGAGGAAAAAAAAACTGAAAATCTTTAAATAATTCTTGCTAATACATGCTTGGCTTAAAAGGATGTCGTTTCAACTATTTTTCAGAAACTCAATAATCACGTGCTCATTTATAAACTTCATTAGAAAATCTAAGCTCATAACTTAAGCTTGAAACCATTCATAAAAACCATGTATCATTCATAGAACAGCATGTAAAATGTCTAAACATGAACAACTATTGGAAACAATTTTCGAAATTCGTTTTGTCACTCACAGTCTTAGCTAGTTTCCTAGTCTGTAGACTCGACCTATTTCCTCTTGGTCTGTCAAACAACCAAAACCGAGCATTAGAACCAAAGGTAGTCTTATCTTCAATGCTCATGAATTCTAGACACTTGAATTAAACATCACACTTCACATTCAACTTTTCCAGATTTTTCGGATTCAATACCCTAACTTCCAACACCCATAACTTCTTCAATACTTAACCAAAATTAATGTACTGTACATCAAACTCTTCCTTTTCGAACACTCTACAACTTACCTGAAGAAATAAAAACGAGATTCCCAATTAATTTGTCCAGAAATGCTCCAAACACAGACAACACAGATTCGAGGTTCTCTGCTACCCTTTATCTATCTCGTGAAATTACACCTACTTCAAGTCATTTTTGGCTAACGAATTCTTCATAAACGTTATAGACAATTTAATAAGCTTTCCAACCATACCAAATAGAGCTTCTGATTCAACTTGTACACCCCAGAATGCTCGAAAAACTAGAGAAAACCAAAGATCATCCTGCTTTGCTCGAAAATCCTGTGCTTTGTTTTCCATTTCAAAAACCATTAACTTCTCATTAGATTTAACTCAAGCTTCCTTCACGAAATTTGTTATAAAATGGATGAACTTTGAAGATCAAACCTCACCTCTTAGTTCCTTCTATATAGCTCAAACCGAATAAAAAACAAGAGGTTGGCATGTTGAACTCAGATTCTGCTATGGCTGGCTTTGCTTGAGCTTTTTCCTATCTTCTTCAACCTCAAAACAACGAAAATCTTCTTCTTCTTCTTCCTTCACTCTCTCCCTCAAATGCTCTGAAGTTTTGGATGGAAAATGATGAGAAATGTGGCTGAAAATGACTAAAAATGGGTTGGAGTTTAGCTTAGGCGGTGGTGGGTTGTTTGCTGTCCATTCCCATTTTCTTTCTTTTTTTTTTTTTTTGTTTTTCATTTCCCTTTTGCTGATTTGTTTTCTTTTTTTTTTTTCCTTCCATTTTCCTTTTCCTTTTCTTTTCTTTCCTTTCTTCTTTTAACTTAGTAATCCCAACAACTTAAACCAACAATGAAACCACAATAACGACAAAACTTGTCATTGTCCTTCAACAATGAATAACAACAACTTTTAATTCAACTTCCACAATAGATGACAAGAGAAAATGATCCTAGAGAAGTCTCGGGTTTAAAATAAACCTACCATTTTGGGGATAAGATTGAATGAACAACTAGGGACATAGTATTGCAAGATGGAATTCACTCCTACCCGAATCAGGGATGGTAGAAAGGTTGTTCCCTGAAGTGTTGACTCTGAGGCTTGAACAAGGGGCCCCACCCTCTTATTGGCCCGAGAGGGACTCTGTTTAGTGGTAGGACCATAAACAAATTGTTCATTAGAGGACCAGTGGACTTAAGGAATCAAGAAGTGCTATAGGGGTAAAACGGACTTTTGACCTAGCTATAGTTATGAACCACCTTTGAAGGATTGACTTACAAATCATGGTTATATCGAGTGGACGAAAATATATCTACAGTGAGGGAAGTTCAGCTACTAGGCTACAGTGGAGTGACTCGGTTGTTAACAGATGTTAGTTAACTACGTTAAAAGAGTTTAACTAGTTAAACCTCGAACCGTTGGAGCCCATGATCTGTAGGTCCATTAGGTCCCCTTGCTAGCTTAAGGAATAAATTTTGGAACAATATGATGGAAAGAATTCTTATAAGTTCAAATTCGGTTTAGGGAAAACATCAGTCATATTGGATATTACCGACACGTCGGGTTTTTTGGTTAAACCTAATTTTGAGAGTTTAATATATTTTAATATGATTTAAATATCAAGCACGTGAATAGGGATTCATAGTTTGAAAATTACATTTCAGAAATGATCGAGATTGGTAGCAAAATATTTATTTAATATTAGATCTTAAATTAATTATATAATTATTTTAAATTAATTATGAATTAATTTAAAATTGGAAATTTAAATTTTAGAATTAAATTTTCAGATTATTAATTATTGAAATTAAAATAACTAAAATTCAATTTCAATTGAATTATAAAAATCCAAAAGAATTGAATTTTAGGAGGTGGAGTGCATGGTGACTAAACCCATGCACTCCTCCTCATTATGCCAATAAATCCCACTCAATTAAGAGGGGATTTGTTGTCAATTGATGTCCGCAAAATGCACGGGCCGCAAGTAATAAAAGAGACGGTAAGTAAACCGAATATCGAATCCACAGGGAGAAGTGTAAATTCAGGCAAAGCAATAATCTAAACACTAAAATTACTAAGGTTGCCTATTATCTAAGAAACTCAACGTAATGAAAGATGAAAATAAAAATCAAACAAGGCAATAAAGTAATTTTGATCCAGCAATTTAATCACAAACGAGGGAGATCAAGTCAATTGAGAGGCAGGGTCTTGAATTTCAAAATACAGTTTAATAATTATTTTGATTACTAAATATCGTGTCCGACTAATTATAGATCTAGAATCTCCTTGATGACATAGGTTCTCCTGTCGGTTTCCCCTAATTATAATTAGCTCAATTTAACAACCTAAGTGTCCTTAACGCTATTAAATGAGCTAATTAATAAGTCATGATTCATTATTTGTCTCTAAGCCTAATAAACTAATCTCGCTGTCACTACGAGTAATAAAGCCTAGTTGGATGGGTTATGATATAACTTAGTTTCTCTCCGTCGAGTTTCCACTAAATATCGATTCACTATAAATTTGGCCAGAATTCATAGAGCATTAAGAACACCCAAAAAAATAACTAGTAAATTTGGACACAATATAAGGCAATCAGAATAACATTATAACTCTATTTCTTCATTCAAGACCCGTAAGCCGGGAGTTTAGCTATACATTGTCACTATGAATACCAAAATTTATCGTCTATACATTGTAAAAACAGTAATGAACAAGAATAGGGAATAGGAACTAAACCGACGATGAACCCCTTGCTTATGTCGTGATCCACCGCGAAACAAGCTCCCGATCTTCCCCAAAAAATGCACAAAAACAATATTTAAGCACTCCTCTCACTCACTCTCATCCCTCTCCTCAAAAATGGCTCAAAGAGCTTTCAAATGATGCTGAGAATACTCCTTGATGATCCCAATCCGAGGCAAAATCGCGTCTTAAATAGAGCTCCAGGGGTGACAGCGTCGCGACACTATGACGTAATTTTCTTGGAGCTCAAGCTAATTCGGAGTCTCGACGCCGTCCTTCGGCTGGAACTTTCGAGACTCGATTTTTGGGCTGATTTGGGTTGATTTCTTCAATTCATGACCCAATTCTTTCATTCTCAAGGCCTTGGACTTCTCAAATGGACCCATCTTTGATTTTCCATGATTGCATCTTCATAAATTGGGCCACTTATTCTCCTTTTTCTCCAAAAATTCATCCAAAAGCTCGTAGGGACAAAAAATCATAATTTAACATAATAAATCATTAAATCCACAATAAAACCCAACAAAAACTCTTAAAATTAAGGATAAATTGATAGCATTTATGCATGCTATCATCAATCAATGGTGATTCTTCTCAGTTGAATTTCCTCTTTAAATAGAGGTGAGGTTGTTGAAGAAATAACAAGGAAAGACCATCTTTTATGCTGCCAAATTTCCATCTCAAGCTCATTAACTCAAAACTCTCTTAAGCTTGTGTTTAAAGCTCTTTCCCTCTCAAATTCCATCACTAGAGGATCCCACAATCCGTTCCAAAGGCCTGAGAATAGCAAGGAAGATCAAGTAATTGTTCGTGAGAAGTTGGTGAGGAAAAACAACCAACCAATTTGTTCAATTTCGAGTTACAAAAGGTTGGTACCCACTGTCCCTGTTTTTCCCCTTTTGGATAACAAGCTTTGTATGATCAAATTGATGTAATTATGTGCCTAAGATCCAAAATTGTTTTCGCATGTTAGATATTAACACTTTCAATTGCATGCTAACATTAATCTATGATTAATTCAACTCAGGTGTTCCGGATCAGTTCCCAGTTAGGAGGTGTTTCGTAAACCATCATCTTAAGTACCCCCAGCCTTAGACATAAATTAACCGGTAGAGTTCCCTTATAATCATAGCAATGTTTTTCCTACTTAGTTCAATTAAACTATTTAATACTAAGTAAGAAATAAATTCTAATCCTATTAGAACATGATCTTGGTCTAATTAATTTTAACCAATTTAAAATTAATTGATTAAACTTATGATCCTATGTTTGCATGCAATTCTTGATTATAGATTGACGGTTACTAATCATGAATTTTAAAAACTACTTCTCAAATTTTAATGATTAGACCTATAATCATGCTTTTATGCTTTAATATGTTCAACAATCAAATTCAAATTAAATAATCAAACCATATAATATACATCACATGAATTTTAAAATAAAAATTATATTAATAACTATGGATGTTTCATGCTCCATGCATCGTTGATTTTCTCATTATTGTTAATATAACAATTATATAATCGCCAGACAAGAAAATCACACAAGCATGTTGCATTCATCACCTTAAAAATAACTCTTTATATTTAATCTAAGTAATGACATGTTTCACGCTTAATTAATTTTCATATATTTAATATACACCCATATTAAATCACTCATGAAAATCTCCATGCATTCAATCCATACATTATAACAATTATAATATAATAAAATGGATGTGCATGCTTATAATCTAAGGTGAGATTTAATCTAAATGATATCCATAAAGAATTAATAGCAAATGAACATATAATTTGGCGCCTAGGATAAAATAAAGCTATAAATTACATTAATTTTGCATAATTTTATCCTAATAAGTCTTTTGCCACTCACGATCCAAATCAACACGACCCGAACCAGCTTGAATCGACCTCCAAAACCTTGAACAAAGCCAATCCACCATGAACTGGAGCTAAACCGACGAAATTGGACCGTCTACATCATGAACTGAAGCTGCTGAAACCCTGGCCGCGTTGCTAAAAACTCGACACAACGTCTCAACGCTATGGACGACGTCTCGACGCTGTTGGTTTTCCACGTGTGGTGACAGGCCGGAGTTGTCGAGGCTCCTGTTGATCAAATAAAATTTATAATTCACGGCACTACAACTATTTTGTAGAAATAGTAGCCAGGGTCGAACACAGGGAAGGGGACCTAGCAGTTGTAGAAATTCGTGCTTATGAAAATAGGGGGGATTTTGGAAAGTAGGGTAATATAAGAAAATAAATGCAAGAAATTAAAGGAGAAAAAATTAAGCATGCAGAAGAGAAATAAGGTGAAATTCAATAACATAAAAAGGGATCATTGGATTGAGATTTCTTATGCTTGATTCTATTTCGATTGGCTTCCTAGTTTTCTCTAATGATTGTTCTAAACTGATTTCATTAGTTCGATCGGCTTCTGGGTTACTCGAAGGACCCCCTATACTAACTTGTGCTAAGTATCTTGCTAATCGTGAATTCTGCAATTAACAAGTTTAATTAATATATTCTTTATCGCTCGCCACCCCTCATACATAAAATAACAACCATCTGAAACCTCTGCAACGGTTACTAATTATATCTAACTAGTTTTAGATTAAGCAATTTCGCAATCACCTATTAAACTAGCCGCTTTGGGATCGTGGGTCCGAAATTGTATTAACTAAATTCGAATAGAATTCAAATCTAATTCTTTCAACCTTTAACATGCATATTAGGCCGATCAAGGGTCGTCTCGCGTAGAGAGTGGCTTGCCTCAACCTAGTGGCTATTTAAAAATAACTGATTGATCACACAAGCGGTAATCACATAGGGCCGTCAATCCTAATAGACTAGCCTCATGTATTGGTTTAAACGGGATAACATGTAAAACTGAATAAAGGACAACAAGAACAGTAAATAAATTCCAGAAAACTCAGCCACTCTTCATATAAATCAAAGCATAAACCCAATCCAACGATCTAAATATGATTAGCTACTCATAGATGAAGTAAAAGCATGAATAATTATGACCTAAAAAGGTCTACAACAGTGTTGAAACATAAAAGAGGCAAAAGAAATCGTAAAAGGACCAAAATTCTAACCTAACTAAACTGAGACTACATATTTATAGAAAACTCGGCACGAGGCTTCAATTTTTGGCTTTCATAAGATATGATTCTCAACTTGCTGCTTTAATTCGCGGTATTGTCTCGTTTCTTCTCGGTACGGGGCTTCAATTTTTGGCTTTCGGTGTTGTTCTTCAGGCCCGCTTCAACACAATTGGGGCTTTTCACCTCCTCGCCGTCCAAGACACCGAGATGGCTCCAAAACTCCGTAATTGGCCCGAATTAACACCAATTAGCGTGATCGGCTCCCGACATAGCCTAAGCTGAAATATCCTGCAAATAAGACAAATAAAGCATAAAATAACTCTAACAAGCTTAGATTAGAGGTGATAAAATAGGACTATTTAGGTTCTATCATGTGGCCAGGGAATCGACACAGTGTCGAGACATTGTTGCGTCTGAGATGAATTTCTAGACAAATTCGCTGTTGTTTTTCCATTTTTAGCCAAAATTGATCTCGATCTTCATTGAATTTGAGCCTATTCTAGACCCGGACTTACATAAGACTCGAATTTACAAATAATTGCCCAAAAACACAAGGGCCCTTACAATTTTGATCATATCAAAGCAGTAAATTCTAAGGCCAAAATTACCGTAAACATTCATTCGCATAATTACATCCATAATGCAAAAAATCCCACCAAGCCAGTGCAAATTTCGAAAATTCTAAATAATTTAACGATTTGCTCTGATACCAATTGAAGGATACAGGGTCCCGAGGCAGTGAAAGCGGTTTGAGGAACATTTCGTAATTAATTTAGAATTATGAAATACTAATACACTTGCAAGATACATACATTCATAATCTAATGAATATCTAGATTAAGCATGTTGAAAATCTATAGAATCTAATTCTAATTTATATCGTAACAAGTTACTTACTCTCGTTGACGACTCAGATTAAATTCACCAACTGCTTGTGAAATAATCACAAGCTACTGCGAACACTACCACTATGGCTACACCGGTATCACTCTGAGACTTCTAGAGGTCGAAGACTGGTGGGAGCATTCAGGAAATTCTCTGAGAGTAGGAGAATGAATGAGATGCCTTTAACCCCACCCAGGGGTCCTATTTATAGGAAAAGGACATAAGATCTAATTCTTATTAAAAAAGGTCATGAATAAGATCTAATCAAATATATTATCTTATTCATATCTAATTGTAATAAATAATTAATTAATTACCCAATTAAATATCATATATTTAATTTTAGGGATTTTATTAAATTATAAATATAAATCCAATTCATATTAATTATTTGAACTCTTTAAAATATTTTCTCCCAGAAATTAATTTTGAATTTAATTCAAAATTATATTATAATGTTTCATTAACATTATATTATATGATTCCCCAAAATTGAACACTTTCAATTAATACTGAATTGCCTCAAGTCTCTATACAAGCTACCAGTGGGACCTAATGAACTTGCAGATTAGAAGCTCCAACGATATGAGATTAATCGGCTAAACTCATTAACCAATTAATCAATTTTCGTTAACCATAGGTTCACTCCACTAAAGACCCACAGTTGCACTATACCCACTGCAGACATAATTATGTGTCCATAGATATGGACCAATAACAACAAGTTAGTCCTTCACGAGTGTTCGTAACTCCAATTGGGTCAAATTACCATTTAACCCCTGAGTTATCTCTACCTCCATAAGTACCAGTGCTCCTCTAATAAACAACCTGTTTGTGTTCCAACCATCAAACAGAAACCCCTCTCGAGCTAGTGAGAGGGTAGGGCGCTTTGCTCAAGACCCGGAGACACCACTTAAGGGAACACTCATCTACTTCCTCAAAATTTGGGAAGGAGTGTATTCCATCTTGTGTGATTATATTCCCATCTCCCCACTCGGTCTTGTCCCAAAAATGGTAGGCTTATTGAGTCGACGTACTGGTCACTCTCACCCATACAAATAAAAGGACAATCCCTCTTGAACAAGAGTACATAATCCACTCAGGATTCAAACTAAGTTGCCTAGGTCATCCTAGTTAAATAGAAACCTAACTAGTTAATGGGGTTACAACTAGCAGTTACTATTTCGCAGTTTAGTCTTATGGAAACTCATTGCATAGGATACCCCCACTCGCATGTCCCCTACACGAAACAGGTTGGATCATTGCGTTTGTATCAAATACAAAGAGGTTGTATCTATAGTGTCACCAGGATAAGGTACCCAGCCTTATCCCTATACTATAGACCCTTCAGGCTGTCTCTTGAACAGTGATCCCCATATGTCTCCACATACTGTTCAAGACTCATCCTACAACCTAAGATGTTTAGTTTATTGGATTAGGGTTATTTAGGCAATATGTACATAATATAGACAATAACTCTTGATTGAAAAAACATCAAACAATACTATATTTATGTTCGGTCAATTGTTACATTTACTATCTACGAGTTTTAGAGCATAAAATCCAACATATTCAAAATAAATTTATATTATAAAGTTTAATGAAAATATAAACTTTATATTATAATGTATCTCCGTACATTATATTATTTCTCTTTGTAAATTTACCTCAAGACCCTTTACGAGCTACCGGTGGGACCTAATGGACCTACATATCAGAAGCTCCAACGGTATGAGATTAATTGGCTAAACTCATTAACCAAGTTAATCAATATTCATTAATTGTGGGTACACTCCACTATAGATCCACTGTTGCACTATTGTCACTGCATATATATTTCTGTGTCCACGGATATTGACCAATAACAGCAAGTTGGTCCTTCACAAGTGTTTGTAACACCAGCTAGGTAAAATTATCGTTTTACCCCAAGGTTACTTCTATATCATTAAGTATCAGTGCTCCTCTCGTGAACAACCTATTTGAGGTCTAACCATCAAACAGAAACCCGTCTTGTGTCATTGAGAGGGTAGGGTTCTTTATTCAAGACCTGGAGACACCACTTAAGGGAATACTCATCTGCTTCCCCTAAAGTAGGGAATGAGTGAATTCCATCTTGTGTGATCATGTTCCCAGCTCCGCACTCGGTTTTATCCCAAAAATGGTAGGCTTATTAAGTCGACGAACCGACCACTCTCACCCATACAAATCAAAGGACAATCTATCATGAACAAGAGTCCATAACCCACTCAGGATTGAGACTAAGTTGCCTAGGTCTTCTTAGTGAAATAGAAACCTCAATAGTCAACGGTGTTACAACTAGCGGTTACTATTTCGCGGTCCAGTCTTATGCAAACTCATTGCATAGGATACCCCCACTCGCATGTCCCCTACACGAACACGTTGGATCATTGAGTTTGTATGCAATACAGAGTAGGTTGTAACCATAGTGTCACCAGGATAAGATACCTGGCCTTATCCTTATACTATAGACCCTTTAGGTTGTATCTTGAACAGTGATTCCCGTATGTCCCCACATACAGTTCAAGACTAATACAAGCCTATGATGTTAGTGACACGTCGTTTGGTCGTCTAATGAAGTTTGTATCCATGACACCAAAGTACTTTCGTAGTAATAGTGGTCGGGGTCTAACACAGGGAAGGGAGTCCTAATAGTATATAGACTCTTGTGCAAACACAAAAAGGGGGGATTTTAGAGATGAAAGACTTTGAAAATAAAAGCAGGAAAAATAAAGGTGCACAATAGGTAAAATAAGGAATAGAGAGAAATCAAAATAAAAAATCAATAAGAGAGAGATTGTTGGATTTTGTGCTTCCTACTGAACCGTTTATAATTTGGCTTCACTGTTCGATCTAAAATTAATTTTATGAATTCATGTTTTAGTTTGACATTACTTCTTGGCTAATAAGATAACCCTCACAATTAACTTGTGCATAGCTAATCAATTAACTCGTAACCCCGACAATTAATTGATTAACCAATTTTAATTATGCCCACTACCCCTCATACATAACCTGAATCAATGCTCAAGTTATTTCTAATTAATCTAAAACAATCAATCCGATAACCCTCAAAATTGATCACTTAAATTAATTGCATTACTAATAAGGGTCCGGAATTACTACAATTTATTCAAACATACATTCAAAATAATTTGCAGTAATTTTCTCATGCTCTCAGGCCTATCAAGAATCTACGCTAAGAATTAAAAATAACTTAATGCTTGTCTTGCCTCAACCTAGTGGCTATCTAAATAACGGATAAAATGCATTCAATCTAATCCTATGAGGCGTCAATTTAAAGGAAAAACTTAAAATCCATTGGATTACACAAGAATCATGAGAAACTAAAATAGAAATTCATAGAAATTAGAAAACACCATCAAACTCGTCCAAATCTACAAAAGTTCAGTAGTTCATCACCAAATCCAGCAATACAACGAATTAGTTGAGCATAATGTATGAAAAAAATGAAATAAACTCGAGAGAAATCATCCTAAATACACTAAAAACCTAAAAGAACATAAAGGTACAGAGAAAATGTAGAGAGAACGGAATTAAAATCAAAATTTTGATCTAACGACGGACTAAACCAAGACCAAATAATTATACTAATTGTTGTAGCGTCTCAACGCTACGATACTGTCTTCCGCGTATATTCATGTCAGCGTCAAGACGCTAGAATCAACGTCTCGACCCTGACCCCTTTTCCATCTTGCTGCCTTCTTTCGTTTGCTTTGTTTGGGGCTTGAATCTTTCACCTCTTGGCACTTCTTTTCAGGCCCGCCATGGCCCACTTGGGTCTTTTCACCTTCTCGTTGTCCATAAACTTCGAGATGGCTCAAAAACGGCCTAATTGGCCCGAATTAGCACCAAGATATGTGGTTGGCTCCCAATGTCACATATGCTTGAATTACCTGAAAAATAAGACAATTAAAACATAAAATTCCTCTACCAAGCTTAGATCAGCGGTAATAAGATAGCACGAATTAGGTGCTATCAGTTTGCTTATTGGATTAGGGTTATTTAGGCAAGACAAACATAATATAAACAATAACACTTTATTGAAAATACGTCAATAAATTTTTTATTCATGTTCGGTCGATTGTTACATTTACTATCTACGAGTTTTAGGGCATAAAACCCAACACCGAGCTCATACAAAATTTATAAACTCCAAACACGAAACTACTTTATAGTAGTAGTCGTCGAGTCGTCCACAGGGAGTGGCAGATGGTAATTATCTTCTAATTATATGAGTTAAAGCTACAAAACGGGGGTTTTCATAAAAAGGGATAACGGGAAATTAAATGCAGGAAATTAAAGACGGAGGATTTAAATGCAAGGAATATAGAGATGCAAGAAAAACTACTAATTCTACTAAGCGACACCGATTAGGGAGCTTTTCGGGTTGATTGGCTAGTTTGATCATTGAAACACTTCCATTAAGAGGCTAATTTCATTGCTAATTACTCAATCAATCTAATCTTAACCTAGGAAAGTGTTGGATTTTATGTCCTAAAACTAATAGATAGTAATAACACTTGAATGTTCATTAATAAAGCATTATTGATTAAATATATTTATCTTGCCTAATTAACCACAAATCCAACTAAAGACCCTTGGCTATATTATGAATATTTGAATTTTGTGTAGTGACATAAATGTGGATCAAGTTCAAGTAAATAGTCTAAACGGTCTATACTATAAGGATAGGGTTGGATACCTTATCCTGGGGACACTATTGATGTGACTCACTTTGTATCCAATACAAACGATGTGATCATGAATCGTTCAGGTAGTGACATGTGAGTGATGGCGTCCTAGCCAATGGGTTTGCAAAGACACTGGACCGCGAGATAAGTCACTTAACTTTATAATGTTGTTTACTAATGAAACTAACTATCTCAAGTGATGACCTAGGTAACTCGATCTTAATTCTGAGCTAACTATGAACTCATGTTTATTCAGGATTGTCCTTTGATTTGCTGGGGACATAATTTTGCAAGACAAAATTCACTCCTACCCGTATTAGGGATAGTAGAGAGGTTGTTCCCTTAAGTATTGACTCCAAGTCGTGAACAAGCGGCCCCCACCCTCTCATTGGCCCGAGAGGGACTCAATTTAGTGGTAGAGCCACAAACCAATTGTTCATTAGAGGATCAGTGGGACTTAAGGAACAAGATGTAACTTTAGGGGTAAAATATGTTGGATTGGAATTCCCTAATTCCGTTAACGGAAGCAAATTGGGACCGATTCATAGTTAATTTTGTTTCTACCAAAATACCAATACATTGGCAAAAATCCTAGAACTATGCTATGATTTAACAACTAGGCTAAGCATATAACATTTGATCTAATCTAAAGGTGAGAAGCATACATACCGTCGTTGTCGTCTCTGAAACATCAAGAACGTCTTTCTTGATTTCATTGGGACCAAGTGTCAATAATTGGGACACCACCACTATTGCTACACCGGTATGACTCTGAGACTTCTAGAGGCAGGAGACTGGTGGGAGTCTAGGAAGCCTTCAGGGGAATTCTCAGAGACCATGAGAATGAATGAGATGCCTTTCACCCCACCCCAAGGGTCCTATTTATAGGAAAATGCCATAAGATCTAATCCTTATAGGAAAAGGTCATGAATAAGATCTAATCAAATCTATTATCTTATTCATATATAATTTTAATAAGTAATTAATTAATTCAATATTAATTCATTACCCAATTAAATATCATATATTTAATTTTAGGAATATTATCAAATTATAAATATGAATCCAATTCATATTAATTATTTTGAACTCTTTCAAATATTTACTCTCGAAAAATTTAATTTTGAAATTAATTCAAAATTATATTATAAAGTTTCATAAACTTTATATTATAATGCATCAACATACATCATATGATTCCCCTAAATTGAACCCTTTCAATTTACAATTAATACTTAATTGCCTCAAATCTCTTTACGAGCTACCAGTGGGACCTAATGGACCTGAAGATCAAAAGCTCCAATGATATGAGATTAATCGGCTAAGCTCATTAACCAATTAATCAATTTTCGCTAACTGTGGGTTCACTCCACTAAAGACCCACAATTGCACTCTTCTCACTGCTGACATAATTCTTTGTCCACGGATATAGACCAATAACAACAAGTTAGTCCTTCACGAGTGTTCGTAACTCCAGCTGGATCAAATTACCGTTTTACCTCTGAGTTACCTCTACCTCCTTAAGTACCAGTGCTCCTCCAATGAACAACCTTTTTGTGGTCCAACCATCAAACAGAAACCTCTTTCGGGCTAGTGAGAGGGTAGGGCTTTTTGTTCAAGACCTGGAGACACCACTTAAGAGAACACTCATCTACTTCCTCAAAATTCGGGAAGGAGTGAATTCCATCGTGTGTAATTATGTTTCCATCTCCCCATTCAGTCTTGTCCCCAAAATGGTAAGCTTATTGAGTCGGCGTACTCGCCACTCTCACCCATACAAATCAAAGGACAATGCCTCGTGAACAGGAGTCCATAATCCACTCAGGATTCAGACTAAGTTGCCTAGGTCATCCTAGTGAAATAGAAATCTAACTAGTTAATGGTGTTACAACTAGCGGTTACTATTTCACGATCCGGTCTTATGCAAACTCATTGCATAGGATAGCCCTACTCACATGTCCCTTACACGAATGCGTTGGATTATTGTTTTTGTATCAAATACAAAGTGGGTCCTATCCATTGTGTCACCATGATACGGTACCCAGCCTTATCCTTATACTATAGACCTTTTAGGTATGTACTTGAACAGTGATCCCCGTATGTCCCCAAATACTAGTTCAAGTTACATACAAACAACCTTGGATCTTAAGTTATTGGATTTGGGTTATATTGTGCAATGCTTAACAACAAGATTTTATCGTAGAAACTCAATAACACTTTATTGAAACAAGTATACAATTTGTTTACATTCACTATCTACGAGTTTTAGGGCATAAAACCCAACAAAACAGACATTTGACCAAACTTTAGTTACGAAATACCTGTGAAGGGTCGACTTACTAATCATGGTTATATCGAGTGGACAGAAATATATCTATAGTGAAGGGAGTGCAGGTACGGGCTATAGTGGAGTGTCTCGGTAGCTAACGAATGTTGAATAACTAGGTGAAAGAGTTTAGCCAGTTATTCTCGGATCGTTGGAGCCCATGATCTGTAGGTTCATTAGGTCCCTCTAGTAGCTCATATAGGAATAGACCTTGGAACAATATGATAGGAATGTTTGAATCGTACAAAATTCGGAATAGGGTATAAATATCGATTATATGTGATATTATCGACATACTGGTTTAATTTCGAATTAAATTAAAATTTGAGAGTTGGATATATTTAACTATGATTTAAGTATTGTACACATGAATACGGATTCATGTTCGAGGAAAAGTCGGGATTGGTGTAAATTATTGATTTAATATCTGATGTTAAATTAATATATATAATTAATTGATTAAAATTTTTAATTAATTAATTCATTAAGATTAATTTCAATTAAATTTAATTATTTGAATTAATTTTATTTAAAAGTAATAAAGAAGTTAATTTTGGTTTTAAATAAAAATAAAAATTAAATTAAATTAAGAGGTGGTGGGATTAGATGACTAATCCCAAACCTAAACAACATTACTTACTATTTCTTTGGCAAGGTTAGCATATCCCTTACGAGATATATGATGATTGTATTTAAGTTTCTCCCTTCTTTCTTTTTGGAAACCACTAAGTTCCTACACAACAAAAGATGATTAAATGAAATAACTAAAATAATTGTACTAAATTTAAAAGTAATTAGTATAATATATTTACCTTCCACTCCTCAGATAATCTCAAATTAACAAACAGAATCCACTGTTCTTGATCAATATGTGAATATTTCTAAGGAGGTCTGTACAACAGTTCTGGTTCATTCAAGAATGGAAGTATATACTTCTGAGTCAAATTGTACCAGAAATTTCAAAATTTCTTCGATTCTGATTCAAGGATAGCATGTTTGGACCTGGGGTCCACGAAGAATGACATCTGCATGAAATAAAATACACAACATAGTTAGAAATTGAATAAAATATATAAACTTAATGCCATAATAAACAAAGATTTCTTACCTCTACACAATCAAATATCTGTTTCTTCAACTCTTGTGGAATTTTGTTCCAATAGTCATAAGTCAGTGGAATTTGTTATCTGACACAAACTCCGATGAAACTCTGCATTTTGTTTGCATTCGTACCAACAGTCTAACCTTGACTATTGTATTCAACAACCAAGCGTTGTCCAAAATTTCGTAAGCTTGCCAAGTCACGCATAGTAGTGAGACCTCGTCCAGCAGGCAGTCTGGCCTCCATATGAATAGCAACGTTTACTTCATCATCACTGTTGCTGCTTGAACTACTCATATGATATACCGCATTCAATACATTAGTTAAAATTGCTTAAATAAACAACCAAATGACATACCGCATTCAATACATTAGTTATCAATCCATGTGCCCTCACAATCATTTCTCACATATGTAGATGAAATTTCGTCGTTTTCATGAAATACATCAATATTAAGTATTCTATCTACCACACCATACCCACAATCTTGGATAATATCTACTATTTCGTCTTCATAGAAATCTTCTTCTATTATTCTTTGTGAAGGTGTTAATACAACTGACCAACGAGGATTAAGAGGATCTCGTACGTAGAACACTTGTCTAGCCTGAGAGGCTAAAATAAACGAGTCTGATTTATGTCCAATACGATTGAGGTCCACAGTTGAAAACCCAAGGTCATCTATTTTAAGACAATTATTGTTCTCAACCCAATCACATTTGAATAAAACAAGGGTTAAATCATGATAATCAAGTTCCCATATTTCTTGTATGACACTGTAAAAGGTCATTTTTGACATAATGAGATTTTTGTCTTTGGCACTAGAAACTTCCATAGTATTCGCAATTAACATAACACCACTGTTTTGTACATTCCTAATATCATCACGCTTCTTTGTATGATAGTGAATACCGTTAACCACATAAACACAATATGTGGCTACATCTGGACGAGGCCCGTGAGCTATCCATCTCAAAGAAGATGATATGGTGTTATTCGGCACCTCAAGAGCAAGTGTAACGACCCGACTAAAGAGGGAATAAAAACATACAAAGTGGTCGCTACTACTTGCATGAGTACGGAAAACTTTGTAAACTTTAAAGTGGAAAATAACAATATTTTTCATTTAATTCAAATAGGGCCCAAAGCATGAATAAGTTCCTCAAATAAATAACGAAATAAAAACATCTGAATAAATTCCAAAAGTAGAACAATCGTTTCAAAATAAAGGTTCAACATAAAACAAATCCTAGGATGAAAGAAACTGAATTCCTAAGGAAAAACGACATAGTTTGCAGCTGCTATCCCATAGCCAGCCAAGCCACGACTCTCGCCAATCGCCATCGCTCTCAAGTACCACCTGAAAAAGGAAAGACATGTAGCATGGGTGAGTATATAAGACTATACTCAATAAGTAGCCCACTTAAGAGTTGAAACTAAAAACATGAGATCTAGTAGCTTGAAACTGAGTTTTTGAATTTCTGGGTCTTAGCGACATAGGGACCTAACTGGAATAAACATTCGGGTTTCTAACCCTAGAGCCACAACTGGTCACATAAACATGCTCTGTCTAGGGTGTTAACGTATCCCCAACCTGTGCCAACTAGAGTGTTGTGTGGGTCAGTCAGTTAAGGTAAGTAAACTAGAGACTAGCTGGCCACCTCTAGCAGAACTAGACCTATCCCAACACAACACCCCTGAATGTAAAGATAAAAATACGGTGGAGCAACTGACGCATGTAAACATGCCTGGTGCCAACTGGCGCACGAACAACGTGCCTGATCATAAGCTCAACACCGTCCTGAACTGAGAGAGCGCACGCTAGCGTGCTTGAAACTGCGCTCTAACAATCAACTAATAGAACACACGTAAACATGCCTGGCAACTAAGTTCTATCAGTCCTGAGATGGGGAAGGAACACACTCTAGCTATGTAAGAGTTAAGGAATTTAATAAGTCTACCTGAGGCCCTAAAACGTAGTCGAGGTCCCTATTCTAAGCCTTTCCTCAAAGGTAATTATGATCCCTAAACCACTATGAGGCTACCGAAAATTCGGCAGCATAACGACATACATATAGGGAACCAAAAATTTTTCTACACCTGGAAACAATAACGATCGACTTCTATAAACACAATTGAGTCAGAATCACAACCCAACTCCAATCACAACTCCAATGAACATTTAACCCATCCTCCAACAACATGAACACAATCAAGAACAATCATGAATCAAACATTCCAAACATGCTTACTTAATCCTACAAGCATAGCAACACTTAAGTCATGTCCAAGTAAAACAACACTTAAACCATATTCAAGTAAGCATACAACATACCAAGGAACATTTGACCAAAGCATGAAAACTTATCCAAAACTTAAATTCACTACTAATAAGCATACAATGATTCCAAAAGCAACTACTTCATGTCCAAAGGCTACTTACCTAAACAGAAACTAAGCTTGTTGTCCAAGCCCTCAAATTCTGCTCCAACAGGACAAATACAATCCTGAATGCCACGAAAACCTTGGAAACGATAGCCACAATCAATGGGTAAGCCTCTAGCAACATAAAACCAACCAAATCACAAGCTTAAAACACTTACCCACTGTCGATAATGCCCAACTACACAGAAACTTGAAGACCCGCTACTTGAATCGTCGGTTATGAAGAAGAACGCTTGCTGAACAGGAGGAAAAGTGAATGGGTAATCGATTAAATGTGGCCAACAATCAAAAGGACGACTTTTCGCACTTACCCACACTGATATCACACCGGAAATGATGAAGAGACGACCCAAAAGCCTACTGTCGCGCGACCACGCTGCACAGCCTCCGAAACTCGCGCCTACAAGCCAGTGACCTGCCGGAGAATGTTGGAAAACGATGGAAATAGAGGGAGAATGGTCCAAGGGTGAGAGATCAAAGGGTGAGGAATGCTTAAACGCAAGCCACGAAGAAGAGAAAGGGGAGAAACGAACCTGCTGTGCTTGCTAGCCGAAAAACAGGTCTTTTGCCGCTGGCGTCGTGGCGTGCAGCAGGCGGTCGAAGAGGAAGGGAAAGATGGATGGCTACTGGCTAGCGTCCACGACAACAGGGGAGGCTCACTGCTTGTCCAAAGGAAGAAGAAGAAAGCGCAAAAAGAAAAAAAAAAAAAAGGGAAATGTGGCTGCTGCAAAAACAAGTGAAGAGAGGGAGGTGGAGGCTGAAAAAAATGTATAAATTGGTTAGGGTTAGGTCTCACTCCAAATTCAAGCAATTTACAAAAATACCCTCCCCTCACAATACCTTTAGTGTAGTCGTTACAGCAAGTGTGTTGGAATAAGGTAAAAATAGACTCCAGAACACTGTGCAAGTATACACAATCTGCAGCAAGTAATAAGTATTTATCGAATCTAGGGTCTGAATAGCTCTCACTTTATCTATTTTGTGTAACTCTTTAATGGTTTCAAAAGTGGTTAAAATGATTGATTTTGAAATAATGCTGAAGAAAAAAAAATGACAGAACAAAAAGTAAACAAATAAAGCAGACAGATTAGAAACAGGCGTTGGTCAGGATTTAGTAATTGTTTTAAAAGATGCTCTAGCAATATTATTGATTAGGCAAAAGTCTTGTAGTCTTATTAGCAGGATCCTCCCGGAACTCTGGATTTTTTAGAATGTGTTTCAACTCCAATGACGCACTACCGATCAAGCACTAGGCAACTGGCTATCCCTAGCTCAGTCACTGGCGTTCGCCAATACACAATGATCTAGTGTGATTAAATGCCACTCACTTCCCAAATCATCCCTAAAACTAGGAAGTGGTATTCATACCGGCTGGCCAGGCGGTCACAAAATATAAATATGCTCAACAAATAACCGAGATGCTCAAATAAACATGTATTGCATAGAGATTAAGCACGACAATTACATACTTCCTAACCAACACCTACACAAATTTAGTTCATAAAGCTCATGATAACACATGCCACAATATGAGTATGTGCATCCATAACTACAAGAAATTACGAGAAAATACTAATTCCCTTGGTCAAAACTGTAGTGATGGTCTTCTTGAAGTCCCCAATCTTTCCTCCTCTATTCGGCTCCCAATGATGGAAATGAGAAATGATCTCTTCCCAAAAGTGGAATGAATTTGACTTGGACGACTCTTCCCTTTTATAGAATGACGAAAAGCTCAAATTAGGTTGACTTAGACACGTTGATGGCTCTCCTTGCTTCTTAAATCCGAAAATAGCTTAACTAACTTTAGTTCATTAAAATGGCTAACGAGCTGTGATGTGGCAGTTTTGCTCCTTGCTTTGCTGGATCACAGATTTTGCTCCCTCAAGTCGCTCAGCAATATATTATGCACAAAATAACTTCGAAAGCATCCATTCTTCCAAATGGGTTAGAACATGCAATATTCATCTAAAAGCAACCCTATTTAGCACAAAAGATACACCAATCACTATAGAAATAAGGCCTAAATAACTCCCTTTTGGAGAGTTATCACACCCCCAAACTTGAACTATTGCGCGTCCCGAGCAATACTAACCAACCTTCCCTTAAGAATTTACAATGTTAGACAAAGCATAGCTCAACCAAAACAGATAACCCAATACTACCATCAACCTTTACCTGAGCGTTCTGCAAAACCAAGCTCTGCTGCAGCAAAATAATTCTTCCGGCATGGACAAATAATCACCACCTTTTAACTCAATCCTAAGAACTCGCCACAGCCTCGCTCTATTATCAGACAGTTTAAAACACATTTTTAAGGGGTTTATATTTTTGTTTTTCAGACTTAAAGCAGCCCTACAGTCATAAGCTCCTAAGCATGAGATGACCCACTTTATGGTGCAGTATACCCTTGCCTCAAACTCATCACCAACTAGGCTAAATACTCTTCGCTAAGCTAAAAAATCCTTAGTTATTCTATCCCTTGCTCCTCAAAATGTTGACATTTCATGATGAAGCTCACCTAAGTCCTGGGAGACAGAAAAACTGTTGGATTATCATTCATCCTTCAAAACTTTTGCTCCATGAATTTTCTCAGCAAAATTTTCACAATCATTTTTTTCAGCAAGTAATTTTTCTGATTTTTTTTCATATTTCCTAGGTTATCTTTTGACTCAAAGACAAACTGTGGGTGTCACAAATGTCTCTGGTTACTCAATAACTTAGCAAATTACTTAATGAAGGAGAGGAATGTTCGAGCAAAACAATTGGAGTAGCAAAAAGTCCCCCAAACTTGAACTATTCATTGTCCCCAATGAATGATTATGAATTATACCCCCAAACTTAAATATTTCTATCTGAATTTTTAAACTAAGCGTGGGACTAGAAATAAGCTTAAAGTGGATCACATAAGTCAACACTACCTCAGAATCTTCTCGCCGCAGGAACGACAAGGATAGAAGAAATGCTACAGCAAAAGGTTTCTGGAGATCATAATACCTTGATCTTAACTAAGCTAACTAGTCCAAGCTTCAAAAATTCAGAAGAAAGTTAGTTAAGTTAGAATTGCGCAGTGCCATAGAACAGAAACAACGATTGGAAATTTCATTAAAAATAAAGAAAGAAATTACATCAGCAGATATATTTTTTTCGGTGACCCAAAAGCAAAAAAATTAAAACAAGCAAAAACTAGCAAAAACAGAAAAATATGTGGTGAGAAATGCGCGAGCAACAAGAATATTTCAACAAAAGAAATGTGCGCCTAATTCTTCCTTCGTCAATCCTCCTAACCAGGATCTTCTTCATCATCTCCTTCGCTCTCTACAGGCGGTGGTGGAATCCAAGGGTTCAGTAGGTCATCAGGGAATATTGGCTAGGCCGGATATGGTTTAGAAAAATTAGACTGCAAGGCCACCCTCAACGCGACATCCTTTATGTTCACATAATTCTAGAAGGTTTGGAATTGCCTTTCGGCAAACTCCATCCTACAGGAATGCCTCTGTAATTGCTCCTGCATTTGATGGATGCCACACACCAAACCTCCTTGGCGTGCCTCTTGTGTCCTTTGAAGCCTAGCCAAGTTTGGCGTGTCAATTATTCCCTTGTCCATTAGAGTAACATAATCTGTATTCATTGGAACCCCTGCCCTTTGGCATAGCATTGATAGCGAGCATAGCTAGCTAGTTTTCCTATTCAATTTAGCTAGTCTTTGATGATTTATTGGCCATTTTATTGCACTTAATTGTTTATTTTGTAGGAAAGAGTTGAATAGAGCTTAAGCGTGGAATTGGAGTTAAACGAGTGAGCGAGATGTGAGAAGATGCCAAAGAACCGAAAAGATTCAAGTGAAAAGGAGCCAAAATTAGGGCAAGCTGCAGACCAGAGTCGGGACGCTACTCTTGGAGCGTCTCGACGCTGCCTTTCCTTTTCTAATTTGGGCGGCAGCAGTCACAGCGTCTCGACGCTGTGATAAGAGCGTCTCGACGCTGTCGGTTTTTCCTTAATAAGAACGTGCGCAGGACATAGCGTCGAGACGCTATGTTGACAGCGTCTCGACGCTATCGGCAGAATTTCACATATATAGTTCTTTTCATGCTACGGATTAGGGGACACCAAATTGAGAGATTTTAGCCCTAATTTCGATTAGAGACCTACTGTGGGAGCTGAAGGAAGGACGAGGACCGAGAATCTCACTTGGTGGCATGGAGATCGAGACGGGGACGTGCCGGGTTTGACGACATTAAGTGTTTCCTTTCCTTTTCCTTATCTCTTGCTAGATTTAATGGCTTTTTCATGTTTAGTTGAGCTTGTAACGCTATGTATGAGTAGCTAAACTTGTGGCTTAGGGATTGATGTAGTCGTTTTAGCTTATGGATTGATTTATGGTATGAGTTGTGCAATGGATGCTATGTTTGCAATCTTAATTTCATGCTTTCAATTAATTGGCCAATAGTTGAATGATCTAAGTGTTGAGTCTTGCTCGGGAGAGGGGATTTAGCGTTGACTTTATTAAGATTGCATGACTAAAGTTTATATTCTAAGCTCGTGACGGTTTTTAGATTAACTTTAGAATTGGTAAAAAGAACTCAGTGCCTTGCATGTTAATAAACTTAGATAGGGATATCAAGTTGGTTAATTTGCATGAGAATCAATTATACTCGGGAGAGGTAGTTGTGATTAAAGGTTCTTAGGGTCATAATTCCATTGTGCATGATAACTTATTCCCTAAAAATCAATCCTAGACTAAATTGACGAAATCAATTCCCTAAGTGTTCTTTCAATTGAATCTCCACTGTTTTTTTTGCTTTGATCTAGATTCTTATCATTCACTACTTTCCATTCCTTAAATAAAATTGAGCAAGATAATTCACAGTACTTGATTTAGCTTAAAAATCCAATCCATAGGACGACACTCGTTTTTACGATCACTTTATTATTACTTGACCTGTGCGCTTGCGGTAGGAAAATTCCACATCAAGTTTTTGGCGCCATTGCCGGGGATTGGCACATCTAGTTAGATCAATATTGTGAAAAAATTGTTCGGTCTTAATTTAGGGTGTATTTTTACTTTTCTAGGTTGATTGCATTTTTCCTTATTTGTTTTTCTTACCATATTTGTTTTTCTAGTTTAGTGTTTTTCATAGTTGTGTAATCTTTTCCTTTTTTGTTTTTGTTTTCCTTAATTAGATAGTATTTTCCTTTTCTAGAGTATATTTTCCTTATTTAGATTAGTTGTTTTCTTTTCTTTGTTTCTTTCCTTAATTGTTTTCTTTCCTTTTTAGGGTAGTTTAGGTTGTTTATGCGAAGGAATAGAGAATTGGTTTTAGTACCTTTGGATCCCGAGATTGAGAGAACAATTCATAGGCTTTAAAGGGAGAATAGAGAAAACGTTCAAATGGCCGACCCAAATCCACCTGAGGAGCCTAGGCCTATTAGAGACTACTTTCAGCCCGTGTTTCAGGGGCAA
The DNA here is from genome assembly GCA_017139565.1 of Luffa aegyptiaca. Classification (NCBI taxonomy): domain Eukaryota; kingdom Viridiplantae; phylum Streptophyta; class Magnoliopsida; order Cucurbitales; family Cucurbitaceae; genus Luffa; species Luffa aegyptiaca. The sequence continues at coordinate 40,868,282 of CM029407.1, forward strand.
CAATCGGGGATTGTCTATGCCCCGATCAATGCCAACAACTTTGAGCTAAAGACCGGTCTCATTCAGATGGCTCGAGATTGTGCTTATAGAGGATCGCCCACCGAGGATCCAAATTCCCATCTAAAATCATTTTTGGACATTTGTGGGACAGTAAAAATAAATGGAGTTTATGAGGATGCCATCCGTTTACGCTTGTTTCCTTTTTCTTTGCAGGATAAAGCACGAGATTGGTTGCAGTCTATTCCCCCTGGAAGCATCACCACCTGGGATGCTTTGGTCCAGGCCTTTCTGAAGAAATTTTTCAATCCTGCAAAGACGGTCAAGCTGAGGACCGAGATTGGGAAGTTCCAGCAGTAGTTTGATGAGCAGCTGTTCGAGTCTTGGGAGCGATTTAAAGAGTTGCTGAGGAAGTGCCCTCAGCATGGCTACCTCGACTGGCTTCAGGTTCAATTATTTTATAATGGTTTAACTCCTAGTACAAAAACTATCGTTGATGCAGCTGTAGGAGGGAGTCTGTTGTCCAAGACCGTGGAAAATGCTCGCATACTTCTAGAGGATATGGCCACCAACAGCTATCAATGGCCATCTGAGCGGTCTGCACCTAAAAAGATTGCTACTGGAGTGTTTGAGGTTGACAAGGTAAGTGCACTCCAGGCCCAGATGACCTCCCTTGCTAATGCTTTTCTAAAATTTTCAGGTACAGGGAGTGCACAGTCAATTGAATTAGCTGATGCTTTAGCATCTAGATCTCAGGAGGAGACCATCGAGCAGGTTCAGTACGTATCAAATTTTAACTCTAGGGGATATAATAATAATTCGACACCTACACATTATCACCCTAACAATAGGAACCATGAAAATTTCTCTTATGCTAATACTAAGAATGTTCTTAATCCTCCTGGTTTTGCCCCTCAAACTCAATACAATAAAAAATTAGAGGATCTTGTTGGAGCTTTCATTGTAGAGTCTAGTAACAGGACAACCAAATTGGAGGAGGCAGTCATTGCCATCAACACAACAGTGAATGGCCACAGTGCTGCCATCAAGAACATTGAGACTCAGCTGGGACAGTTGGTAAGTGTTGTAAGCACCATGAGTAAAGGTAAGGCCCCAGCTGAGAAAGAGAAAACCCAGATGGAGTATTGTAAGGTAATCACTGTGCACCAGGAGAAAGTTGAAGAGGAGCCTGAGTCTGAGGATTATGACACATCATCTGAGGAAGCTGAAAAGCCTGAACCTGAGCCTCCTAGTCCTTCTCCCACATTGATGGTCCTCAAAGACAGGAAAAAGAAAAAGAAGAAAAAGAACAATCAGGTTCAGTTTGATAAATTTTAAATGCTTTTATGAATCTGAACATTAATATTCCTTTTGCAGAGGCACTAGAGATGCCCCAGTATAACAGGTTCATGAAGGAATGGTTAGCTAAGAAGCGAAAGGAAAATAAGGTTGACACCGTATATCTTGCTTCCACATGCAGCACCAGAGTACAACAGAAGGTACCAGAAAAAGTAGCAGATCCAGGGAGTTTTTCTGTTCCTTGTAGTTTTGGTACTTATTCTTTTAGAGCATTATGTGATTTAGGTGCTAGCATTAATATCATTCCCCTATCTTTGTGCAAAAAGTTAGAAATAGGTGAGATTAAATCTACTCCTGTAAAGCTCCAATTGGTCGATCAGTCTGTGGTTAGACCAGTTGGCATTGTAGAAAATGTTTTAATCAGAGTAGGTAGATTTTTCCTCCTTATTGATTTATATGTCATGGATATGATGGAAAATCCTGCAATGCCTGTTATACTAGGAAGACCATTCCTTGCCACTGGGCGAGTGATTATTGATATTGAGCGCAGGGAGCTCACTGTTAGAGTCCGGAATGAAAAAGAAATATTTAAAGCAGTTGAAGACTCTAAGGGACACTCTGAAGTGCTTGTCATGGGCTACAAGAAAGGTGCAAGGAAGAGCACCTCTGTTAGATTCACAGAAAAGAAGCCTCCTTGATGCACGATCAACACGTCGAGCTATTGACGTTAAACAAGCGCTGATGGGAGGCAACCCAAGTAAGTTTAGCTGTGATAGTCTTTATGCTTTTGATTTATTGTTTGTTTTTGTTTTGTAGGTCTTGGTTCCAGTTTCTCCTTTGCTTTCAAGCTTCCATGAGAAGGTCATCTTCATTCCAGGGCAGTATTGTTCACTCCTTCCATTCTGTTATTGTTCTCATGCTTGATGATGCCATATTTTCTTTATACATTGAGGACAATGCATGTTTTAAGTTTGAGGGTGGATTAGCATGTTTGTGGAGCCCTTGAGCATCTGAGTTCGGGCTATAGTTTTGAGCTTTCTTTGAATTGAGCATATGGTTGTTTTCTGGATGCTATTTTTGCATGACTATGATGTCCTAGGATAGGCTTTCTTGTCAATTTTCAAGCTTTCTATGAGTTGTAAGCATGAGTGCCCAAAAAGGGAGACTTTTTAAACTTTCTCTAGGAGATGTCTTGCATGAGTAGAGTATTTGTCTTGGCTAGATTTGGATTTGAATGCCTAGGAGCAAATTATTAGGTTCATATGCTTGTTGTCACCTCGATAGGTGTAGGGAAGAGCTAAAGAGTTAATTTTTTTTGCAAATTAGCATGTTTGATCTTGCTTAGGAGGAAAGAAAAGAATATATGCTTATCATGCTCATAAAGAAAAATCATTCTTGTTGTTACTTTTGAAAGAAAAGAAATTATGATGTCATGACTTATGCGCGCAATGCAATGAGTAATAAAGATTTAGGCAAAAAGAGCTACCCCTGTTGTGATCAATTAGGCCAACCAGAGAAAACTCAGGTTAAGGGTCCCTGCAATAGGTGTGTGAAAGCTAGTGCCACATATAAATGCTTGATTTAATTTTAAATTTATAAGCACCTAAGTATGGAGGAAAACAAACTAATTTGTTCCATTAACTCATTAGTGAATCCTTAGTGCCAGTGTAGAGGGAAGATGAGTTGAGAGTTTAATAATCCAATCCCGGGCTAGTAGAGTCTGATCTCGTTGAGTTAGATCTCGCTTGTGCAAGTTAATTTTGGAAAAAGTTTAATTTGTTTACTTCATTGGTCCTTATATGCATGTCTCTTGCTTGCTTGACTATTGACTTTTGAGCCCTGAGGATTGAGTCATGTTTGTTGCATCCATTCTTCCGCTGTATGCTTGATTTTTAGTTTGCTCGAGGACTAGCAAAAGCTTAAGTTTGGGGGTGTTTGATAGCGAGCATAGCTAGCTAGTTTTCATTATTCAATTTAGCTAGTCTTTGATGATTTATTGGCCATTTTATTGCACTTAATTGTTTATTTTGTAGGAAAGTGTTGAATAGAGCTTAAGCGTGGAATTGGAGTTAAACGAGTGAGCGAGATGTGAAAAGATGCCAAAGAACCGAAAAGATTCAAGTGAAAAGGAACCAAAATTAGGGCAAGCTGCAGACCAGCGTCGGGACGCTATTCTTGGAGCATCTCGACACTGCCTTTCCTTTTCTAATTTGGGCGGCAGCAGTCAAAGCGTCGAGAAGCTGTGACAAGAGCGTCTCGACGCTGTCGGTTTTTCCTTAATAAGAACGTGCGGCAGGACATAGCGTCGAGACACTATGTCGATAGCGTCTCGACGCTATCGGCAGAATTTCACATATATAGTTCTTTTCATGCAACGGATTGGGGGAGGCCAAATTTAGAGATTTTAGCCCTAATTTCAACTAGAGACCTACTGTGGGAGCTGAAGGAAGGACAAGGACCGGGAATCTCACTTGGTGGCGCGGAGATCGAGACGGAGACGTGTCGGGTTCGACGACATTAAGTGTTTCCTTTCCTTTTCCTTATCTCTCGCTAGATTTAATGGCTTTTTCATGTTTAGTTGAGCTTGTAATGCTATGTATGAGTTGCTAAACTTGTGGCTTAGGGATTGATGTAGTCGTTTTAGCTTATGGATTGATTTATGGTATGAGTTGTGCAATAGATGTTATGTTTGCAATCTTAATTTCATGCTTTCAATTAATTGGCCATTAGTTGAATGATCTAAGTGTTGAGTCTTGCTCGGGAGAGGGGATTTAGCGTTGACTTTATTAAGATTGCATGACTAAAGTTTATATTCTAAGCTCGTGACGGTTTTTAGATTAACTTTAGAATTGGTCAAAAGAACTCAATGCCTTGCATGTTAATAAACTTAGATAGGGATATCAAGTTGGTTAATTTGCATGAGAATCAATTATACTCAGGAGAGGTAGTTGTGATTAAAGGTTCTTAGGGTCATAATTCCATTGTGCATGATAACTTATTCCCTAAAAATCAATCTTAGACTAAATTGACGAAATCAATTCCCTAAGTGTTCTTTCAATTGAATCTCCACTGTTTTTTTTGCTTTGATCTAGATTCTTATCATTCACTACTTTCCATTCCCTAAATAAAATTGAGCAAGATAATTCGCAGTACTTGATTTAGCTTAAAAATCCAATCCAGAGGACGACACTCGTTTTTACGATCACTTTATTATTACTTGACCCGTGCGCTTGCGGTAGGAAAATTCCACATCAAGCATCGTTATGCTGTTTGGGAAAAACATCTTCCCTACCTTCTTCCGCCAGCACTCATAAATCTCAGTAGAAATAATTTTGCCCACATCAATACTCATGAAACGGAGAATAGCAAACACAAGAAGTACCCGATCTCGAGACACCGTCGAATCATGAGTTGTCGGCAGCAAGCGCAACTTGATGAAGCCCATCCAAGTATTGGCTTCGCTCTTCAAATAAGCTGCTTGGAATGTGCGCTTTTATGTCTTCGATAGTCTCCACTGAGCCCTTTCGATGCCAACTTCCCAGACAGCCTCATTTAACTGATCATTAGATGATGCTACCACCATCTCATTAAAACCTGCGTGCGGAAAGTCCTGGAGGTTGAAAAGAGAATTGATGGCCCCTGGGCTCCAGTCAACAGGCACCCCTCGGACGATAACCTGAAATCCTTCCTGATCATCTATATTTGCATAAAATTCTCGAATAATGTTCGAATTTACTAGCTTCAGCTTTGCGTAGAACTGACTCCAGCCATGGTTTGCTATTCCTGTTCTCAGAAAATGCGGCAGATCATCACCAAATCCCCGTTGAAACAGAAAGTCTCTTTTCAGCATCTCTATGTACTTTGCTCGAGCAAGATTGTTGATGAAGCGATTATACGACAACCGTATTTCCTCAGTATCAATATCCTCAGCTTCAACCACTGCTTCAGCAATGCCTTTGCCCTTGCCTTCCCTCTGTTCGGGCAAAATTTCCTCATTTGCTTTCTTTTCTGTTTCCTCTCTTGCTTTGTCCTCGACCTCCTTTTTCTCCTGTTCTTCTCTTTCTGTATTCTCTTTCTCAGAGTCAGTTTTCGGCGGTGAGGGAGTATCAGTCCGAATTACCTTAATGTGGCCGACTTATTGCTTTCGACGGCGACACGGAACTTCCGGCATGATGACTTCGACTTGAGCCTCTTGTTCTTTAACCTCCTACTCATCGCCTCTTTCTTGCACATCCTCTGTTTGCTTTTCTTTAACTTCTTGTAGATTCTCGACTACCTGAACATTCTGTCCAGGACTCTGTTCCTCTGGTTCCTTCAGACTTTCGTCCTCAACCACCTCAGCAACAATATCTTCCACTACCTTTTGCACTACCTCTTAAACATCGTCCCTCTGTTGTCTCCTCCTTCGCTTAGCTTCTCTTTCTTCAGGCGTCTTCTTCTTCTTTGCCTTAGTTTTCGGTGCCTCAGGTGTAACCCGACACTTCTTCTTCCTCTGTATTTCTCTCTTTTCTCCCTCTCGTTTTCGCTATCTCAAACTCAAATGGTAAACTCCAGTTAGGTGCACAAAGAATGGGTGATGAGATTAAAGCAGCCTTTAAAGTCTCAAAAGCCTTCCTACAATCTGCATTAAAGTCAAAAACATGATCAGCGCACAATAAGTTACAAAGAGGTTTACTAATTTTTGAAAAATCCTTTATGAACCTTCTATAAAATCCAGCATGGCCTAAAAAACTCCGAATCCCTTTTACTGAACTTTGTGGTTCTAATCTCTCAATAACCTCTATTTTTGCTGGATCAACTTCTAGACCTTTCTTTGAAATCTTATGACCTAACACTATGCCCTCCTTCACCATGAAATGACATTTCTCCCAATTAAGAACTAGATGGGTATCCTCACATCTCTTTAACACCTTACCTAAATTATCCAAACAATCCTGAAAAGACCCTCCAAAAACTGAAAAATCGTCCATAAACACCTCAACAGTGGACTCAATCATATCAGAAAAAATTGCTAACATACACCTCTGAAATGTTGCTAGAGTATTGCAAAGACCAAAAGGCATTCGCTTAAAAGCAAACGTCCCATAAGGGCAGGTGAAAGTGGTTTTTTCCTGGTCCTTAGGAGCAATGGTAATCTGGTTATACCCAGAATAACCATCTACGAAATAGTAATAGGCCTGACCAGCCAATCTATCGAACATTTGGTCAATGTCCTTACGGGTGGCTTTATTGAGCCTCCTGTAATCCATATAAACCCTCCAGCCAGTCACTGTCCTGGTTGGGATCAACTCATTGACTTTATTAGTTACCACCGTGACACCTCCTTTCTTAGGAACACATTGGACAGGGCTTACCCAATTGCTGTATGCAATTGGATAAATAATCCCAACATCCAACCATTTAATCACCTCCTTCTTGACAACCTCTTTCATTGCAGGGTTAAGCCTTCTCTGTTGCTCAATACTCCTAAAGGATCTCTCCTCTAGAGAGATTTTATGCATACAGAAAGACGGGCTAATTCCTTGAATGTCAGCCAATGTCCAACCTATTACTTTGCGATATTGCTGTAGTGGTGCGTGTGTGAACTGAATGGATGGATGTGAGATAAGATGATAAGTGGAATAATAAAGAAATATTCAGCCAACACTTAAGTGCAAGTATACACTGTCGAACGTAGTAATAAAAAACCTCAGAAGTATTCCAAGGGTATCGATCCCACGAGGACTAAATTGGAAATGAATATTTGAATAAGAAACTGCTCAAATGATTGCTTTTGAAAAAGGTAACCAAAGAAAATAAGATTGATTGATTGGGTTTTTGAAAAACTAAACAAAACAAGCAAAAATAATAAAGAATAACAATAAGATAAAACGAGGTATTCAACATGGATTCATCCCTAAGGTAACAACCATACTTATGCAATATCTAACTTAAGTGTATTCAATGTATTGGGTCAGATTTAACTTCCATTTGGCATTTGTTCCCAAAAACCGTTAGAAGGCTAAGAGAGTACCGTTATGCCCATTTTTGGGACTCGACTTCGACATAGATAATTCACGAATGCAACCTATAACCCTATAGTCAATATAGGGTGCCTTAGGCAGCTTTCCCTAAACCACCGAACAACCTCTTTCGAGCTTTTTCTCCTATATCACCTTTATGAGAACCGATATTGTTTGTCCCTTTGGAGATCAAACTCACATAGCATGCAAAGTCTAAGTGATCAAATTAAACTCAGAAAGATTAGAGTGATAATCAATAAAGAATGACATGCATTAAACACAACTTAAGCAAATAAAACACTTTCAAGCCATTAAACCCTAAGGGAATTCACCACATTGAACCCCTCAACGGGATTTAGCTACTCATTATGGGATAAAAAGCAAATGAACACATTTTCATTGAAATAGTAATGTAAAAAATACAAAGTAATGAAAAGATTCAAGAGCTGGAAATAAAGGAGATAGCTAAATATTATGGGTTTTTTGTTTATACAATTATTCTACAGTTCGCTAAGACACTCCACTCTCTCACTTTTACAAGATGGGAATGGGTGAAACTCTCTACAAACCACAAGGTTTGATGTCTAACTCTCTCTCGGGTTAGAATTTGGTCATCTAAGAAGGACCTCGGGCATCCCTACTCATTGGCGTCGAGCCAGGGTTCTGTCACCACCCTTTTCTTCCAAGTGAGTTCTGCTTCGATTTGACTTCGAATCTCGAGCTTATATAGTGTAGAAAGTGGTTGAGGAGCTGCAAAATAGGTGCTGGAAGGTTGCCCAGTCAGTTTCGGGGTCAAAATAGCCGGTTCGGTGCGAAGAAGACTCGTCAACAACGACCCGCGAGCGACTCAGAACGGCCTCTGTTTTTCCAGAAATGCGGTCACATTTCAATTTTTCCTTCCCAGAAATGCCGCATTTCTGGGGAATTCCAGCTTTTCCTCTATTTTTCTGCACAACAACAAACTAAGTCAAATTCTCTTAAAATCAAGTCTTTTTAAGCACAAATGAGTTAAATTTGACAAAAGTAATTCTCAACACCCTAACTCGGGAATAGTAAATTGACCTAAACACTCAATATTTGACCAAGAAATGAGCTAAATCTAAGGGTAAAATAGGTATATTTTTTACCATTATCATGTAGCAACTTTATTAAGGCCTCTTCATCCTCCGACATTAAATCTGATGCAACAATAATGGACAACGTCTCACCCTCCCCAAGATACACATACTTTAGATGATCCGACAAGGGCTTCAAATCTAAAGTAGGTGCCTTAATCAGGGATGGCTTAATAGGAGGAGTTTTCATTTCATCCAAATGTAAAGACTAAAAAACATCCTCACACCTAGACACTTCTTTTTCATTTTTTCTCTCTAAAGAACAAACTTTTAAATCCTCTACACTAACCTCTCCATGATCTTCCAAATGCTTGTTTGCCAAATCCTCCATTGTTGTCTCAACAATTGTGTTCTCCAGAATCCTAATGAAAGAACAATATTCCATTTCGCCTAGATACTTCATGGCCTTAAACACATTAAACTTCACTTCCTCATTATAAACCCTCATTGTTAATTCCCCTTTTTGAACATCTATCAATGCCCTACCAGTAGCCAAAAATGGACGACCAAGAATAATTGGGACATCTTTATCTGCCTCATAATCTAAGATAATAAAATCAACAGGAAATATGAATTTATCTACTTTTACTAAGACATCCTCAATTTTACCCTCAGGATATGTGATAGACCTATCAGCTAATTGGAGTGTGAGTGTGGTAGGCCTAGCTTCACCAATACCTAACTTTTGATAGACCGAAAGAGGCATAAGGTTAATGCTTGCGCCTAACTGACAAAGTGGTCTACCTAACTCTTTTCCACCTATTGAAACAGGAATAGTAAATGATCCTGGATCCTTAGCCTTGGTTGGTAGCCCATTATTAAGAATAGCGCAACATTCCTCAGTAAGAGATACAGTTTCAAACTCACCTAACATTTTCTTTTTAGTTAAAATATCCTTAAGAAATTTAGCATAATTAGGCATTTGCTCTATAGCTTCTACTAAAGGAATATTTATATGCAATTGCTTAAGAATCTCTAAAAACTTCTTAAATTGACCATCCTGATTCTTAGGCTTTTGTATTTGTGGAAAAGGTAGAGGTGGTACATAAGGTGGGGGCGACACATAAGGTGGTTCCATATCTGGAACAGAACCAGATGCTCCAGCATCATTATTGCTGCCTCCAACACCTTTACCAGACTCCAACTCTTTTTCAACAACAACGTTTTTATCACAATTCTTCTCTACATCTTGGGGTTTACTAGGCTCTTTTCTCTCTTCTAGTGGCTTACCACTCCTTAGAGTCACTGCCTGTGCCTGCTGCTTACCTTCCCTTCTAGGGTGCTCAGTATCTGAAGGAAGTTTTCCTTGAGGCCTTGCCTTCAGCTCATTAGCTAGCTGACCCACATGCAATTCCAAGGCTCTCATTGAAGCTTGATTACTTTGAATTGCGGCAACTGTACGAGCCATATATTCTTTCATCATTGCCTCAACAGAACTCTCCGAATTTTACGGGGCAAAGCCTACTTATTTTGCTTGGGCAATACCTGCGATTTAGCAAATCCCGACTGGTTCACCTTTTGCTGTGTTTGCACATTACTTTCTTGTCCTCCCCACCCGAAGTTGGGGTGGTTGCGCCAACCTAGATTATAAAAGTTAGAATAAGGGTTATTCCTCTGATTACCTACAAAAAACTCGTAATTGTGATCTTCACCACAATAGACACATGGTTCCTCTGCAACTTGGTTCACCACTGCAGCAGGCTCCACAGCTGGCAGCTGCTGTTGACTAACCACTGTCACATTTTTAAGAGCGTTAGCTAACATTGCAATATCAGCCCTAATGGTAGACACGCCATCAACCTCTAACACACTCTTAACTTTTTTATTTGAGCCTCTAACATCCGACCACTGACAACTATTGGTTGATATTCTTTCTAAAATTTCATGGGATTCGTTAAAAGTTTTTGCCAAAAGGGCCCCTCCAGCTGAAGCATCAACCATACCTTGGGTTGCTCCATTTAACCCATTGTAAAATGTTTCCATTTGGATACAATGAGGTAAACCATGATGGGGACACTTTCGCAATAGCTCCTTAAACCTCTCCCAAGCCTCACTAAAAGTCTCATCTTCAAGTTGCCTAAACCCTATTATCCCACTCCTTAATTTGGCATTCCTAGTGGGTGGAAAATATTTACTAAAATTTTTTTCCGCTAACTCATTCCATGTCCTAATCGATCCTGGAGCAAAAGAATTTAACCATGCCTTTGCTCCATCTCTAAGAGAATACGTGAACAAAGTTAATCTAAGGGCATCTATAGACACTCCCTGAATAACAAACGAATCACTCACTGCTAGAAAAGACTTAAGATGTAAATGAGGGTCTTCAGATGACAAACCATGGAACTGACCAACAGTTTGCAACATCAGAAACATCACCGGTTTCATTTCAAAATTTGCTGCCTCAATTTGAGGACGCGCAATTCCTTGATTCAACGTATCAAACATTGGAAAAGAATACGCTCGAATGACTCTGGCCCTATCATTTGCCACCAAGATAGGATTCTCAGCCTGATTATTTTGCTGTTCATTTTACTCCAGCGGTGGATTTTGCTGCAGCATACGATTCTGCTGGGGGTTCACTAGATCTTTTGGACCCTGCGGGAGACCCAACACGTCAGCCATTGGATTTTGATTTCTACGTCGGTCTCTTCTTCTTCTCCTGAATGTCCTCTCAATTTCTGGATCAAGCTCAAACCTTACCCCAGGCGGGTTGCTCATGCACCAAACTCACACCTGCAAAAACAAAAGAAACAATCAAAAAGTTCTAGCACCAAACCACTAAAACACATACACAAAACAGATCAGATAAAAGCTTATTCAAGTCCCTGGCAATGGTGCCAAAAACTTGTTGGGTTTCCAGAGTGTGTAAAAATAAGGTAAAAATAGACTCTAGAAGACTGTGCAAGTATACACAATCCGCAGCAAGTAATAAGTATTTATCGAATCCAGGGTCTGAATAGCTCTCACTTTATCTATTTTGTGTAACTCTTTAATGGTTCCAAAAGTGGTTAAAATGATTGATTTTGAAATAATGTTGAAGCAAAAGAAATGACATAATAGAAAGTAAACAAATAGAGCAGACAGATTAGAAACAAACGTTGGTCATGATTTAGTAATTGTTTTAAAAGGTGCTCTAGCAATGTTATTGATTAGGCAAAACTCTTGCAGTCTTATTAGCAGGATCCTCCCGGAACTCTGGATTTTTTAGAATGTGTTTCAACTCCAATGACGCACTATCGATCAAGCACTAGGCAACTGGCTATCCCTAACTCAGTCACTGGCATTCACCAATACACAATGATCTAGTGTGATTAAATTCCACTCACTTCCGAAATCATCCCTGAAACTAGGAAGTGGTATTCATACCGCCTGGCCAGGCAGGCACAAAATATAAATATGCTCAACAAATAATCAAGATGCTCAAATCAACATATATTGCATAGAGATTAAGCACGACAATTACATACTTCCTAACCAACACCTACACAAATTTAGTTCATAAAGCTCATGATAACACACGCCACAATCTGAGTATGTGCATCCATAACTATAAGAAATTACAAGAAAATATTAATTCCCTCGGTCAAATCCGTAGTGATGGTCTTCTTGAAGTCCCCAATCTTTCCTCCTCTATTCGGCTCCCAATGATGGAAATGAGAAATGATCTTTTCCCCAAAAGTGGAATGAATTTGACTTGGACGACTCTTCCCTTTTATAGAATGACGAAAAGCTCAAATTATGTTGACCTAGACACGTGGATGGCTCTCCTTGCTTCTTAAATCCGAAAATAGCTTAACTAACTTCAGTTCATTAAAATGGCTAACGAGCTATGATGTGGCAGTTTTGCTCCTTGGTTTGCTGGATCACAGATTTTGCTCCCTCAAGTCGCTCAGCAATATATTCTGCACAAAATAACTTCCAAAGCATCCATTCTTCCAAATGGGTTAGAACAAGCAATATTCACCTAAAAGCAACCCTATTTAGCACAAAAGACACACAAATCACAATAGAAATAAGACCTAAATAACTCCCTTTTGGAGAGTTATCAAATTGCAACCTGAGATTCATTCCTAAATTAATTATCTGTTAACATTTAATCATATCTTCAAGAGAATGGCTTATTAGATTACCCAATCGCGCAACCAACCACTAAATGTGTGATTATGCTCGTTTTGAAGCCACTTTTTGCTTTAGATCTACTAGGATTGAATTTTAACAAAGTTTCCATGTGTTGCCTGTTGGATTCATGTTAAAATGACATATTTATTGCATTATCGAACAATCATATAAGTCATGTGAAAGGATTGAGATTTACGTACCATACATATGGAAGCACATCATTTACATTTTGAAGGACATAAAGATGAGCTTGATTTAACTGATCCTTACTTGGTTTGATATAAGAAGCAACAGACAACGGTCTATCACTTTTTGAGTTGTCTTTCCTTGTCGATGAGCGTAATCCAATAGAATCAACTCCAGAGAGAAATTCAGAACAAAACTCTACAGCCTCCTCCACAATATAATTTTCTCTAATGTATCCTTCTGGTCGATGTCTATTTCGTACATAACCTTTGAGTACTTTCATATATCGTTCAAAAGGATACATCCACCTCAAATAAATTGGTCCACAAAATCTAAACGAGTTTTCAATCCATCTTTTGTTTTACCAGGAATATCAAGTAGCGTGCCAATAAGATTTGCACAAACATTCTTTTCAATGTTCATAACATCTAAACAATGTCGCACGTGAAAATATTTCCACTACTCTAACTCAAAGAAAATAGACTTCTTCTTCCAATCAGCGCTTGAAAGATCTCCACTATTCTTTTCCTTACCGACTTTCTTATCAAATGAACATTGAAGTCTACTTGTTTTTGCAAGAATTTCCTCTCCATTTAATGGTTCAGGAGCGATTTCCAATTCTTGTTCACCATTAAAAGTTTTCTTCTGCTTCCTAAATGGATGATCATGAGGTAGAAATTTTCGATGCCCAAGATATGCCATCTTCTTTCCTCTTGACAAATAAGTAGCTGACGTTTTGTCTCCACAAATCGGACATGCATGATATTCTTCTGTTGTACAACTACACAAATTGCCATACGCAGGAAAATCATAATAGTCCACAATAAAATAGCTCTAAGTGTGAAACATTGTCCTTCATTTACATCATAACATTCAACTCCATCATTCCAAAGTTTTTTCAAGTCATTAACTAATGGAGCCAAATAAATATCTATGTCATTTCCTGGTTGTTTAGGGCCAGATATTAATGCGGTTAACATCAAATATTTTCGCTTCATGCACAACCAAGGGGGTAGGTTGTATGTCACCAACATAACTTGCCAACAACTGTATCGACTACTAAGATCACCATGCGGATTGACTCCATCTGTTGAAAGAGCAAGACAAAGATTTCTAGGTTCTGATCCAAATTCTGGCCACTGATCATCTACTTGTTTCCACGATAGTGTGTCTCCAGGATGTCGTAAGTATCAATCATTTGTCGTTTTTTTGGCATGGCAAGTCAACAAACTCGATGTTTTTGTACTTCGGAACATTCGTCGAAATCTTGGTATAGGTGAGAAGTACCACATCACTTTCGCTGGAATATTTTTCATCACATCCTTTGAATTTTTCTGAAGTTTCCATCTTCATGTTCCACAAATCGGGCATACTTCTACATCTGAGAGGTCTTTTCTAAACAAACAACAACCGTTGCTACATGCATGAATCTTTTCTAAACAAACAACAATCGTTGCTACATGCATGAATCTTTTCTAAACAAACAACAATCGTTGCTACATGCATGAATCTTTTCTAAAGACATTCCAAGAGTACACAAAACCTTTTTTGCTTGATACGTAGAAGTCGGAATTTCATTTGGACTTGGTAAGATATCTTTGGCTAATGTCAAAAATTCAGTAAAACTTACATTGCTCCATCCAAATTTTGCTTTCAAATTATATAACTTTACCAACGCAGATATTTTGGAAAAGTTCTCACAATTTGAGTACAATGGTTTCTTGGCATCATCCAGTGCTTCCTAAAAAACATGGGATTCATCGTTAATGTAATCATGTGCAGCGTTAAACATTCCTGTTACGTCATCAAGATCTTCATCTTCATCCTCAACTTCTTCTTTTCCACTCGAAGAGACGTTTGCATTATTTCTCTTAATCGGTAGTGATTCACCATGCCAAATCCATGTTTTATAGCTCTCATCAATACCATAAATGAATAAGTGATCTCTTAGGGGCCGTCTGGCCCACTGTGTTGGTTATAATAGTGGGGGCTATTATAACCAACCCAGTGTTTGGGGCATCAACAAAAATAAGGGGTGAAGTTTGTTATTTTTCTCCTCCGTGTTGCTACAGTAACCACTATTCAACCCACCCAATTATTCTATCCATTCTCTACAGTAACTCTTTTCTCTCTCCATGTGACTCATTAACTTTTCTACCGACGACTTTTCCGGCGACCACCGACAACTTTTCCGGCGACCGCCGTCGACTTTTCGGCCACTTTTCCGGCGATCACCGACGACTTTTTCCGGCGACTTTTTTTTTTAAAAAAAAAATCTTTCTTCTCATTTTCATTTCGAAAAATATAAAAAACGAAAATAAAGAAAGAAAAAAAAAAGAGGTAGAAGAAAATGAAAGAAAAAAAGAAGGAAAAAAATTTCAGTCGCCGAAAAATTTGTTGGTGGTTGTCGGAAAAATCGGAAAATTTATAGGGAGTTAGATACTTGGTTGTCTTTGTACATATATAAATATGGAGTTTTATTACATAATTACTTTTGATAATGAAGTATATGAATGTTTACCTTCATCGTACCATATTTTTCATTCCAAATTATACTTATCGTATTTAAGTTTACCGTGATAATAATAATTTTTTTAAAAAATACTACTCAAGTTTTTATTTTATGTGATTTCTATTTTATTTGATTCTTTTGATAATGAAGGTAAAATGAGTTTTGAATAAGCATCACCATTTTTATGTTGGAAATACATAAATGAAACAAATATGGTTATGGTTTTTCTATATGAAATTATAAAATGAGTTATTTTGTGAAAAAACCATGACTCTAAAACAAAGAAAATCAACCCTTACTTTAAGTTATTTTTGTTTCCTTTTAAGTTAAACACATAATTTAACCCATGTACCCAAAACTTTATTTTTTTTACAACTAAACCCAATATATATTTTTTTATTAATATTTGAAGTACAAAGTTGTATGAGGAAAATAAACAAAAAAAAAGTCAGGAAAAAAAAATAGTCAGCTTGAAACATAGACTATTTGAACCCAGACTAAAATAATCTGCATCTTAAACACTGCACCCCAAACACAGACTATTTTATCCCAAACTATAATAATCTGCACCCCAAACACAGACCAAACACAGACTATTATAACCCCCAGACTATTATAATCCCCCGCTATTATAACCCCCAGCTATTATAACCAACCCAGCGCCCCAAACAGCCCCTTACTGTATTTGCATCTTGAGACTTTGCATTCACACATCGCAAACATGGACAACAAATGAAAGTTGACCTACTTGAATGTCGTAGTGCATTTTCAATGAACATCTCAACCCCTAGACCATATTCTGGTAACATTCGATTCTTTGTCATCCACAACTTATCCATTACAATAAAAATTTTTGCTTGAAATTTCAATCTACAAAGAAAAATAATTATTCCATATAAATTTGTGATTATTAGATCCTTAGGGAAAGTTAGAACAATTAAATACTCAATTGTTCATTCAATTTCACTCAAGTTCATGATGTTGAGACAAAAGTCAACATCATGAAATTTTGACATGTAAATTCATGTCCAACCACATCTAAACCAAAGACATGCAAATTCATGTCCAACCACATTTCGGAAGGATTTGGAATTCCCTAATTCCGTTAAAGAGGAAGCGTAATTGGGACCGATTCGTAGTTAATTTTGTTTATCCAACAATACCATTACATTCGCAAAAATAATAGAACAAATTCTATAGAAGCTTAAGGCCAAACATACAAAAATAAATCTAAATCTATAATAACGAAAAGAGAAGCAAACCTCCGTTGACGTCTCTGAAAATCAAGAATGATTCTTGATTGCTTTGCAACAACGAAGAACACCACCATTTGCTTACACTGGTATATCTCTGAGACTAATGGAGGAAAGAGACTGGTGGGAGTCTTTTAGGAGAGATCTCTGAGAGAAGGAGAATGAATGAGATACTTTTCACTCCACCCCAGGGGTCCTATTTATAGGTAAAGGCCAAGACCTTTTCCTAATAGGAAAAGGTCATGAATAAGATCAAATCTATTGTCTTATTCATATTTAATTTAATAAATAATTAATTAATTACCAAATTAAATATAATATATTTAATCTTATGGTTTTTATTCAATTATTTATATTAATATGAATCCAATTCATATTATTTATTTGAACTCTTTCAAATATTTTCTCTCAATAATTAATTTTGAATTTAATTCAAAAATTATATTATAAAGTTTCATAAACTTTATATTATAATGTATCAATATACATTATTTTTTTCCCCTACATAAATTGAACACTTTCAATTTACAATTTATACTTAATTGCCTCAAGTCTCTTTACGAGCTACCAGTGGGACCTAATGGACCTAGAGATCAGAAGCTCCAACGATACGAGACTAATTGGTTAAACTCATTAACCAAGTTAGTCAACATTCGTTAACTGTGGGTCACTCCACTAAAGACCCACAGCTGCACTCTTCTCACTGTAGAATATTTCTGTGTCCACGGATATCGACCAATAACAGCAAGTTAATCCTTCACGAGTGTTCGTAACTCCAGCTGGGTCAAATTACAGTTTTACCCCTGAGTTACCTCTACCGCCTTAAGTACCTATGCTCCTCTAATGAACAACTTGTTTGTGGTCCAACCATCAAACAGAAACCCCTCTCGGGCCAGTGAGAGGGTAGGGCCCTTTGTTTAAGACTCGGAGACACCACTTAAGGGAACACTCATCTACTTCCTCAAAAATTGGGAAGGAGTGAGTTCCATCTTGTGTGATTATGTTCCTAGCTCCCCACTAGGTCTTGTCTCCAAAATGGTAGGCTTATTGAGTTGTCGTACTGGCCACTCTCACCCATACAAATCAAAGGACAATCCCTCTTGAACAGGAGTCCATAATCCACTCAGGATTCAGACTAAGTTGCCTAGGTCATCCTAGTGAAATAGAAACCTAACTAGTTAACGGTGTTACAGCTAGCTGTTACTATTTCGCGGTCTGGTCTTATGCAAACTCATTGCATAGGATACCCCCACTCGCATGTCTACTACATGGACGCTTTGGATCAATACGTCTGTATCAAATACAAAGCGGGTCGTATCACATAGTATTACCAAGATAAGGTACCTAGTCTTATCCTTGTACTATAGACCTTTTAGGTTGTTACTTGAACATCGATCCCCGTATGTTCCCACATACTAGTTCAAGTTACATACAAACAACCTTGGATCTTAGTTTATTGGATTTGGGTCAAATTGTGCAATATTCAACGATAAAATTTTATTGCAGAAACTCAATAACGCTTTATTAAAACAAGTATACAATTTGTTTACATTCACTATCTACGAGTTTTAGGGCATAAAACCCAAAAATTTTGACATGTATGTTCACTCAAGTTAATATCAAATGACGTTATGGTAAAGGACAATAGTTAAATCATGTCCAAAAAAATCTAAACAAAAATATCGAAACTAATCTTCAAACTAAACTTATAAAACAACACAAACAAACAATTTCAAAACATAACTAAGTATTTCTCAACCCACAACTCAACTATACTTATAAACTAACACCAACCATTTCAAAACTTAATTCAAGCATTTCTCAACTTCCACCTAAACTCAACAAAAGACATAAACTATAACAAACAAATTTAAAATCATACTTAAAGCATTCCACAACACCTCCCACACTAAACTCAAGTAAAATAACGAACTATAACAAATAATTTCAAGAGATAACTTTAAGTATCCATCAACTTCCCACAAAAACAAACTCAAACAAACAATTTCAAAACAAGACTTAAGTATTTATAAACTTCTTCCCAATAAATCTAACCAAAAACATAAAAATCACAAGTACATTTCCCAACTCTCCCCCCCCCCCCCTCCAAACTCAACTAAACTTGTGAAGCAACAATAACAAACAATTTCAAAACATAACTAAGTATTTCTCAACCCACAACTCAACTACTATACTTATAAACTAACACCAACCATTTCAAAACTTAATTCAAGTATTTCTCAACTTCCACCTAAACTAAACCAAAGACATAAACTAAAACAACCAAATTTAAGATCATACTTAAAGCATTCCACAACACCTCCTACACTAAACTCAAGTAAAATAACGAACTATAACAAATAATTTCAAGAGATAACTTAAGTATCCATCAACTTCCCACAAAAACAAACTTAAGCAAACCATTTCAAAACAAGACTTAAGTATTTATCAACTTCTTCCCAATAAATCCAACTAAAAACATAAACTCACAAGTACATTTCCCAACATCCCCCCCCCCCCTCCAAACTCAACTAAACTTATAAAGCAACACAAACAAACAATTTCAAACATAACTATGTATTTCTCAACCCCCAACTCAACTGTAATTATAAACTAACACCAACAATTTCAGAACTTAATTCAAGTATTTCTCAACTTCCACCTAAACTCATCTAAAAACATAAACGAAAACAACCAAATTTAAAATCATACTTAAAGCATTCCTCAACCCCTCTCCCACTAAACTCAAGTATAATAATGAACTATAACAAATAATTTCAAGAGATAACTTAAGTATCCATCAACTCCCCACAAAAATAAACTCAAACAAACCATTTCAAAGCATGACTTTAAGTGTTTATCAACTCTCCAATAAATCCAAGTAAAAGCATAAACTCACAAGTACATTTCCCAACCCCCCCCCCCCCTCTCGCCCTTCAAACTCAACTAAACTTATAAACCAACACAAACAAACAATTTCAAAACATAGCTAAGTATTTCTCAACCCCTAACTCAACTATACTTATAAACTAACACCAACAATTTCAATACTTAATTGAAGTATTTCTCAACTTCCACATAAACTCAACTAAAAACATAAACTAAAACAAGCAAATTTAAAATCATAATTAAAGCATTCCACAACACCTCCCCCACTAAACTCAAGTAAAACAATGAACTATAACAAACAAATCCAACACGTAAATTCATATCCAACCACATCTAAACCAAAACATCGAAACTAATCTTCAAACTAACACCGAATTCATATATAATCAAACGAACACAAGGAAATTCTCAAACCCCCCCCCCCCTCCTTCAATGCTTTTCTATTGAATTATATGTGAATGGACTTTAAAAGGGAAAAAGAACCTTATGATATTTTTTTTTTGGGACCTTTGATAACTATCTAACTTTAAAAAATATCCATTAATTTTTTAGTCCATCACTTTTCAAGCCAACTTTTAATTTGTTTTAAGTCCCAAAACTATCCAAAAAAAATATATATATATATTTTGATCCTTGATGCTAGTATTGCACAAAACCTAACTATTTTTCATTTATTTTTTATTTTTTGTGTTGGGAATAGTTTGAAAAAATAAGATGAAAAACTTGCCAAATATTGCACGTTCTACAAATTTCTTTTTCATTTCCATTGATATCTCCAAATTGATGTTAGAAATTAACTTGATATCAAATTATTAAAAGTAATTATCATTAAAGTTTAGTGAAAAGAATCTAACGTTTTTCAAATTAAAAAGACATTTTAAGTTGGCTTGATGTCAAAAGAATCTAAATTAGACCATTTCTTATTGTAATATATACTTATTATTTACACTTTGTGGTTTTTCTTGAAACAAAGAGTTATAGCTTTTTTTTTTATACCAAAGGAATGAAACTTGAATACTTGTCAATAAACACCAACACTAAGAAATGAATATAAACATCCCTAAAACCAACACCAACACTAACAAAGTAGCATAATCTCTAAAAACCCACAGAAATCAACATAAGAGAACAACCTAAGAAAATTATTCTAAAAACAAATCCACTAACAAATAGAAAACAACACAAGGGAACAACCTACAAAAACTTCTCAGCCAACAAATTGAATGAAGCAAGTGAAAATTGAAGAAAACAACCTTCAATGGACAAACCTTGTCAATGGAGCGAGAAGAAGAATGAACAACAAAAACCCACGGTGCTTTGGAGAAAACCCACGACTTTGGAGCTGAGGGCACCGACGACACACACGAGAAGGCCGGCGGCAAGAACACCACGAGAACGTCGGCGACGAGAAAACCCACGACAAGACGGTGTCCTCAGCTGGCGGCGAACGACGGCGAACGATGGGGCTGGCAGAGAATGGGCTACCGGCGAAGGACGGTGAGAACAACTTGGCTGGCAGTGAACGATGGCAAGAACGACGGAGAGACGATAGAGTGAGCTTGGTGGAGAGTTTCGTGGGAGACCAACTGGGCAGAGAAAATGAGAAGAGGGAAAGTGAAATGAAATCAGGGAGAGCGAAAATGACCTAGGGGAAAGGTAAAGCATACGACCTTTAAGGGCGGGCATTGCCAGCTCTTAAAAGTGAACTTACAACGTCGGGCAATGCCCGACGTTGTAAGTCAATTTATTTTTTAAAAAAAAAAATCTCCGCGCGTTTTGTAGATCTGTCATTAAAGACCCGCACTTTTATTTTTTGTCCGTCATTATAGCTCTAATTTGTAGTAATGATATATATATTTTGTAAATTTGTACTACTGGAAAATAAATATGTGTTGGGTTTTATGCCCTAAAACTCGTAGATAGTAAAGGTAACATTTGACCGAACATTAATAAAATGATGTATGATTCATTTATCTTGTTTGTATTGAGTAATCTTGTCTTATTAACCCTAATCCAATAAAGTAAACATCCTAGGCAGTTAGTATGAAGATTGAACTAGTATGTAGGGACATACGGGGATCAATGTTCAAGATACAACCTAAAGGGTCTATAGTATAGGGATAAGGTTGGGTACCTTATCCTGGTGACACTATGGATACGACCCGCTTTGTATTACGATACAAACGTAATGATCCAACGTGTTCATGGAGTAGACATACGAGTAGGGGTATCCTATGCAATGAGTTTGCATAAGACCAGACTGCGAAATAGTTAACCACTAGCTGTAACACCGTTGCTATTTTATCCGGATTAGGAGAGCCAATTTGATTGGCTATTGCTTGAGGACAAGCGAGTGGGGGTATTCTATGCATAAATGTTGCTATTTTATCCCTAAATTTATGAGCTTTTATGTGCTTTAATGGTAATTTTATGTTGCATATCTATTTAATTTAATTATTTTGTCCCTAGATGACATTTGTGAAAGATTGGAGAAAAAGAGCCCAAAATCATGGATTTCAACCTTAATTATCAAGTTGGGTCAAGAGAAAGAGCCCAAGATCCATTACATGAAGTGTTTGGGCGAAGAGAAGGTTCTGGAACTGGGATAGCGTCGCGACGCTGTCCCCTAGCGTCTTGACGCTGTACTATTCTTGCCGCCCAAGCCAAGGTGACGTCACAGCGTCGCAACGCTGTGCCTGGTGAACAGCTATAAACTGAGCCATTTTCATCCGGATTAGGAGAGCCAGTTTGTGGGTTTTCACCCCATTCTACAGTCCACACTAAAATTGAGGGTTTTTTGGGAGAGTTTCGGAGCTTTGTTGAAGATCTTTGGAGCTCGAGATCGATGGAGGTCGCCGCGGGATTGAGGAGATTGACACTTTTATGAGCATTCCTCTTCCCTTTTCCTTTATATTTTAGGGTGTGTTTGGTTTAACTTTTCAAGTGTTTAATTTTGAAAATAAATCATTTTGAAAACATTTCTAGTGTTTTGCAACTACAAAATATGGCTTATTAGAAAATGAGATTGATAAAAAACTATCTTGAAAGAAACACTCAAAACCAACTTTTTAAAAAAGACTTTTTAAGTAAACAATAACTTGTGTATAAAAACATTTGTGAGGAAATGCAACCAAACATATGAGTGTTTAAATTCTGAACAATTTTTATACAAAATGTTTTTCAAAAAATGCATTCTTGAAAAACATTTAATTCAAAACGTATTCCAAACGGACCCTTAGTTCCTAGAATTGTTGTGATTAGGAATTATTGGATTTTAGTGATTATGAGTAGTTAATTCCTAAATTCTATGAGTTTGATTTAATCGGTTGAACCTTTGCTTGATTAATGAATTGATTTGGTTTGATTATCATTATCATTCATTTATGCATTTTGTCCTTAATGATTTTATTCAACTGATCACTGATTAAATGAATCGTTACTAAGTGGAAACTCGATGGAGAGAAGCTTAGACTAGAACTGAAGGCATGAATGACGTTTATTTACCCGAGTGACACGGTATAAGATAAATAGTGTATTGAAGGGTTGTAATGTCATGATAAGTAAATAAACAGGAAACCGAAAGGAGATTCTTTATTAAAAGGCATGAGATAAGAGGAAACCGACAGGAGAGTCCTTGAAATTAGGCTTCTAGACTTATGAATTGAATGATTAATTAATCTAAGTTAGTTAATTGATTAAGCGATTAAAGGTCCAATTGATGAAATCAACCCTCTAAGAATTATCCCTCAAAATTGTGTCTCCTTTTATCTTTTGCTTTCTAGATTAGCTTTTTGTTATTCTTTTCGGCATTAGAATTTGTTCTCTAAATAAAGCTAAGCAAGAGTATTCTAAGTAATTAATTGAATAAATCCAATCCCTGTGGAGACGATACTCTATACTCAAAATCACTATATTACTTGTGACGACCCGTACGCTTGCGGTGATCGCATCAGAGCTGGAAACATAATCACACAAGATCAAATTCACTCCTGCCTGACTCTAGGGTAAGTAGAGGTGTGTTCCCTTAAGTGGTGTCTTCGGGTCTTGAACAATGGGCCCTCCCCTCCTCTATGGCACGAGATGGACTTCTGTTTGCTGGTTGGACCTCAAACAAGTTGTTCATTAGAGGAGCACTGGAACTTAAGGATGAAGAGGTAGCCTAGGAGTAAAACGGTAATTTGACCTAGCTGGGGTACGAACACACGTGAAGGACTGACTTGTTGTTATTGGTCGATATCCGTGGACACAGAAATATATCTGCAGCGAGAAGAGTGCAAGTGTGGTTCTTCAGTGGAGTGAACCACAGTTAACGAACATTGATTATCTTGGTTAATGAGTTTAGCCAATTAATCTCATATCGTTGGAACTTCTGATCTGTAGGTCCATTAGGTCCCACCGGTAGCTCATTTAGGGCGTTGAGGTAAATTTCTAAGGGAGAATCGAATGTTCGAAAGGGTTCGAACGTTAAGTTTAAAATATGAATTGGATTCATTTTAAAACTATAGGTTATAATCACTACAAGAAAAATTGCATTACTTGATGCTTTTGGAATGTCAAATGTTAATACTATTGACGCTTTTAAAAGCGTCGAGAGAACCACTGTCAAGAACAAGGTATCGAAAATGTGACAAACGAGAAGCGTCAAGACATCTTTTCCTTGATATATTGTAAACGTCAAGAATATTAAATTTTTTACATTTATAAAGCGTCATGTATGTAGATTTCTTGACAGTTATAACATATCATATTTGTTAAAACTTGACAGCTCTAACATGTGAAATGATACTTTATCTTGACATTTCAGAAATGTCAATTGAAAAAGTTGTTGACACATTTTACATGTCAAGTTTGTTAGTAATTTTTTTTTTTCAATTACAATAGTTGTTCCGTATTATCTTGAATTTCCTGCATCGCATTCCAACAATTTGATATATTGATCAACCAAATAAAGAATACACATTCAAGACCCATCAACCAAATATCCGCCAATAACTTCAATTAAATATCTTCAACATTACAAAAGTATCAACCTCCATATGAACAATTCCCAAATTACAATTATCAACCCATATGAACAATTCCAAAAATGACAAGACCTATCAACTCCATTTGGACAATTCCAAAATCAAGAACTTTACACCAATTTCCACCATATGTTCAAAATTACATAATACCTATCTCCACCATAAGAACTATTTACAACATGTTCTAATCACTCATAATCCTTCAATTAAGCAGAACACTCTAATAACATCCAAAGGTGTTGAAGATGCAGACAAGATGCAGACTTGTTGGTCAAAACTAAGATGTGCAGCAACCATTCATGTTCTTAGTTTGACATCTTTTGCATTCACCATCTCTACTTAATAAACAAATATGAAAATAGAAGAACAAGCTTTAAATTACAACTCAAAAGTGAAAGTAAACTAAAAGACAATATATAAGAAATACAAGGGAGTTGGAGAAAGTAAAAACCCTGAGTCAAGAGCATCATTTTTCCCGATTCTTTGTTGGAACATAAGTCATCATTTCAACCACCTACAAACAAAATATTAAAGAAGAGAAAAACTTCTGGTTTATAAAGTGAAACTTCAGACATACATTTATTTGCTATGCCGAAGAGAAAAACTTCAAGTAAACAACCTACGTTAAAATATTCAATAATTAAATTCAACAAATATTACATACAAATTGTCTCATAAAACACTAGCTCTCATCTCTAAAAACAGTTTTGATATCACCCCATACAAGTTTTGAGAATACCTTGATATCATAAAATTAGATACAATATTATCTTTCACAGTTGTCTCATAACAAAGCAAGACAACTTCTTCTATTCTTCATAGTTTTCGGTAACAATCAATTTTGAAGCTAAGTACAAAAATGCTAAATGTAAAACAAAGTTTCATAACATGATCATGGAGCATAGTTGCAAGATAACTATGAATTTCAACGTTCAGAGTTGAGCATTAACTAACAATAGTGGCATAAGTAAAACAGTTGGGTCTAACATGAGTTACCAACATTTTCTTTAACATTATGATGATATTCCAATTGCACTATTCAAAACAAATTTTAACAATCTGGGAATGAATCTACAAATTAAATCCAAAAGTAAATTCAGTGTCTTTAGCACAAGAATTAAAAGTAGAGCAAAGAAAATATTTGGTCAATTTTGCTCCTAAACTGCACATTATGCAAAGTAACCCATTATCAAAGAAATATGGACAAACTCATAATAATAGATAAGAAAGTTCATCAAACAAATATCAAGCAAGATATATAGACAAATCAATTTACAAAAGAAGTATACATCGTTATTTGCATATAAATCATTCCATAGGGTATTGATTTACTCTAGAAGGAAAAAATTTCACCCTAAATCATAATCAAGGCAACAACAAGAACAAAACTACACCCATCAAAGAATCACAGACAAAAAAACAAGAGTATTAAAAACTTCTAAGAAAAGGTATAGGAAAAACCTGAATAAGAAGGGGATTCTTGTTGAATTGAAAAGAAAGAATTTCTCGTTTCAGAGCTTCTCTCAACCCAAATGTTTCTGTTTGCGCCTTCCTCTATTGTGGCACACATAAACTTACTGTGCTCTTTAAAAAGAGGATTGTTGCTGAAAAAAGACACTAGATGAATTGTAACGACCTGACTAAAAAGGAATTAAAAACATACAAAGGGTCTCTACTACATGAATAAGAACGTAAAACTTTGTAAACTTCAAAGCGGAAGAGACTATAGTTAAAAATATCATGCTTATTTTGATTCAGATATCCAACTTAAGGTTTGAATCCAAATCACCCTAACATACTGAACATGGGCTTAACACCGTCATGAACTGAGAGAGCGCACGATAACGTGCCAGAAAACTAGGTTCTATCAGCCGTGAGACGGGGAAGGAAACACTCTAGTTAACATAAGACTTAAGGATCTTTTAAGTCCATCTGAGGTCCTAAACGAGACTAAGGTCCCTACACTAGGTTCGGTCCTTATCAGTCACGTGGTACTCTAGTACACTAATACCCAGAGGTATTTAAACTTAGGTTTATGACCATCGCGATTCTACCGAAAATTCGGCAGCATAACAGTGCACGTATAGGAAACCCAAAATTTTCCTATCACCTGAAAAGTTGGTAAAGCACTTCTAAAATAAACACCACCCAACCACAAACTTCATAGTACTCCGAAACCATAACCAAAGTGAGACAGACCTCGCATCCAGAACTAACCAGATATTCAGAGCAACCATACCATACAATCAAGCATGCTTTCAATTAATTTAAAAGATGTTAATTCATCAAAGAGCAATCTCAGACATGCTATAATTAATTAATCATCCCCCCATGCCAACAACATGCTTTGCAATAAACTATCATACCCATTGGAATCCAAAGTCAAGATCAAGGCTCACAACTAAACTCATGCTAGCATGCCAATTTCTCAAAAGAAACTAGTTCAAGGTTCGGGCTAAGCGTTTATCGAATCCAACAACATGCAATGGGGACTAAGCTTGAAAGTAAGGTCCAATAGCTACTTACACCAAAGAAAAAACTTAAGCTTAAACTTAAACCCCGCTAGTCTTGCAACATTTCAATCACATGATACAATGCATAGAGTTAAATCCAACGACTACTTACAACTAGCCAAACGATTGCTTGAAACAACTATAATTAACTCCCTTAGCTCCCAACCTTCAATCCAACCAAACAGAAACTTGAGCTTGCTGTCCGGGTTTTCAATTAACTCTAAAACGACGACTGAAACCTCGAAAGCCAAGAGAACCACAGTCAACAATGCTCCTCGACACTGAAATTTGAAGACCCACTGCTTGAATCGCCGAAACAAGAGGAACGCTTGCCGAACGGAAGGAATAATGAATGGGTAATCAACTAAACTCAAAAACTAACCACGAAACAACTTCTAGGCACTTACCCACTGAGCGAAACGCCGAAAAAACGCCCCTAAACGTTTCTGGTCGCGCCTCACAGACTGCTTGCCGGAGAAACACTAATGCCCGACCACCACCGCACTGCAATGCCTGCCGAAACACGTGCCGCTCGCTGGAGGAGTGCTGAAAAACGACGTTAATAGGGGAAAGAGTGAGCGTGAGAGACGAGACCTCGAGGTGGAAGGAAAAAAAACGAAACGAAACATACTTGCTGCAGCCAAAAACTAACCACCACGCCACACCTGCTGTCCACGCCGTCGGAGAAGACGAACGGAGAAGACCGGTCTTAGAAAGGTCATCATCGGCACCGGAGACGAGGAGTTGCTGCTGGCGGTCGAAGAAGGAGAAGAAATGAACACAGAGGGAAGGCTCACAACTGAATTCACGAGAGATGAGGGAGACAGGGGGCTGATGCGTGCGGCTCAAAGAATAGAAGGGAACTAGGGATACTCCAACTTCAAGTTTATTACCGAAATGCCCTTCAGCTCAAAGAAAAACTTGATATTTTTTAAATGTCAAGTAAATTATTATAGTTCTCAACATTTTAAAAGTGTCAAGTATTTTGTGGCGTGAAACAAAATTCGAAAAACTCCGTTAAACTCCGTGTTTTTACATTTTTCTTGACATTTTTTTGCTTAAAAATGAAAATTCTTGACATTTTTTTTTTAGAAAATGTCAACTAATATAAAATCTCAAGTGTCAAGTAATGTAGTTTTTCTTGTAGTGAATTAATGTGCATTAGATATACATTAATACTATAGTTTGTTTGAGAGAAATATAATTAAATATTTGATATTTAATTATAGTATTAATTAATTGGTGAACTAATTAATTATTTGTTTTAATTAAATTTGATTTAATTGAATTACATTAAAACTATAGGTTATGTGGAATATTTGTATAAATGTGCTTTATATAAATATTAATTAAATTAATTGTTAATTTAATTGGTTTAATAATTATTTATTTTATTTTAATTAATAATTATTAATCTTATCAGTTTTAACTGATAAGAATTTTTCCAAACCCACTAACCTTCTATTTTGGTCCACGATTGGAGAGGGTTTTTAGGGAGGTTATTTGATCATCCGTTAACTTCCCTATCAATTCAATCGATTAGTTTTGTGGCCTCTCACGCAATCTCTCTCACTCTCACTCGCTGTGTTCCATTCATCACAAAGAACATAAAAAATCTCCAAATCCCTTAGAAATTAGTTGCTCACACAAGCCCCTCAACCGTTGATCCAGTGAGTATATCGGTGTAGCCAATTGGTGTTGTTTGTGGAGATATTTACAGCAATAGAAAGGAGGTTTTACTGTTGTTTTTTGGTGATTCCATGAAGGGAATTGGTGAAACGATCAAGATCTTCAAGAAAAAGTAAGATCCTTTTAATCTTCGATCATTAGGATCACTAATCTAGATTAGATCAAGGTCGTTTATGTTATTAGCATGTTTTATAACAGTTTTCCAGGAAGTTTAATATATGCTTATGTTGCTGTAAAATTTCTTTGCAACCCGTATTGGTATTTCAAATTAAAATAGAAATTCAGTGTGGTTTCTATAAATCTTCCGCTGCGTAAGGCTTTCATCCCTTCAATATGTGCTCAATATATATCATCCAGAAAAAATGAAGAAAAAGAAAAACCGAGAGTTACTCCTCCTTCCTAGAGTTTACTGAGTAACTAGGGGCATTCATGACACCCATGGTTTGCCACTACAGGAAAGGTTTACTTAGGGAAGTGAGTAGTAATCCGAGTTTGTGAACTTTGCTCGTAGCTAGATATCTTCACCACAAAGTGTCGATAAGCTAGAATGAAGGTAAAGGTGACAGCAAGGATTCTCTTGGGAGAAAAAGAAGTTGAATAAAAAGAGCACCAACAGTCAAATAAGTTTGGGGGAGATAGAAAAAGGTCTAGTAACTCATGTATGCTCAAGGAACCTCAAGTTTCGTTTTTCTTAACTAAAAGGACTACACTAGGCTCAATGAGTAGTAATTAGGTCGTTTAAACATATTGGTTAGGATGGACTAGGGAGAGTTTTGCTTTGAAAAAGAACAATAGAAATCTTCATGCCTAGGAAACTTAAAAGTTGTGACTGGCACTAGAGTAGAAACCTCTCCTGAAAGGCAAACTTTTTTTAAAACAATCTTGAGAAACATGTTTACTTGATTCCATATGGTTTATTCATGACATCCTGATTTGCAATTAAATTTGATGCTAGTACCATGATTGGCAATTACATATGTTCCATAACATTTTGATTTGCAATTATTATTGAGCTCTCACATTCTGATTGGCAATTAAAATTTGATCTCTAACATTTTGATTGGCTATTGCTTGAGGACAAGAAATGAGTTAAGTTTGGGGGTATGATAAGGGTAAAAAATATACCTATTTTACCCTTATATTTAGCTCATTTTCTTGTCAAAAGTTGCATGTTTAGATCAAATTTACTATTCCCGAGCTCTAAAAGTGTTAAAGTTGGTGAATTAGGGAGTTGAGAGTCATTTATGTCAATTCATGCTTAATTATGCTTAAAAAGACCCAATTTGATATGAATTTGACTTAATTTGGTGCTGTGCAGAAAAACAAAGGAAGATTGGAATTTCCTAGAAATGCGACCACATTTCTGGGAAGGCAAAATTGAAATGCGACCGCATTTCTGGGCAGACAGAGGCAGTTTCGAGTCCGTCACGGGTCATTTTGAACGAGAGTTTTGCACACCTAACCGACCGTTTTGACCCCGAAATCGACTGGGCTACCTACCAGCACCTATTTCGTGGCTCCTCAACTACTCCCCACACTATATAAAGCCTTGATTCGAATAGGAATCCAAGCAGAACTCACTGGGAAGAAGAAGGTGGTGACAGAACCCTAGTAGACGCCCATGAGTAAGGATGCCCGAGGTCCTTCTTAGAAGAATGAATTCTAACCTTTAGTTAGACATCAAACCTGAGTGTTTATAGGGATTTTCACCCCTATTCCCATTTGTAAAGGAAAGTAAAGTGTCAAGCGAACTCTAGAAGGATTGGATAAAAGAAAAAACCCTAGTTTTAGCTAGTGCACCTTATTTCCAGCACTTGTTACTTTTCATTCATTTGTATTCTTTATTCTTTATTTCAATGGAAAGTTGTTCATTTGCACTTTATCCCATCATGTGTAGCTAAATCCCATTGGGGGGTTCAATATAGTGAATTTCCTTTTGGTGAACTTAGCTTGAAAGTGTTTATTTGCTTAAGTTCTATTCATTGCATGTCACTCTTTATTGAATATCATTCTGAATCTTGTTGTGTTTAACTTGATCACTTAGACTTTGCATGCTATGTGAGTTTGATACCCGAAAGGTACAGACGATATCGGTTCTCATAAAGGTGATATAGGAGAATTGGCTCGAAAGAGTGTATTCGGTGTTATAGGGCGAGGCTGCCTAAGACACTGAAGGTGTTCATATAACACATGCGGAAGCAATTGAAGATTGAAAGCACTTAACTACATCAATTTTACTCCTAAAGCATGCATGTTCTAAACATCCAGAAACAGAGAGAGTAGAAGTACCAACCTTTTTTAGCTCAATAAGTGGACCTCTGTGGATTCTTTTCTTCTCCATTCTACTTAGGACAACCCTTAGTGTCTTCCCTACTATTCTCCTGGCCAAGAACGACTTGTGGGAGTCTATAGAGATAGGGAATGGGAAGGGAATGCTTGAAGGATCAAGCTCTAGAGAGATCTTTGAAGGTGAGTATGTTCGAGACAATATTCCAGCAGCATAACAGTATGGAAATTGCTCTAATCTCCTCTCAATATGATTCAACCTCTACTTATAGTGTGAATCCATGCATCTTCAAGCCTCAAGATGCAAGACACATGGTGGAGACTTACGCAATAGTGGATTCTAGGTGTTCATGTTACATGCAAGAGTGCATGGATGAGTTGTTATACATGAATCCTTATTCATGTATATAGTATTTAACACATATTTAAATACTTCTATCTCTCAATTAATAATTTAATTCATAATTAAATTATTATGCCAATAGTATGAAATAAATAATTGATATCATAATTCTCTTTCCCGATTTTGAACGATTCAAACTTTCCAATCTTATTATTCTAAGCTTTATTCCGATATGAGCTAGCAGGGGGACCTAATGGACCTACAGATCATGGGCTCCAACGATTCGAGGTTAACCGACTAATCTCATTAACCAAGCTAACCAACATTCGTTAACTACCGGGACACTCCACTATAGCCCAATAGTTGCACTCCCCTCACCGTAGATGTATTTTGGTCCACTTCATATAACCATGTTCAGTAAGTCAATCCTTCACAAGTTGTTCGTAGCTATAGTTGGGTCAAAAGTCCGTTTTACCCCTATAATACTTCTTGTTCCTTAAGTTCCACTAATCCTCTAATGAACAATCGGTTTGTGGTCCAACCATCAAACCTGAGTCCCTCTCGGGTTCAGGATAGGGTGGTGCCCCTTGTTCAAGTCTTGGAGTTAGTACTTAAGGGAACAACCTCTCTACTATCCCTGAAATGGGTAGGAGCGAATTCCGTCTTGCAAGACTATGTCCCCAGCTATCTATCCGATCTTATCCCCAAAATGGTAGGCTTGTTGAGTCGGCGATGTTTGGCCGCTCTCACCCATGCAGATCAAAGGATAATCTCGTATAAACAGGAGTTCATAGTTAACTCATGATTAAGATCGCGTTACCTAGGTCATCTTGTGAAATAGTCAGTTTCTACAGTAAACGACATTAGAAAGAGAAAGACTAATTTCGCGGTCCTGTCTTATGGAAACTCATTGCATAGGACACGCCTCCACTCACATGTCTCTACACGAACGATTTAGGATCTCGTCGTTTGTACTTAATACAAAGTGGGCCGCCTCCATAGTGTCCCCAGGATAAGGTACCCAACCCTGTCCTTATACTTAGACAGTTTTGACTATATACTTGAACTTGATCCTATGATATGTCTCTACATATAGTTCGAGTATTCATGTTATAGCCAAGGATCTTAGTTTATTGGATTTAGGTTAAACATTCGCAACTTACATATTCAATAACATCTTTTACTGAATAACCTGAATAACGTCTTTATTGGAATAGAATATGTTTAATGATTTACAAAAACTACGAGTTTAAAGGACATTAAACCCAACAAACTCCCACTTGGACTAAAAACTCTAGTGGGGTACAGGAAGTTAGGTGTGAGAGATAATATACATAACGACAATAAACTAGGGCATCAACCATACCCTTACATTTCTCCCACTTGCCCTAGTCTATAAACGCTCGTAGTCCTAGATTTACTAGGTGACCCTCAAAAACTTTAGCCCAAGGGGTTTTGTAAACGGATCAACCTTGTTGGGCTCCGAAGCAATCTACGTGACGATCACATCTCCTCGTTGCACGATCTCCCTGATGAGATGATATTTGCTCTCAGTGTGCTTTCCTCGCTTGTGACTTCGAGGTTCCTTAGAGTTGCAACTGCTCCAGTGTTATCACAATAGAGGGTGGTAGACAGTTGCATATTTGGAACGATTTCCAACTCTGTTAGGAATTTTCTTAGCCATACTGCCTCTTTTGCTGCTTCGCATGCGACTACGTACTCTGCTTCCATGGTACAGTCAGCAATACAACCTTGCTTAATACTCCTTCATACTATTGCTCCTCCATTTAGAGTGAACACAGATCCCGATGTCGATTTTCTTGAATCTATATCGGTCTGAAAATCTGTTAGTGTATCCTGTAAGGATCAGATCCTTAGCACCATACACGTGCGAAAAATCCCTCGTTCTCCTTAGATACTTGAGGATATTCTTAACGGCAGTTCAATGTGCATGTCCAGGATTTAGACTGGTATCTGCTGACAATTCCCACGGCATAGCATATGTCGGGTCTGGTACACATCATGGCATACATTAAACTACCAACTGTTGATGCATAGGGAATGCGTCTCATTTCCTCAACTTCTTGAGGTGTTTTAGGACTTTGTTCCTTTGACATGTGAACCCCGTGACTAAAAGGTAATAACCCTTTCTTGGAGTTCTGTATCGAATATCGTACCAACATTTTGTCGATATATGATGCTTGAGACAGTGCTAACGTTTTGTTCTTTCTATTTCTAATGATTTGAATGCCCAGAACCAATTGAGCCTCACCCAAATCTTTCATTTGGAATTGAGTCGCTAGCCATTGTTTTACGTCAGATAGGAGTCCTACATTATTCCCAATAAGTAGGATATCATTGACGTACAAAACTAGAAAAGCTACAGTAGATTTGACGATTTTCTTGTAAACACAAGGTTCGTCAATATTCTGTTCAAAGCCATATGTTTTGATCGCAGTGTCAATATGTATATTCCAGGATCTTGATGCTTATTTAAACCCATAAATGGATCGTTTAAGTTTGAAAACTTTTTGCTCATCACCCTGGACTATGAATCCCTCTGGTTGAGCCATATAGATAGTCTCTTCAAGATTGTCGTTCAAAAGGGTCATCTGGACATCCATTTTCCATATTTCATGATCATAAAATGTGGCAATAGATAAGAGTATTCTAATCGACTTAAGCATGGCAACAGGGGAAAAAGTTTCTTCAAAATCCACTCCTTCCCATTGGGTAAAACTCTTTGCCACAAGTCGAGCCTTAAAGGTTTGAACCTTACCGGCTTGGTCTCGTTTTCTTTTGTAGACCATTTGCAACCAATAGGTTTTACCCCATCCGGCTACTCTACAAGTTCCCAGACCGAATTGAAGTACATTGACTCCATTTCGAGATCCATGACTTTAATCCACTGGTTTTTATCTACATCATTCATTACCTGATTAAAGGTCAATAGATCCTCTATACCATCATCAGGTATGATGGTTTGAGTTTCTGTTAAACACATGTAACGGTCGGGTTGCATTATAACCCTCTCACTACGTCGAGGCTCTCTCACTTCTTGTGATGGATGTGTTTGATCAATAACTTTTGATGGACCAGCTTTATCGACAACATTTGTAGGTTCTTTTGTAGTTTTTCCTGAAATCTCATCTAATACTAGTTTACTGCAAGGTCGATATTCTCTTAAGTGATCTTCCTCAAGGAATGTAGCGTTTGTCGATACAATCACTTTATTTTTCTGAGGATCGTAAAATAGACTACCTTTCGTTTCTTTAGGATACCCCACAAACAGGCACAATTTTGAACGTCGTTCCAATTTCTTTGGGTTTTGCACCAACACGTGTGTCAGGCATCCCCATATTCTGAAGTGACGTAAACTACCTTTACGCCCTCTCCATAGCTCATAGGGTGTTTCAGGAACACTCTTAGAGGGAACCATGTTCAAAATGTATACAACAGTCTCTACTGCATATCCCCAGAACAAAACAGGCAACTGAGCATAACTCATCATTGATCAAACCATGTCCAACAAGGTTTGGTTTCTCCTCTCTGATACACCATTTTGTTGTGGTGTAGCAGGGGCTGAGAGTTGGGACGTGATTCCATGTTTTATCAAATAGCCCTAGAATCGTAGGTCCATATATTCTCCACCTCGATCTGATCGTAGTGTTTTAATCATTTTACCTAAGTGGTTCTCAACCTCGGTCTTGTACTCCTTGAACTTTTCAAGGGCTTTAGACTTGTGATGCATTAGGTAAAGGTAGCCATACCTTGAATAATCATCAATGAAAGTGATGAAATATTCATACCCTTCTCGTGCTTTGACGTTCATAGGACCACAGAGATCCGAATGCACGAGTTCTAAGGGTTCTTTGGTTCTATAGCCTTTTTCAGAAAAAGGTTGCTTTGTCATTTTTCCCTCGAGGCAGGACTCACATGGTGGCAACGAGTCATCTTCTAACTGATTTAGTAGTCCACTCCTTACCAATCTTTCAATCGTATTGCGATTTATGTGGCGTAATCTCAAGTGCCAAAGACAGGTATTGGGAGAAACTTTTTGCCTTTTCTTTTGAGTCTCAACTACTTTAAACATTTCCGTATTAAAAATAGCTTTAACTTGAATTGGTCTTAACACGTATAAGTTGCTTTCAAGTTTTGCAGAACATATTTGCATACCTCTTTTGTTAATAAACGCTTCGTTAAGATCAAAAGATACTTGGTACATATGTTCAATTAAACAAGAGATAGATATTAAGCTCCTTTTGATATTTGGAACATACAAGACATTTTCAAGTAAAATAAATCTATCTCCAAAAGACAACTTCAGAGTTCCTGTAGCTCTGGCTGAGACAACCTCTCCTGTTCCAACTTTGAGAGTTACCTCGCCATTTGCCAGCATGTGCCAGGAATTAATTTCCTACAAAGAAGAACATACATGGTTAGTTGCTCCTGGATCTAATATCCAGGCAAAGTTATCTTGCTTAACTAAACATGTTTCAAAAACGAACAAATCAAATTTACCTTGTTTCTCTTTTTCAACCTTCTTTTCTACAAGGTATTTTGGACAATTGCGTTTCCAATGTCCATCCACGTTGCAGTGGAAACACTTTCCTTTGTCTGCAACTTTGGTCTTTGCCTTGCCTGCCATCGGAGCTTTTCCTTTTCCCTTTCCCTTATTTTTCATCATCTGAAAAAATTTCTTCTGTGAAGTGGAAGGGCCAGATTTGGTTCCTGAGGACTATCCTTTTTGGAACCTTTTGGCAGTCGCAACATTTGCTTCCCCTTCTTGTCCCTTTTTCGTAATACTTTGATAGGTCTGGAGCTCATTTAGTAGAGTAGTTAAGTTGTATTCTATCTTGTTCATGACTGCATTTGTCCTGAACGAAATGAAGTTCTTTGGAAGAGACTCCATTATAAAACTAACCTGACTACCCTCGTCTATGGTAGCACCATTTACTTTGGCCACATTGAAATGGGCCATCATGTTCAAAACATGCTCCCTTACAGAAGTACCTTCCTTCATACGGGAGTTGTAAATATATTTGAGAGCTTCGTGTTTATATTGTGAGGACGGTTGCCCAAACATCCCTTGCAGCGAAGTCATGATCTCCCTTGCGGTGACCATCCTCTCGTGCTTCTTAGACAAGACATCCGAATGCTTGCTAAGATGTAGACTTTTGCCTTATCATTGGCACGAGTCCATTTTTCATAAGCTTCCCGAACATTTTGGTTCGTTGACAAGTCGGGATTAGGTGGACACTCCTTGGTTAAGACGAATCTCAGATCATCGATTACTAGTATAGTGTTCAGATTCGATTTCCAAGTTCCATAGTTATCTTCGTTTAGTTTTTCGGAAGTGAGTAATTGAACTAGTGAGCTAGACATGCTGAAAAGATTAAACAAAACTATTAGTAAATTGCTTATTAACCATTTTTTATAAAAAAATTCCAATCAGGTTTTAGCAAAAGTAATAATGTACCCAAGATTATTATTTTGCAACGACACTTTAGTGAGTTAGAGCAACTGCTACCGAGGGGCAGTCAATTACTCCTTCACTAAACCAAGACATTTTTGACTAAAAACTAATGCCAAAATAACTCTTATTCCTATAGTAGTTTAGTTATCACTACTTTTGGTCAGGAATATACTAACACTTAGTAACCCTTGTAAGTGTGACCCGCCGTTTTAAGATTCCAGAGGACGACCCTAACAGTGCTACCGAATGGAAAAGCTAATGTTGGAAATGGTCCTAAGAGATCCTATCCATTTCTGGAGGTTGCGTTGTTCCGATCTCCATGTTATAACCCTCCGAATGGTTAGTAGCTCCAGGGCATACAAGCAGGCGGAACATGGAAATCTTACGGTGCAACCTAACGGAGGAGACCATAGGATGTGTTGACACACTTCCTTCACTCACTTGCTATAAATACTTTCTCCATTCACCTTGTTATTGATTTATGCAAACACCTTCTGAATAGAACAGTGAGGTATAATCAACATGAGGCCAAGCACAAATCTCACGTTGTGAACAAAAGGGAGAACGTGAGAGGAAAATGGATTTGATATATCTCTCCCCTCCCACTAAGTATTTTAAACGGTTTTGGGTATACTTATACTTAGCCGTATTCCAGCTAATTGAATAAATCCTAAGTCTAAGTTTATTTTTTACTTACGATGTCTAGGTGATAACGATTTATAACCTCACATCTCACACGCGCATGCTCATAAAACTGGGTTAACTTAACTCAAGAACCGACTCGATGCCCAGGTAAAAGGTGTTCCGTAAACAGTCAACTTAAATACCTCCAGCCTTAGACAACATCTTGCCGGGTGAGTTCTCTTGTAACCTTTGTTTTACAAGCTCATCGGCCTATTTGAGTCTAATTGAAATCGATCGAAATTTTGATTCAAATTAACCCTATGTGAGCATGCACCTTATCTTTGTTATAGATTTTAGATTTTTATCTCATTTATAACAATTATAAAATCAATCTATAACAAGCCTAATTTGAATATAACATTTATAATCAAACTAAAGAAGTTTCATGCTTCATGCTTTGTATATTTTCTCTTTTAATTAATATAACTTTTATATCAATTAATCAATTTTGAAAATAACCATCCAAGCATGCATCTCCCTAAATTAATACATCATTTATATTAATTGTCATGAAACTTCAACATGCATTAGAAATAATTATTATAACTCTTACAATAATTGAATTAATTCATGATCATGCTTTCCTATGGTGGGGTTTTAAAACTATATGGCGTGCTCATAATGCACATACATTTAATTTCAATTTAATTATACATTCATTAATGCACAAATAAATAAAATCAAGCTAAAGTGGTTTGGCATTTTCAATCAAACAATTAACTAATTATTACAATAATAATTATAAATAATGCTTGAAACGATCATGAGCTTCACGAACCATCCCAAACCTCCCTTCCAAGGAGTGAACCAGGCCTTAATGTTGTGTAAAATGGTTGAACCAACTGCCTTCAGACCGAACTGGACCCAAAAGAACCTCCTGGACTGAACCGGATCTGGAAAATGATGCGCCTAGATGAATTTGATGAACAGCGTCTCGACGCTGTCTCGACCAGCAGCCACTGCTTTCGGTTCCAGCTTGCATCTTCTCCAAATTCCTTCAAAATTACAGCCTATATGGACTCTATTCACTCTATAAAAATTACAGAGTCTTGTTCACTCATTAAAGCTCATACATTTCCGAGCAATTACATTTTCATAAAGAAATTAAAGCTCAATAAAATGCCAAACTACAAAGCATCCACTTTAGCACACAAAAAATTCATTCTTAAGATACCTACCACAGTAAAATTAATGCAAATTAAGTGCTTTAATCATGCTCTGATACCAATTGAAGGTGTTCATATAACACATGTGGAAGCAATTGAAGATCGAAAGCACTTAACTACATCAATTTTACTCCTAAAGCATGCATGTTCTAAACATCCAGAAACAGAGAG
The DNA here is from genome assembly GCA_017139565.1 of Luffa aegyptiaca. Taxonomy (NCBI): domain Eukaryota; kingdom Viridiplantae; phylum Streptophyta; class Magnoliopsida; order Cucurbitales; family Cucurbitaceae; genus Luffa; species Luffa aegyptiaca. The sequence goes on from CM029407.1 coordinate 40,907,006, forward strand.
AGTAGAAGTACCAACCTTTTTCAGCTCAATAGGTGGACCTCTGTGGATTCATTTCTTCTCCAATCTACTTAGGACAACCCTAAGTGTCTTCCCTACTATTCTTCGGGCCAGGAACGACTTGTGGGAGACTATAGAGATAGGGAATGGGAAGGGAATGCTTGAAGGATCAACCTCTAGAGAGATCTTTGAAGGTGAGTATGTTTGAGACAATATTCCAGCATCATAACAATATGGAAATTGCTCTAATCTCCTCTCAATCATGCATCTTCAAGCCTCAAGATGCAAGACACATGGTGGAGACTTAAGCAATAGTGGATTTTAGGTGTTCATGTAATATTACATGCAAGAGTGCATGGATGAGTTGTTATTCCACTTTGAATTACCATGCAAGAGTGGGATTCCAACGAAATCCACTATCTCATCTTGACGGAAGATTACAAATTTGTCTTGTAATTAAATTCAATTCAAAATTGAGTTTAACTTAGTAATTAATTTGAAATCAATTTGCAATCAATTTCATGTGATTAATCAAATTAATCAATCTTACCTAAAGTAATCCACTAATCATGAATCCTTATTCATGTATATAGTATTTAACACATATTTAAATACTTCTATCTCTCAATTAATAATTTAATTCATAATTAAATTATTATGTCAATAGTGTCAAATATATAATTGACATCATAATTCCCTTTCCCGATTTTGAACGATTCAAACTTTCCTATCTTATTGTTCTAAGCTTTATTCCGATATGAGCTAGCAGGGGGACCTAATGGACCTACAGATCATGGGCTCCAACGATTCGAAGTTAACCGACTAATCTCATTAACCAAGCGAACCAACATTCGTTAACTACCAGGACACTCCACTATAGCCCAGTAGCTGCACTCCCCTCACCGTAGATATGTTTCTGTCCACTTGATATAACCATGTTCAGTAAATCGATCCTTCACAGGTTGTTCGTAGCTATAGCTGGGTCAAAAGTCCGTTTTACCCCTATAGTACTTCTTGTTCCTTAAGTTCCACTAATCCTCTAATGAACAATCGGTTTGTGGTCCAACCATCAAACCTGAGTCCCTTTCGGGCCAAGGAGAGGGTGGGGCCCCTTGTTCAAGTCCTGGAGTTAGTACTTAAGGGAACAACCTCTCTACTATCCCTAAAATGGGTAGGAGCGAATTCCTTCTTGCGAGACTATGTCCCAAGCTATCTATCCGATCTGATTCCCAAAATGGTAGGCTTGTTGAGTCGGCGATGTCTGGCCACTCTCACCCATGAAAATCAAAGGATAATCTCATATAAACAGGATTTCATAGTTAGCTCAGGATTAAGATTGAGTTACCTAGGTCATCTTGTGTAATAGTCAGTTTCTACAGTAAACGGCGTTAGAAATGGAAAGTGACTAATTTCGTGGTCCTGTCTTATGCAAACTCATTGCATAGGACGCCCCCACTCACATGTCTCTACACGAACGATTTAGGATCTCATCTTTTGTACTTAATACAAAGTGGGTCGCGTCCATAGTGTCCCCAGGATAAGGTACCCAACCTTGTCCTTATACTTAGACAGTTTTGACTATATACTTGAACTTGATCCTATGATATGTCTCTACATATAGTTCGAGTATTCATGTTATAGCCAAGGATCTTAGTTTATTGGATTTAGGTTAAACATTCGGAACATACATATTCAATAACATCTTTTACTGAATACCCTCAATAACGTCTTTATTGGAATAGAATATGTTTAATGATTTACAAAAACTACGAGTTTATAGGACATTAAACCCAACAGGCACCCTATAACAACTATAGGGTTATAGATTACATTTGTGAATTATCTATATCGAAGTCGAGTCATAGACATGAGCATAATGGTACTCGCTTAGCCTTCTAACGGTTCTTGGGAGCAAGACCAAATAAAAGTTAAATCTGACCCAATGCATGAATAGACTTAGGTTTAATAAGCAATGATTAGAGTTATTTTACCTTAGGGTTGAAACTATGTTGAACACCTCTCTTATTTATTATTGTTTTCTTTACATGTTTATTTTGTTTATTTTCTTAAAATCATCATCAACTATTTCTTTGGTTACTTTATTCAAACAAACTTTGAGCAGTTTCTTCTTCAAATCTATGTTTCTAATTTAGTCCTCGTGGGATCGATACCTTTGGAATACTTCTAAAGTTTTTATTACTACGTGCGATAGTGTATATTTGCACTAGCTTGGCTGAATTGATTCTTATTCATTATCTATCATCTTTTCTAACTTCCACATTTCAGCTGGACATGCACCATTTGCCAAAGAATTTTCCTTTGAGGCGGGAACTGTTGGAGGAAGCTCATAATACACCTTTGTCAGTGCACCCTGGTAGTACCAAGATGTACAAAGATCTCAAAAGGAACTATTGGTGGCATGACATGAAGAGAGAGATTGCTCAGTTCGTTAGCCAGTGCTTAACCTGTCAGCAAGTGAAGGCGACAAGACAAAGGCCTGCTGGATTGCTACAGCCTTTAAGTATTCTTGTTTGGAAATGGGAGAACATTGTCATGGACTTCATCACTGGCCTGCCTATGACAATGAAGGGTTCCACTATAATTTGGGTGGTAGTGGATCGTCTGGCAAATTCTGCTCATTTCATTCTCGGTAAGGCCACCTATTCAGTGGAAAAGTGGGCAGAACTATACTTGAAGGAAATAGTGAGGCTCCATTGGGGTACCAGATTCAATAGTGTCAGACCGAGACCCTCGATTCACATGAACCTTATGGAAGAGTTTGCAGAAAGCGTTGGATACTCAGTTGGACTTTAGTACTGCGTTCCATCCTCAAACCGATGGTCAGACTGAACGTTTGAATCAGATTTTAGAGGATATGTGTGCTAGACTTTGGTGGTAGTTGGGATAGTCATCTGTACTTGATAGAGTTTGCCTATAACAATAGCTACCAAGCGACTATTGGAATGGCTCCATATGAGGTGTTATATTGGAAGAAGTGCAGATCCCCAGGTCGGTGAAAGGGCCTTGTTAGGACCTGAATTAGTTCAGATGACTAATGATGTCATTCAGAAGTTCAGGGCAAGGATGCAAACGACTGAAAGCAGACAAAAGAGTTATGCAGACATTAGACGTAGGGAGTTAGAGTTCAGTGTGGCGCCAATGAAAGGAGTTTTACGTTTTGGTAAAAAGGGAAAGCTTAGTCCGAGGTATATTGCCCCCTTTGAAATTTTGGAGAGCATAGGGCCAGTTGCATATAGACTAGCATTGACACCAGCGTTATCTGCAATGCACAACGTGTTCCATGTATCGTTGTTAAGAAAATATGTGAGCGACCTTTCGCATGTGCTGAACCCTGAACCTTTACAACTAAGTGGGAGTTTGTCGTATGAGGAAAAGCTCGTGAAGATCTTGGCCAGAGAGACCAAAGTGTTGAGGAATCGAATTATCAACTTGGTTAAGGTGTTATGTCGAAACCAGAAGACAGAGGAAGCCACTTGGGAAAGAGAAGATGAGATGAGGGCCAAATATCCAGAATTCTTTGACAAGGAAACTTTCGAGGACGAAAGTTCTTAAGGTGAGGAGACTGAAACGCCCCGCATTATTAGGTACGCTAAATTTCGTCGCTTGATTTATACCAGTTTGATTTTTATAATCCTCGTTAAGGATATAATGTTGAATTTCAAACCATAGTCATGGAAATAATTTATTACCCAAGATTCCCTAAATTGAGAAAAGAAATTAGAAAAAAAACCCTAGAATTCCCTTATTTTTTATTTCACTCACAGTCGCCAGCCCCTCCTTGCTCACGCAGCCACCATCCTCCCTCTCTCTCGTTTTTGCGCCGCCGCCCATCCCCTGTTTTTGTGTCGCCGCCCATCCCCTTCTTGTTTTCGCACAACCACCACCAGCGACTCCCTCTCGTTCCTTCCCTTTTGCGCGCGCCAGAAACCTCCCCTTCCTTTCTCTCTCTTACAGCCGCGACAACGATGTGCACGAGCTTAAGCTCTCTGACGCGTATTCGGCAAGGCCCAAGAAAACCACGATCTCTTGTGCGTTTTCTGGTGAGTCTTGGTCTCTTCGGAACATCCTCCCTCGATTCAACTACTTACTTGTTCCATTGCACAGCCTGTAGCTTAACCCAGGCGAGTTCGACAAAGATCTTCATCGATTACGTGTTTCCCGAGCCTCCTTACACGTGGTTTGAGTTCCCAGCCAACTACAGCCTCGGTTATTCCTCTTTTTGGTAAGTTTTCATCCACCCTTCACAACCCACTTAATTCTAGAGTTACCCAATCGCTAACGACCTTGTTTATGCAATCTTAGGCCCTTACGACCACAAGACAACAAGAGTTCAAGGCTGTTTGGTGAGTTTTCAGTAAGGACAACAAGTATCGTGCTCTATTAGGACTTGCATATGTGCTATAAATTAGTATCTAAGCCTTGGGTACTCTTTGTCGTAGGTTCCGTTCAATCCTTGTGTACCCAATTAGATTCGAACCAACTTGTGGGTAAGAGAAACTCTTTTAAGGAATATTAATTTCCCTAGTGAGCTTTCGAATTGATTTCTGACCTCTAAAGCTTGACTATTGTTCTTAGGACCGTTCCTTAAATTGTTAAGAGCGCGTTAGGACATAGGTAAGTGGAATTCTACCGATTGGGTCTGTTTGTTTGTGTGTTAGCATGTTGTGTGCTTTATTTGTTCATTTTAGTATATTTGGTATATATGTGTTTGTTGTTACGTTATTGACAAAGTTTTGAACTTATTGAACTGATGTGTTGAATTGTCATGTGATTTATGCTGAGATGTTGTGATGTGGACTTGATGTGATAAGCATGTTATGTCATTGTGATTGGTTGTAGCGCGTGATTTTTAATATTGTGAGTTTACACTGCACTTTTGGTTGTTGCATAGACTAAAAGCATGACGTGAGATAGAAAAACACGGTTGGAATGAGCATTCTGGGTTGTGTGCATATCATTGGCATAAACATGGTCTAGAAGCATGATGAGTAGGATTTATGCATTTTAGTGAGATTGTGAGGAACCTTGTGTTTTAAAAAGGAAAGTTAGGTGATTACCAGGTGCCTCAGGTAAAAATGGTCGAGGGGTGGTATGTCACCAATGGACTAAGAGGAGCATCGGGTGCCTTGGGTAATATGGCCAAGGGGCGATGTGATGAGTCTATACATTATGAAAGTCATCAGGTGCCTTGGGTAATATGGCCAAGGGGCATGCACAGTTCGAGGCCTTGGGTAATATGGTCAAGGGTCGAACGCTAAGTTCCATAGAGAAATGTCGAGGCCCTGGGTAATATGGTCAGGGGTCGGTGTGACTCGAAGGAATTAGTCTTAGAGAGCTTGTTACAGTTACAAGTATTGAGTGAGCATGGCATGGTGCGGAATCCATGTGTTAGGTGCATGGTTAGTTGAACGTTTACATAATTGAGCATGTTACAATATGTATGATGTCCACCTCGTGTATAAGGCATGATATTGTGATTGAAAAGCATGATGTTTGCTACGTATGATGTAAGATGTTTGATGGCTCTTAAGGTGTGAGCCACTTACTCAGTATCGTGGTTTTGTACTGACCCACCACCAAATTTTCCAGGTGATGAGGAATACTACGAGCCTGATGATGCTGAGGAGCGGGCTTGAGAAAGCAGAGTTTAAGAGTTTATTTCATTATTATGTTCTAGTTGTTTAAACAATGTTAGGAGAGATAAAATTTTGTGTTGGTCACGAGGCTCTGTTTAGAATAATGGTTATTTATTTCTTCGTTTAGTGTTTTGAATTAGACTCAATTTGTCACAAGGAAGGTCACTTCAAAAGAAATTACCCAGATCGAAAGAAGAAGGACTATAGAAAGCTAAGGGAACATGGAAAGGCAGATTGCTCTATTGGTGATGATGCATATGAGTATTCTGAGGTATTGACAACATCAAATGAATAGGCCATGAATGGAAAAAACTGAGGCAAAGGAACACTCGGTCCTTGACTCAGGGTGTATCTTTCATATTTTTGGGTTTTATGCCCTAAAACTCTTTGATAGTAAATGAAACAAATTAATTGATCTAAATAAAGCATTATTTGAGTGATTCAGTAATTTGATTATTGAATAATCGAGTTTGCATTAATAAACCCAAAATCCAATAAACTAAGATACAAGGTTGTTTAAATGAAACTAGGACTAGTATGTTGGGACATACAGGGATCAGTGTCCATGTAACAACCTAAAAGGTCTATAGTATAGGGATAAGGCTGGGTACCTTATCCTGGTGACACTTTGTGATACGACCCACCTTGTATTCGGTACAGATGCAATGATCCAAAGCATCCATGTAAGAGACATGTGGGTGGGGGTATCCTATGCAATGAGTTTGCATAAGACCGGACCACGAAATAGTAAGCACTAGATGTAACGCCGTTAACTAGTTTAGGTTTCTATTTCAATAGGATGACCTAGGTAACTCAATCTCAATCCTGAGTCTGTTATGAACTCCTTTCAGGAGGGATTGCCCTTAGATCTGTATTGGTGAGAGTGGCCAGTTTACCGACCCAATAATCCTACCATTTCAGGGGCAAGACCGAATGGGGACTGGGAACATAACAGTACAAGCTGGAATTCACTCCTTCCCCTATTGGGGTAAGTAGATGTGTGTTCCCTTAGGAGCTGATTCTGGGGCTTGAACAAAAGCGCGTCGTCCTCACCTGGCCAGAGAGGAACTCCTGTTTAGTGGTTGGACCATCAGTGGTGCTTAAGGAACCAGAGGTAAAACAATAATTTGACCCAGCTGGAGTTACAAACACTCGTGAAGGACTAACTTGTTGTTATTGGTCGATATCCGTGTGAAGGTGTTCATATAACACATGCGGAAGCAATTTTATGATCGGAGGCACTTAACTACATCAATTTTAGAAAATGAAAACATGTTGTCCAAATACCGTAAACAGAGAGCAGAATTTGTACCAACCTTTTTGGAGACCGATTCAACAACTCCCTTTGATTCCTTTGATCACGAACGGTGTGTGGACCACCTCTAGTGTCTTCCCTACTATTCTTCGGGCCAAGAACGACTTGTGGGAGTCTATAGAGATAGGGAATGGGAAGGGAATGCTTCAAGGTTCAAGCACTAGAGAGATATATGGAGATGAGTGAGTTTGAGACCAAAATCCAGCAGCATAACAATATGGAAATGGCTCTCTTAGCTTCGAATCTGATTCAAACTCCTTATATAGACATCTTCCATGCAAAGAGAAGCCTCATGACACTAGACACATGGTGAAATTGCAACTCAAAGTGGATTCTAGGTGTTTTATTCACAACACATGCAACTAGTGCATGGTTGTGTTGTTTTCCACCATGCATCAACTGAAGGGATAAAAGCCCCACGCAGCGGAAAGTATTACCGAACCTACTCAGAGTCTTAGATTCTAATTGAAATACCAATACAATTTGCAAAATATTACAGCAATAAATCTATATTTAATGAGCTGTACATAGGCTATAAACATGCTAAAAAGATCAACTAGATTGATCCTAGTGATCAAGGATTTCATAGAAAACTTACTTTTGTAGAAAACCTTAATCAATTCGCCTTTTCTTGCCAATAAGAATGAAAACGCAGCAACCCTCTTGTGCGAACACCACCAATCGGCTACACCGGTATATCTCTAAGACTTTCTTGAAGCAGGAGACTTGTGGGAGTCTTTTGAGAGAAATCTCTGAGAGAATGAGAGACCATGGGATGCCTTTCACCCCACCCCAGGGGTCCTATATATATAGGTAAAGGCCAAGACCTTTTCCTAATAGGAAAAGGTCTAGGAATAAGTTCAAATCTATTATCTGAACAATATCTAATTTTAATAAATAATTAATTAATTCCATAATTAATTAATTATCCAATTAAATATCACATATTTAATCTTAGGGATTTTATTAAAATTAATATGAATCCAATTCATATTAAATTTATTTGAACTTTTTCAAATATTTTCTTTCCTAATAGGAAAAAGGTCTCTAATTAATAAATAATTAATTAATTACCCAATTAAATATCATATATTTAATCTTAGGGATTTTATTAAAATTAATATGAATCCAATTCATATTAAATTTATTTGAACTCTTTCAAATATTTTCTCTCAAGAATTAATTTTTGAAATTAACTTCAAAAATTATATTATAAAGTTTCATAAACTTTATATTACAATGCATCAATATACATTATACGATTCCCTAGATAAATTGAACACTTTCAATTTACAATTTATATTTGTTTGCTTCAAGTCCTTTTACGAGCTACCAGTGGGACCTAATGGACCTACAGATCAGAAGCTCCAACGATACGAGACTAATTGACTTAAACTCATTAACCAAGTTAGTCACCATTCGTTAACTGTGGGTCACTCCACTAAAGACCCTCAGCTGCATTCTTCTCACTGCAGAATATTTCTGTGTCCACGGATATCGACCAATACTACAAGTCAGTCCTTCACGTGTGTTCGTATCCCAGCTGGGTCAAATTACCGTTTTACCCCTGGTTTACATCTTTGTCCTTAAGTTCCCAATACTCCTCTAATGAACAACCTGTTTGAGGTCCAACCAACAAACAGAAGTCCCTCTCGTGCCATAGAGAGGGTTGGGCCCATTGTTCAAGTCCCGGAGACACCACTTAAGGGAACACACCTCTACTTACCCTAAAGTCGGGAAGGAGTGAATTCCATCTTGTGTGATTATGTTCCCAGCTCCCCACTCGGTATTGTCCCCAAAATGGTAGGCTTATTGAGTCGGCGTGCTGGCCACTCTCACCCATACAAATCAAAGGACAACTCCTCGTGAACAGGAGTCCATAATCCACTCAGGATTGAGACTAAGTTGTCTAGGTCATCCTAGTGAAATAGAAACCAAGCCAACTAACGGTGTTACAGTTAGTGGTTAACTATTTCGCGGTCCGGTCTTATGCAAACTCATTGCATAGGATACCCCCCTCGCATGTCAACTACATGAACGCGTTGGATCATAGCGTTTGTATCATAATACAAAGTGGGCCGTATCCATAGTGTCACCAGGATAAGGTACCCAACCTTATCCTTGTACTATAAACCTTTTAGGTTGTTACTTGAACATCGATCCTCGTATGTCCCCACATACTAGTTCAAGTTACATACAAACAACCTTGGATCTTTAGTTTATTGGATTTGAGTCAAATAGTGCAATATTTAACAATAAACATTTTATTGCAGAAAACTAAATAACACTTTATTAAATACAAGTATAAAATTTGTTTACATTCACTATCTACGAGTTTTAGGGCATAAAACCCAACATCAACATGCAAGAGTGAGAATCCCACTAAATCCACTAAATTGAATCTATATTCTGAATTTTCGGCTTGCAATTCACTCTTATTTCAATTCTAAATTGAAATTGATTTCTAGGCAATTAATTTGGGACATTTCCAAGTAGTTTGATATGATTAATCCAATTAATCATTGTTACCTTGTGCCATTCATTATATATGATTCTTAATCCATATATATTGTATTTAAAACACTTTTAAATTCTTTATCTCTTATTTTCTAATTTAATTCATAATTAAATTATTTTGTCAAACACAATTTTACGATAATACCCTTTTTCCCGATTTTGAATGATTCAAAGAGTCCTATCAATATGTTCTAGGCTTTAATCCGATATGAGCTAGTAGGGGGACCTAATGGACCTATAGATGATAGGCTCCAACGATTCGAGGCTAACCGACTAATCTCATTATCTAAGCTAGCCAACATTCGTTAACTACCGGGACACTCCACTATAGCCCGATAGTTGCACTCCCCTCACTATGGATATATTTTCGTCCACTTGATTTAACCATGTTCAGTAAGTCGATCCTTCACAGGTTGTTCATAGCTATAGCTAGGTCGAAAGTCCGTTTCACCCCTATAGTACTTCTAGTTCCTTAAGTCCCACTGATCCTCTAATGAACAATTGGTTTATGGTCCAACCAATAAACCGAGTCCCTCTCGAGCCAATGAGAGGGCGGGATCCCTTTGTTCAAGCCCCGGAGTCAGCACTTAAGGGAACAACCTCTCTATTATCCCTAATTTGGGTAGGAGTGAATTCATTCTCGCACGACTATGTCCCCAGCTATCTACCCGTTCCTATCCCTGAAATGGGAGGCTTATTGAGTCGACGATACTGAGCCACTCTCACCTATGCAGATCTAAGGATAAGCCCGAATAAACAGGAGTTCATAGTTAGCTCAGGATTAAGATCGAGTTACTTAGGTCATCGCATGAAATAGTCAGTCTCGTCAGTAAACGGTGTTATAAAGCGAGAGTGACTTATTTCTCGGTCCTTGTCTTATGCAAACTCTTTGCATAGGACGCCCCCACTCGTATGTCTCTACATGGACGATTTAGGATCACATCGTCTATACCATCTATAAAGTGGGTCGCGTCTCATAGTGTCCCCAGAATAAGGTACCCAACCCTATCCCTATACTATAGATCGTTTTGGCTATTACTCGAGCTTGATCCACTTTTATGTCTCTACATAAAGCTCAAGTGTTCATCCTATAGCCATGGATCTTAGTTTATTGGATTTGGGTTTATTAAATCTGCAATTTACTTTATTCAGTAATGACTTTACTGGATTAATCTTGATAATGCCTTTATCGAATAACTTTGTTTAACATTCACTATCTACGAGTTTTAGGGCACCAATCCCAACAATCTCCCACTTGAACTAAAACTCTAGTTCAGTGGGATGTACTATAATGCATAACAGCAGTGGGTGTATAAAATACATGTATATTACATAAGACGTATTACAATGTACAAATACAATAAACCAGGGCATCAGATGCCTGTTACAATTCTCCCACTTGCCCTAGATTATTTTCCATACATATCTCGCAGGCCTAGACCTTCTAGATGACTCTCGAACACTTTAGCCGTGAGAGCCTTCGAAATGGATCAGCTATATTGTGCTCCGACGCTATCTTTGTGACGATCACGTCTCCTCGGTGCACAATCTCCCTGATGAGATGATATTTTCTTTCGATGTGCTTGCCTCTCTTATGGCTGCGCGGTTCCTTTGAGTTTGCAACTGCGCCGCTATTATCACAATACAAGGTGATTGGCAGATGCATATTCGGAATGACTTCCAAGTCAGTCAGGAACTTCCTGAGCCATACTGCCTCTTTTGCTGCTTCGCAAGCTGCCACATATTCGGCCTTCATGGTCGAGACTGCAATGCATCCTTGCTTGATGCTACGCCATACTATTGCTCCTCCCTTTAGAGTGCATACTGACCCCGATGTAGATTTCCTCGAATCTTTATCGGTTTGAAAGTCAGAATCAGTGTATACTGTAAGGATCAAATCCTTAGAACCATACACGAGCACATAGTCCCTCGTTCTCCTTAGATACTTGAGGATATTTTTAACGGTTGTCCAGTGATCGAATCCTGGATTGGATTGATATCTACTGACAATCCCTACTGCATAACAAATGTCAGGCCTTGTACACAACATGGCATACATTAGGCTGCCTACTGCAGAGGCATAGGGAAAACGTCTAATATCCTCAACTTCTTGAGGTGTCTGAGGACACTGTTCCTTAGACAAATTAATTTCGTGCCTGAAAGGTAATAGTCCCTTCTTAGAATTTTGCATTTTATATCTAACCAACAATTTGTCGATATAAGACGCTTGAGACAGGGCTAGCGTTTTGTTCTTTCGATGTCGAACAATTTGGATCCCTAGAACATATTGTGCCTCACCCAAATCTTTCATTTGGAATTGAGTTGCTAGCCATAGTTTAATGTCAGTGAGATAACCTACATCATTCCCGATGAGTAGGATATCATCCACATACAGTACTAAGAAAGCTACGGAGTTGTTGATGATCCTTTTGTAAACACAAGGCTCATCAACGTTTTGTTCAAAGCCATAAGATTTGATAGCAGTATCAAATCTCATGTTCCAGGATCTAGACGCTTGTTTTAACCCATAAATGGATCGTTTAAGCTTGCAAACTTTTTGCTCTTGATCCTGAGCAATGAACCCCTCTGGCTGAGACATGTAGATACTTTCTTCAAGATTGTCGTTCAGAAAGGCAGTCTTGACATCCATTTACCATATTTCATAATCGTAAAACGTGGCAATGGATAAAAGTATCCGGATCGACTTCAACATGGCAACAGGGGAGAAGGTTTCTTCATAGTCAATCCCCTCCCGCTGGGTAAAACCTTTTGCCACAAGTCGTGCCTTAAAGGTCCGTACCTTTCCAGCAGCGTCTCGTTTTCTCTTGTAGATCCATTTGCACCCTATGGGTCTAACCCCTTCAGGTTGATCTACAATATCCCATACTGAATTAAAATCCATGGACTCGATTTCCAAGTCCATGGCTTTAATCCACTTGTTCTTGTCAACGTCATCCATTGCCTGTTTAAAGGTTAATGGATCCTCGATGCCGTTATCAGGTATGACGACTGGAGTTTCAGTTAAACCCAAATAGCGATCAGGCTGTCTAACAACCCTCCCACTATGTCGAGGTTCTCTTATTTCTTGAGAAGGACACGATTGACTCGACGTGCCAGCATCATCAACAACTTTTGTTGATGTTTCTGTAGCTTCGTTAGATAGTTCACTTAAAACGACTTCACTTCGTGGCTTGTGGTCTCTGAGGTGATCTTCTTCTAGGAATGTAGCATTTGTCGATACAAGTACTTTATTTTCCTCTGGATCGAAGAAGTATCCACCTCTCGTTTCTTTGGGATAGCCTACAAATAGGCAAAATCTAGAACGAGGCTCCAATTTCTTTGGGTTTGCCTCTAGCACGTATGCAGGACATCCCCAAATTCTGAAATGTCGTAAACTAGCTTTACGTCCTTTCCAAAGCTCAAACGATGTTTCAGAAACACTCTTTGAGGGAACTACGTTCAAAATATAAACAGCAGTTTCTACTACATAACCCCAAAACGAGTTAGGCAACTGAGCATAACTCATCATCGAACGAACCATGTCCAACAAGGTTCTGTTTCTCCTTTCCGATACACCATTTTGCTGAGGTGTACCATGGGCTGAGAGTTGGGACGTAATTCCATGCTCTATCAAATAGTCTTGAAAAATCGAGTCCATATACTCTCCACCTCGATCGGATCGAAGTGTTTTTATCGTCTTACCTAATAGGTTCTCAACCTCGGCCTTGTACTCCTTGAACTTTTCAAAGACTTCGGACTTATGATGCATTAGGTAGAGATAGCCATACCTCGAATAATCATCAATGAAACTAATGAAATATTCGTACCCACCTCGAGCTCTTATGTTCATTGGTCCACAAAGGTCCAAATGAATGAGCTCTAGGGGCTCTTTGGCACGATAACCTTTTTCGGTAAAAGGTCGTTTTGTCATCTTGCCCTCAAGGCATGACTCACAAGGAGGCAATGAGTCGTCTTCTAACTTGTTTAGAAGTCCACTTCTGACCAATCTCCCAATCCTATTGAGGTTGATATGGCCTAACCTCAAGTGCCAGAGATAGGTATCTTGAGAATCTCTTTGCTTTTTTAGGTAGAGTCTCAACAGTTTTAAACATCTCGTGATTTAAAATAGCTTTAGACTCAATTGGTCTCAAAACATACAATTTATTCTTCATGTTTGCAGAGCAAACATCAATACCTCTTTTAGTTATGAACGCTTCATTAACAGAAAAAGAAATTGAATAACCTTGTTCCAATAAACAAGATAAAGAAATCAAATTTCTTTTATTTTTCGAAACTATGTACACATTATCTAATATCATGTAACGTTCCTTAGTGAAGAATAATTTTATATCTCCCACTGCAATAGCCGAGATGACTTCTCCTGTTCCAACTTTAAGAGTCATCTCTCCAGCTCTTAGCTGTTGCCAGGAACTCATTCCTTGAAATGAAGAACATACGTGATTAGTGGCACCTGAATCGAGTATCCAGGCAGAATCGTCGTTCTCCACTAAACACGTTTCCAAGACTAATAAATCGTATTTAGAGTCGTGGATCATGTCTTTCTTAGCTAAGCAGTTAGTTTGATGACATTCCTCACTTGAGACCAAACCAAAATTGTTTGCCACGTGTTTAGCGTTTAAGTTAGTATTCTTAGTCGTATGTACTAAACCGTTTAATTTGGCATTTGACAAAGCACATACGTTTTTCGACATATTGCTGAAACAAACAAATTAATCTCTATTAGAAACTTGCACTAAACCCATTAATCATATTATCCAATCAGATTTTAGCAAAAGCAATCATCGACCCATATATCTAATTGATTTATTTGCAACGGTACTTCAGGGGTTTAAAATAGCTGCTACCGTAGGGCAGTCAACTACTCCTCCTCTGAATCGAGACAATCTCGGCCAAATACTATTACCAGAATAACTCTTACTCCAATAGTTATTAGCTAACGTTACGTTGGTCAAGACCATCTTGTAAGTGTTACCCATCATTTTTAGATCGCAGAGGGCGGCCCGAACAATGCCACCATAGGGAAGAGCTAATGTTGGGAATGGCCCTAGGAAACCCTATCCATTTCTGGAGTTTGCGTTGTTCCGAATCCCATGTGCAAGCCCTCCGTAGGGTGATCGCTCCCAGGGCGACTAGCAGGCAGCTCATGGGAATCTCACGGTGCAACCTATTGATGGAGACCGGAGGATACGTTTGACATGTTTCCTTCTCCCACTTACTATGAACACTTTTCCCATTCACCTTGATATTAACCAATGCAAACACCATCCGTAGGGGGACGCTCCCAGGGCGCCTCAAGGCCAAGCATGGATCTCACGATGTGAACACAGGGGGACGTGAGAGTAGAAACTTAATATGAATATTTCGTTTCTATACTTTTCCTCCCACTAAAGTGTCGTAAGGTTTTTAGGGTCTATTACTTAGGTAAATTCTGGCTAAATGAATTTATCTAAGTCTATGCCTTATTAAACAAGGTCTTTACACTAAATGTCTAGGTGAATTAAACGCTTTTAATAACCTAGTGACATTGCATGCTAGTAAGACTATCGTTAATTCAACTCAGGTTCCGGACCATTTGCCGGGAGAGTTCCCTTATAACCAAGGTCTTATGTCCTACTTACTCGAATTTTAAAACTATTTAAAAATCTAAGTAAGACATATTTCTAATCCTATTAGAAAAAGTGATCTTAAGTCTATTTCATTTTAAACCATTTAAAGAACGACAAGAACCTAAGATCCTATGTTAGCATGCAACTCTTTGTTATAGGTTTTACGGTTTCTATTCATTAACTTTTATAACTCTTATAACTTTTAATGAATTAGCCCTATAACATGCTTTCTAATGGTGATTTAAAGCATATAACAATCAAACATTCAAGTTATATAAAGCATCATTTAGAAACATCCTATGTATAGGTGTGTATAACTCTTTATACTACGATGTCTAGGTGATAACTCTTTAAAACCTCACATCGCTCACGCATGCTCATAAAACTTGGGTTAACCTAACTCAAGTATCGATTCGATGCCCAGGTAGGAGGTGTTCCGTAAACCGTCAACTTAAATACCTTCAGCCTTAGACAGCATCTTACCGGGTGAGTTCTCTTGTAACCTTAGCTTTACAAGATATCGACCTAATCTATGCAAGTTGATCGATTTGGAGGTTCGTTAACCTAAGTGAGCATGCATTTATCTTGTTATACATTTAAGTCTATATCGGTTTATAACGCTTATAACGAACGAAAAATCCATAAATAGCTTTATTTGAATATAACCATTATAAACAAGCTAAGGAAGTTTCATGCTACATGCTTGGTTCATTTTCATTTTATTAATATAACATTTATATTAACTAGTCATAAATAAAATTAAACCATCCAACATGCATCTCCTAAATTAATATAACTATTATACTAATTTAATTCATGAAACTTTATTCATGCATTCAATTAATATCATAACTCTTATAACATATTAATTAATGCATGATTCATGTTTTCCTATGGTGGGATTTTAAATCTAAATGGCATACATTATGCACATAAAATACTATTTAATTAAAACATACATTCAATAATGCATAATTAATTAAATTTACTATGGTGAATTGGTTTTGGGATTTTTAATCAAGCAAAAATAAAAACTAAAATTATTACAATAATAATTTCAAATAGGGCTTGGACCGCTCCCGAACCATTCGAACTAAACCGAACCGCCTTTGGATTGCTTGAACCGGACCATTTTACATTTAAGTGAAGAACATACTTGAGCTGGAACTAAAAAACAGCATGGAATTTTCGGTCAGAAGCGAGCAGTCTCCGAATTTCTTCAAATTGACGGCCTAAATGGACTCTATTGACTCTCAAATTTTACAGACTCCATATGAACACATTAAAGCCCATAAACATGTAGGCAATTACAATTAATTCCAAAGAATTGACTGAAAATTAAAATCAATCCCAAAACAAATTTTCTTTAGTTTCCACAAAGTTTCATCATATGAAAAGTTGCCCACCAAGCTAAAATTAATGCATGTTAGGTGCCTTAATCATGCTCTGATACCAATTGAAGGTGTTCATATAACACATGCGGAAGAAATTTTAGGATCGGAGGCACTTAACTACAACAATTTTAGAAAATGAAAACATGCTGTCCAAATACCGTAAACAGAGAGCAGAATTTGTACCAACCTTTTTGGAGACCGATTCAACAACTCCCTTTGATTCCTTTGATCACGAACGGTGTGTGGACCACCTCTAGTGTCCTCCCTACTATTCTCCGAGCCAAGAACGACTTGTGGGAGTCTATAGAGATAGGGAATGGGAATGGAATGCTTGAAGGTTCAAGCACTAGAGAGATATATGGAGATGAGTGAGTTTGAGACCAAAATCCAGCAGCATAACAATATGGAAATGGCTCTCTTAGCATTGAATCTGATTCAAACTCCTTATATAGACATCTTCCATGCAAAGAGAAGCCTCATGACACTAGACACATGGTGAAATTGCAACTCAAAGTGGATTCTAGGTGTTTAATTCACAACACATGCAACTAGTGCATGGTTGTGTTGTTTTCCACTATGCATCAACATGCAAGAGTGAGAATCCCACTAAATCCACTAAAGTGAATCTATATTCTGAATTTTCAGCTTGCAATACACTCTTATTTCAATTCTAAATTGAAATTGATTTCTAGACAATTAATTTGGGACATTTCCAAGTAGTTTGATATGATTAATCCAATCAATCATTGTTACCTTGTGCCATTCATTATATATGATTCTTAATCCATATATATTGTATTTAAAACACTTTTAAATTATTTATCTCTTATTTTCTAATTTAATTCATAATTAAATTATTGTGTCAAACACAATTGTACGATAATACCCTTTTTCCCGATTTTGAATGATTCAAAGAATCCTATCAATATGTTCTAGGCTTTAATCCGATATGAGCTAGTAAGGGGACCTAATGGACCTATAGATCATGGGCTCCAACGATTCGAGGCTAACCGACTAATCTCATTATCTAAGCTAGCCAAGATTCGTTAACTACCGGGACACTCCACTATAGCCCGATAGTTGCACTCCCCTCACTATAGATATATTTTCGTCCACTTGATTTAACCATGTTCAGTAAGTCGATCCTTCACAGGTTGTTCATAGCTATAGCTAGGTCGAAAGTCCGTTTCACCCCTATAGTACTTCTAGTTCCTTAAGTCCCACTAATCCTCTAATGAACAATTGGTTTATGGTCCAACCAATAAACCGAGTCCCTCTCGAGCCAATGAGAGGGCAGGATCCCTTTGTTCAAGCCCCGGAGTCAGCACTTAAGGGAACCTCTCTACTCTCCCTAATTTGGGTAGGAGTGAATTCCGTCTCGCACGACTATGTTCCCAACTATCTACCCGTTCCTATCCCTGAAATGGGAGGCTTATTGAGTCGGCGATACTGAGCCACTCTCACCTATGCAGATCTAAGGATAAGCCCGAATAAACAGGAGTTCATAGTTAGCTCAGGATTAAGATCGAGTTACTTAGGTCGCGTCTCATAGTGTCCCCAGAATAAGGTACCCAACCCTATCCCTATACTATAGACCGTTTTGGCTATTACTCGAGCTTGATCCAATTTTATGTCTCTACATAAAGCTCAAGTGTTCATCCTATAGCCATGGATCTTAGTTTATTGGATTTGGGTTTATTAAATGTACAACTTACTTTATTCAGTAATGACTTTACTGAATTAATCTTGATAATGCCTTTATCGAATAACTTTGTTTAACATTCACTATCTACGAGTTTTAGGGCCCCAGTCCCAACACCGTGGACACTTAAATATTCTACAGTGAGAAGAGTGCAGCTAAAACCCACAGTTAACCAATGTTGACTAACTTGGTTAATTAGTTTAGCCAATTAGTCTCGTATCATTGGAGCTTCTGATTTATAGGTCCATCAGGTCCCATTGGTAGCTCGTAAAGAGACTTGAGGCAATTAAGTATAAATTTTAAATTGAAAGTGTTCAATTTATTAGGGGAATAAAGTTTGTGAAACTTTATAATATAATTTTGAATTAATTTCAAAATTAATTCTTGAGAGAAAATATTTGAAAGAGTTCGAATAATTAATATGAATTGGATTCATATTAATATGTGATATTTAATTGGGTAATTAATTAATTATGGAATTAATTAATTATTTATTAAAATTAGATATGAATAAGATAATAGATTTGATTAGATCTTATTCATGACCTTTTCCTATAAGGAAAATCTCTTGACCTTTTTCCTATAAATAGGACCCCTGGGGTGGGGTGAAAGGCATCCCATTCATTCTCCTACTCTCAGAGAATTCCCCTAAAGGCTTCCTCTAGACTCCCATCAGTCTCCTACTTCTGGAAGTCTCAGAGTCATACCAGTGTAGCCATAGTGGTGGTGCTCGCAGTAGTTCGTGATTATTTCACAAGCAGTTGGTGAATTTAATCTGAGTCGTCAACGAAAGTAAGTAATTTGTTACTATATAAATTAGATTTAGATCTAGTATTTTTGTATGCTTAGCCTTAATATAAATTTAGAATAGTTCTAAGATTATTGCCAATGTATTGGTATTTTAGATTAAACAAAAGTAATTACGAATCGGTCCCAATCACGCTTCCGCTTTACGGAATTACGGAATTCCATGAGAGGTTTGCATCCTATAAATCATGGGATGGAGACTCAGTATTGATGGGTTATAACCATGGGTGTAAAGTCATGGGGATAGGCTCAGTAATGTTCAATCTTGAAGACAATAGAGAAATATTGCTGAAAGAAATAAGACATGTTCCAAATTTGAGGAGAAACCTTATCTCCTTGGGTTTACTAGATAATATTGGTTGTTCGATCATTATAAAGGCAGGAGCTCTAAATGTTCTGAGAGATTCAAGACTTATTCTTGAAGGGCAGAAGCTGAATGAGTTATATGTAATAAAAATGTTCTCTCTAGAGATCATGCCTTGATATCTCAAAGTGACAGAGATGAAGAAATTGAATTGTGGCATAGAAGGCTCTCTCATATAAGTGAATGAGGTCTCCAAAAACTTCTAAAACAGGGGATAATCAAGACTAGAGGAACTAAATGTCTCAAGGGGCGAGCTAGAGAGTCAAATGTTTTGCAAATTAGTATATCATATCTTGCCTAGGAGAAAAGAAAGAAAAATTGCATGTCTGGAAAGAAAAGAGTGGAAAGAAAATTAAAAAGAAAATTAATTCAGCTCTATCTTTCTTGTTTAAATTTCGAGAGAAAAGCATGCTTTGCAACGTTGATGAGTGATAAGGAGTATAAAGAGCTACCTACAATGTGCTTAGTTAGGCCAACCAAGGGTTAAACTCGGGTTATGGGTCCCTGTATCGTAGTGTGAAAGCGAATGCCTTGTCCTAAAAAGAATGCAAAAGAAAAGAAATTCCTTGTTTATTTTTCAGACACCTAGGTAATGAGAAAGCAACCTAGTTTACTTCATTTGCTCCTTAGTTAGTTCCTAGTGCCACTGTACAGGGAAGATAGGTTGAGGGTCATATAATCTAATCCCAGGTTAGTAAAATTCGTTCTAAGTAGGCTACGTGTGAGTTTGAGCAAGAATTTTCATGAAAAAAAATTAATTTGTTTCTTTAATGGGCTATGTGTGCATTTCTCTTGATTGCAATGATTGTAGCATTTTTGGCATTGAGAATTGAGTTTTAGAATCTGCAACCTTTGAATACTATCTTTGGTTTGTTTTTCTTGCTCGAGGACTAGCAAGATTTAGGTTTGCAGTATTTGATAGCACCTAAATCGTGTTATTTTATTGCCTTTAATCTAAGTTTGTTAGAGCCGGTTTTATGGTTTATTTATATACTTTATAGGTAATTCGTGCATTGAAGGTATTGGGAGCAGATCACAAAAATTGGAGTTAAATTGGGCCATTTGGAACGTTTTTTAGCTAACTTGGAATCCACGGATGACGAGGAGTTGAAAAGACCCGAGCGGACTATGGCGAGCTCGAATGTTGGTGCCAAGGAGTCAAAGGTTCGAGTCCCAACCCGAGCAAGCGAAGGAAAACCAAAAAAAAAAAGAAGAAAACATGATGGCACATGGCCTTGCGTCGAGACGCTGGCCCGATTTTTACAGACGCGGCCATAATATGTAGCGTCGAGACGCTACGATTAAATTTGTATAAAAACCCTCGTTTTCTATTTTTGTCGTAGGTTAGATTTTTGTTGCTGTCGCTACCGCAAGCGCACGGGTCGCACAAGTAATATAAAACGATAGTAATACCGAGTATTGAATCCACAGGGAGGCGAAGCGAAAATTAAGCAAAAATAAAATCTCTTGAGCACTAAAAGTACTTAGGCAAAATAATATTTAGGGAACAACTCATGCAAATAAGAAAAATTTAAGATTCAAAGCAGGAAAATGATTTGATCAATCAAATAAAAAAAATATGGAGAAAGAGTTTTCTTTTAATGGGAAGAGGGGTCTTGAAAATCAATTATGAGCTAAACAATTGTTATAATTATCCTATCTCATTGCCCAACTAATTATACTCCTAGAATCTCCGTTAATCACATAGGTTCTCCTGTCGGTTTCCCCTAATTGTAATTAATTCATTTTAACAACCTAAGTGTCCTTAGCGCCATTAAAATTCATTAATTATTACACTCTGATTCATTTTAGGAATCTAACTTTAATCAACTAATCCCGGTGTCACAACGGGCAATTAAACTAGTTACATGGATTATGATCTATCCTAACTTCTCTCCGTCGAGTTTCCATCAAGAATCGAATCATTACACAATTGGCCAGATTGAATAAAGCATTAAGCACATCCATACAAATAATTAGGAAAAAGGGCAAGAGACAGGTAATTATAACAACATTTCAACTATAAATTCATTCCAAGACCCCAAATTGGGGTTTAGCTATACATAGCTAAAATATCCACAACATTTACAAAAGAAAGCATAATTAAGAACATAAAAGGAAAGGAATTGACCGTCGAAAAACCCCTTCGCTGACGCTTGGAGCCCCGCCGAACACTCCCTTGAGCTTCCTAAGATGCTCTCCAAAAACTCCCCAAAATATTTCCCACTAGAGAATTCTCTCAAAAAGGCTAGAAAGCCTTGAGAGAGGCTCTAAAGGAGCCTAAGGAGGGAGGAAAGGAAGGAATTGGTGGAATGATTGATGGTAAATGAGGCACCCAAGGGTGCCTTTTTATAGGCCCGGAATGGGGGTAGCGTCGCGACGCTGCAATGCACGCGTCTTGTTGCCCAAGAAATGGGTAGCGTCGCGACGCTGCTTTACATAGCGTCTCGACGCTGCCCCAATTTTCAGAAGTTCCAGCTTCGGTTTTGGGCTGATTTTTGAGCCTTCTCTTCACTTCTTTTGGGCATTTTCATCATGATTGGCTTCATTGGATCCCCTTTTGATCCATGCTTGGATTTGGGCTTCATTTGCTTCATTTTTTGCACTTTTTCTCCCAAAATCACCAACTTCGCTCCTAAGGACCAAATAACGGAATTCATTAAATATTTTCATTAAAAACACGATTAAAGCACAGAAAAGCCTAATAAATTGGGACTAAAATAGCGACATTTCTGCTCGTTATCACACCCCCAAACTTAAGCTTTTGCTAGTCCCGAGCAAAATAAATTCTAAAGATGCATGAAATAGAATCGCTCAAGCCTCAATGATTTAGGAATTCTTAAGATAGAATGGAAAACATGCAAGTGGAGTAAGCAAGCACCGCATACTCTTGAAGAAATCTTAAACTAGATTGAACTTAAGATTAATGAATAGCATGCTCAATACTTATCTATTGATTCTTTTACTAACCTAGATTAGTCTTATGGCTTTCTCCATTTGTTTTCCCCCTACACTGGCTAAGAGCCTCTAATAGGTCGGAGTCCTTCTATCATGCAAAAAAAAAGAAACTAGGGTGCCTGTCATTTTCTTTTTCATGGGGGAGCAAAACTCACAATTGATTTTTCTCTTTCTTTTGCTTTTTCTTTTGCTACTCCCCCAAACTTGCATTTTGATATCTAATGGTACTAGCTTTCACACTATGGTGCATGGACCCTTAACCCGAATTTTATTCTCTGGTTGGCCTAACTGATCACACCGCAGGTAGCTCTTTTTACCCCTAGGCTTTCACATTTGTGCAAGCAAAAAACAAAAAAAAAAAAAAAAAATCTTTTTCAACAATTTTTTTTTTTTCATTTTCTTTTGTTGCTTTTGTTTTTCTCTCAGCAGGCATAACATTTTTTTCTACCTAGCTCTTTAGAACAATCAAGCATGAACTTCCTAATATTAGAAACTAAGCCTATCGGGGTGACAACAAACTTTAAAAATCATAATAAGAATCTAGATTTTCAAAGACGTCATTAGATAAGGCTATTGCATGCTTTAGACATCAAAACTAAGTATCAAAAAATTTTAAAATTTCACAATTTCTGCCGTGCTCCCAGATTCCACAACATATAAACCATTTTCTCCCAAAATTTCTAAAATCACATCCTTGGCTATCATAGCTATCTATTCATGCATCCAAAAGAATTCAAATATGCTCAACACAGCAAAAGCCTCCCCCCCAAACTTAAATTAAACATTGTCCCCGATGTTTTTAAAACAGTAAAGCATAAAGAGGGATACTGAGACTTCTTTGAGCTAGGAGCACTTTATCATCTTCCTTTCGATCCAGAAAAATGGGATTCTTGGAATTTTGGGATTTGCTTAAGGTGATCCTGCAAAACAAAATTGGATCACGAAGCAAAGAAAATTATTTACCGCAAAAACAACTATCTAAACTTTAATCCTTGGGTTGCCTCCCAAGCAGCGCTTTCTTTAACGTCTTTAGCTAGACGAGGCTCGGCACGCTTACGGAGGCTCGAAATAGAAATTTTCATCATCCTCCGGGCTCTGCAAAAAATCACGCACCGAGTTGCATACCGCAAACAGGGGAGAAAAAAAACTTTCCCCTGGCCCATCACCACTAAAGAGATTATCATAATAACATTGCAGAAAATATGTAACAGCGTCAAATCTCTTTTCTAAGTCTCTATTCACAAAGCAATTGTTAACAGAGTCATCAAGCGTTATAATATATACCGGTCTAGGATCTAAAGATGGCCTATCAATCATGCCAGACCATTCATCAGAAAAAACATTTACATGCTCCTCAGATTCCTCAGACTCAATATTAAAAAATTATTCGACTAGGCTATCACATGACTCGCTATCAGAATTAAAGAATTCAAGCTCTTCAGGGTCAGATTCTATACTATGCACAGATTCGAGTTCCTCTGGGTCAGTTTCTATGCTATATACATCATCAGGACACGAATCAAAGGTATTAACATTATCAGGGTTCATGCATTCAGGAATGTCAAGATCAGACTCAATAGATTCAGTGTAATCACGATCAGACTCAAAATTATCTACCAAGTAATCTTTTTTATGCATTTCATGCTCATCCTCAATGTCAGGCAACTCTATATCATCATCAAAATTATCCATTTCAGGCAAATCTAATTCATTCTCAAAGGAAGGTAAATCATCAACTGCAGATCTTTCATTGTCACAAGCAGGCAAGTCTAATTCATTTTCAAAGTCAGGCAGTTCTAAATCATTCTCAAACAGAGGATTATTCAAATATGCATTGTGATCAAAATCCTCATCATCCATAGGCACTTCTCCTAAGCCTAAGCCAAGATTAAACTCTACCTCCTCATCATCGTCAGTCAAGTATTCAGGACCAATAGAAAAACATGTATGCAAACTACATACAGACTCATCTTGTCCAAAAATACTAAACACAACTTTTTCATCATCAATGTTCAAGGTAAGCTTACCTGTGTGGACACTGATCTCAGCTTTACCTGTAGCTAGGAAAGGTCTGCCTAGAATAATGGGCACCTCCTTGTCCTCCTTCATGTCTAGTACCACAAAATCTACGGGGAAGATAAACTTGTTGACCTTCACCAGTACGTCCTCCACAACACCCATTGGTTGGGTAATTGATCTGTCAGCAAGCTGGAGAGTGACGTCGGTGTCCTTCATACTTGTTAAACCAATCCTCCTGTAAACAGAATAGGGCATTAAGTTTATACTTGCTCCTAAATCACATAAGGCCCTATCGAAAGATGTTTCTCCTATGGTGCAGGGAACAGTAAAACTCCCTGGATCTTTTTGTTTAGAAGGCATCTTCCCAGATACTATGGTACTGCTACTCTCAGACAATTTAAAATTTTCTTTTTTCAGACTTTTCTTTCTAGAAAGCATTTCTTTCATGAATTTCCCATAATTAGGCATGTTATACAAGGCATCTACTAAGGGAATATTCACAGACAATTTCTTAAACATTTCTAGAAATTTTTGAAACTGCTCATCTAATTTAACATTCTTAAAGCGCTGAGGAAAAGGTAACTCCCTGTAATCAAAGGTTGGACATTCGCCCCTCCACCTGGACGGGCTAATGTGCGAGCCTTTGTCATGGTGGTTGCATGGGACCACTTCTTCCTCGTACAGTTTCTTGCTGTGCCTGCCGTCCTGCTTTTTATCTTCTTTTCTACCTGCAAAATTGTTAGAAAAATCACAATTTAAGTCAATAGAGTCAGGAGGATGTTGGGACCTTTCAGAGGAGGCTTTTTGTGCCTCAGCCCTTTCATCTTCATCCCTTCTCTTTTCTTCTTCCTTCTTCTTTTCTGAACTGTTCTCCAGCTGTCTACCACTTCTCAGTGTCACCATCTTGCACTGCTCTCTTGGGTTAGGCTCAGTGTCGCTTGGAAATTTTCCCTTTTTAAGGGCATTCACTGCTGAGGCGATTTGTCCTATTTGAACTTCCATGTTTTTCAGAGCTGTGTCGTGGTTATTGACTGCTGTCTGGAGATTGACGTTCAAAACTTTCTGTTCCTTTACAAACATAGCCACCAACTCCTCCAGGTCATTCTTCTTTTCAGGCGCACTGGATGATGCAAAACCTGGCGGCGGCTGCAAGACATTCTTTGTATTTGAGTATGAGAAGTTCTCGTGATTGCGCAAATTCGGGTGGTAGAAGTTTGGTATTCCTTGAGTAAATGGTCTGTTCCCTACGTACTGGACTTTTTCCACATCCTGACCTTCCTTCTTCGAATAACCTTCAGCTAAGGTGGAAATGGATTTGACCACCTCAGATGAAGTCAACTTGTTTAGTGCGTTGGTCAGAGATGCCATCTATGCCTTCAATGAACTTGACTCATCCAATTCATATAATCTAGCCTTCTTTGAAATTGCTCCCCTCTCGGTTGGCCATTGATAACTGGTTGCCGCCATTTCCTCTAACAAATCTTTGGCTTCTGTCACTGTCTTGGAAAGAAAACTTCCTCCTGCTGATGTGTCTAGGACTGTCTTAGTGGAGGGATTCAATCCATTGTAAAATAATTGCACTTGGAGCCAATCAGGATATCCATGTTGGGGGCACCACCTAAGCATTTCTTTGTATCTTTCCCACGCCTCGTACAACTGCTCCTCGTCAAGCTGCCTAAATGTTCCGATTTCAGTCCGGAGCTTGGTAGTCTTGGCAGGCGGGAAAATTTTTGTTAGAAAAGCCTGGGTAAGCTCATCCCATGTACTTATGCTGCCCGTCTCGACTGATTCGAGCCAATCCTTTGCTTTATCCTGTAGAGAGAATGGAAATAACCTCAATCTGATAGCGTCGGCCGGAACTCCGTTCATCTTCATCGTCCCACAAATTTCCAGGAATGATCGCAGATGTGAGTGTGGGTCCTCAGAAGGGTGTCCCTTAAAAGAGTTATCGCGCGCCGTCTGAATCAATCCCGTCTTTAACTCAAAATTTGTAGCTTGGATTGGGGCGTAGACAATCCCAGAATTCTCGGTGGGAAGAACTGGCTGTAAGAAATCTCTAATTGCCTTGGGAGCTTCCTCTTGGTGGGCCATTGCTTCTGCTAATCTTTTCTCTCTTCGAATGGATCTAAGAGTCCTGTCAATTTCAAGATCTAACGGAAACAAATTAACCACCTTGTTCCTTCGCATACAATACTCCCAATCAATCAAGCGAACCAACAAAATAAAACAAAAACAAATGATATTCACAAAATAATAAAAGAAAAATATTTACACCTAAATTACTATTTATCCCTTTCTTTTCGATGTTAAGAAAAATTAATTTGCTTAAAAATCAAGCATCCCCGGCAACAGCGCCAAAAACTTTGGTGCTGTCGCTACCGCAAGCGCACGGGTCGCACAAGTAATATAAAACGGTAGTAATACCGAGTATCGAATCCACAGGGAGGCGAAGCAAAAATTAAGCAAAAATAAAATCTCTTGAGCACTAAAAGTACTTAGGCAAAATAATATTTAGGGAACAACTCATGCAAATAAGAAAAATTTAAGATTCAAAGCAGGAAAATGATTTGATCAATCAAATAAAAAAAATATGGAGAAAGAGTTTTCTTTTAATGGGAAGAGGGGTCTTGAAAATCAATTATGAGCTAAACAATTGTTATAATTATCCTATCTCATTGCCCAACTAATTATACTCCTAGAATCTCCGTTAATCACATAGGTTCTCCTGTCGGTTTCCCCTAATTGAATTAATTCATTTTAACAACCTAAGTGTCCTTAGCGCCATTAAAATTCATTAATTATTACACTCTGATTCATTTTAGGAATCTAACTTTAATCAACTAATCCTGGTGTCACAACGGGCAATTAAACTAGTTGCATGGATTATGATCTATCCTAACTTCTCTCCGTCGAGTTTCCATCAAGAATCGAATCATTACACAATTGGCCAGATTGAATAAAGCATTAAGCACATCCATACAAATAATTAGGAAAAAGGGCAAGAGACAGGTAATTATAACAACATTTCAACTATAATTTCATTCCAAAACCCCAAATTGGGGTTTAGCTATACATAGCTAAAATATCCACAACATTTACAAAAGAAAGCATAATTAAGAGCATAAAAGGAAAGGAATTGACCGTCGAAAAACCCCTTCGCTGAGGCTTGGAGCCCCACCGAACACTCCCTTGAGCTTCCTAAGATGCTCCCCAAAAACTCCCCAAAATATTTCCCACTAGAGAATTCTCTCAAAAAGGCTAGAAAGCCTTGAGAGAGGCTCCAAAGGAGCCTAAGGAGGGAGGAAAGGAAGGAATTGGTGGAATGATTGATGGTAAATGAGGCACCCAAGGGTGCCTTTTTATAGGCCCGGAATGGGGGTAGCGTCGCGACGCTACATTGCACAGCGTCGCGACGCTGCAACGCACGCGTCTTGTTGCCCAAGAAATGGGTAGCGTCGCGACGCTGCTTTGCATAGCGTCTCGACGCTGCCTCAATTTTCAGAATTTCCAGCTTCGGTTTTGGGCTGATTTTTGGGCCTTCTCTTCACTTCTTTTGGGCATTTTCATCATGATTGGCTTCATTGGATCCCCTTTTGATCCATGCTTGGATTTGGGCTTCATTTGCTTCATTTTTTGCACTTTTTCTCCCAAAATCACCAACTTCGCTCCTAAGGACCAAATAACGGAATTCATTAAATATTTTCATTAAAAACACGATTAAAGCACATAAAAGCCTAATAAATTGGGACTAAAATAACGACATTTCTGCTCGCTATCAATTTTACATTCTTTTTCTTTTGTTTCTCTGTATTTCCTATTCCGAACTGTTCTTGTATGATTCTAGTTTAGTTTAGTTTATATTTTTATGCTTGATTTCATTTTGAATCGGGATTTAGTTGACTATTTAGCCGGCTAGACCCATTGACGCCGATTAGGAGACTTTTGGGTGTTTGAATGGTTTAATTTGTGAGATTATATTCTGAATGTGATTCAATTTCGTTGCAATTATATTTTAGGTTCTGTTTGAATTAGAAGCATGCACAGTAGATTAGATTGACGCCATAATTCCCAGCTTGCATGTTTATAAATTGCTAGTTTTGTAGTGCATAAACTGATTCATGAGCACGGGTCCCAAGAGCATATCTCTGACATCATAGTTTGCATGATAGGTTTAGAATATAAAGTAGCGTTAGGAATAATTTAGACCTAATTGTTTCTAACGTCCTAATCAATCCACTAGACTTAGTTCAGTTAATTGATTAATTAATTGAATTAATTAATTAGTTAATTAGGTGTTAATTCGATGGATGATGTATGATCAAGTTAACTATTTTAGGTGAACTTAGGGTGTTTCTGAAGGTGTTAATATTAAACATGTGGAAGCAATTTTGAATTTTAGGCACATAATTTCATCAATTTTATCATACAAAGCATGCTGTTCAAAAACAATAAATTGAGTTCTAGATCACCTACCTCTTGAAGCTCCCAATTCACACGTTTCTTTTGTTGTTTCTTCTTACTAACGAATCACGGATAACCACCAAGATCTTCTCTACTATTCTTAGGTCTTGGAACGGATTGTAAAAACCTCTAGTGATAGGAATTGGAAGGAAATAGCTTGTAATTCAAGCTTTTGGGTGAGTTGGAGGAGTTGTTTTTTAGTATCAAAAAGCTCCATGCATTTTTCTTCTCTGATTCCTCTACTTATAGAGAAAAATCATGCACAATTGATTCATCAAAGATTGACACGAAGAGCATGATTAATCAAGGAAGAGGTTAGGTGTATCAATAAGGACTAAGGCAATATGTTTATGCTAATTAATAATGCATATGTTAAAATAGGAATTGTCAGATGATCCTAACAATCAAACCCTTTTATGGAAGGAAAAAAGAAAAGGAAAAAATAAGGAATATTTTGATGACGACACTAGAGAATGTGCTAATCGGATTGTAAGTATATTAAGAAGGATATGATGTGAACCTTAAATTACATGTTTTCTAATCACGTGATACTTGGAAATCTTTTCGACAGGACGAGCTAGCTGCGGCAAATCAAGGTCAAGATATACTTACTGAAGCATTAGGCACGCCAGAACATAAAAGGCATGTTAGAGGAATGGGTGAGTTTGTTTCACCATCCGTTTACTTCAATCTTCCTAGAAGGACATCAAACTTGGGTACACAATCCCAAAGCAAGGGTAAAACAGAAGGCAGTGGTTCAAAAAAGTCAACAAAGGTAGAAAGTAAGGCTTCAAGGACAAAAACAAAAGGAAAGGAGATTGTTGATGAGCCAGAAGAGGTGTTCGAGTCAGAAGAAGTGTTAGAGGTAATGAACTAGTAATCAGTGTCACCTAGTTGCTTTGGTTATGGAATAATATAATTTGTTAAACGGGATGTTTTTGTTGGTTTTTGTGAGTTAGCAAATATAATCTGTCTGCATTGCATTATGATTAAGATTTAGAGTTTTTGTTAATTGATGCTACGAGACTTGACTCGTATAGTGCAGAGGTTGTGAAATCTAAATTGAAGTCTGGAGGTGGTTTAAGGATATAGAAGTGTTATTTTGTGTTTGGCAGGTGAGAAATTTTTGGGATAGTTAGTTTTACGCCGTTATGCTGTCGAAATTTTCGGTGCACTCGGTTGTAAGTGATTTAGAGTTGAAGTATTGTTGCTAAATTAGAAAAGTCTTCTTTTGTGTTTAGCATGTTAGATTGTGCCTAGGAGATAACTCTACATTCTTGTGTAGTTAACCATTAAGTGTGACTGATGACCGCAAAGTGCACGGGCCACAAGTAATATAAAACGGTAAGTAATACCGAGTATCGAATCCTCAGGGAATTTGAATTATATCCATTAATTACCAAGAACCATCATATTCAATTTTATTTAGAAGTCTAACTCGAATGATAAGCGAAAATTAAAGAAACTAATAAAAAGAAACATGCAACAAAAATGGAAATATCCTATTAAGGGGACTTGACCTAAGGTGTTAACTAGCTTTTTGGATATGTAGCTCAAATACATGGATGCATGTAACTAATAATCTTCAATTTCATAAATCTAGAAGTAATTTTAGTGAATTTCTCTTTCAAGTTCCTCCACACCTCATACTAACTTAAATAATTCATGTGTCCATTTCCTTAGTTAATCATAGTATGGCATTAAGTAACCTCATTATCAATTTTTAACAATTCTCTTTCACTCTCGTGTTCCAAGCATTCGTTAGCCATGCAATTTGGATCTAATCTAAATTCTCTCTGTCGAGTATAAATTTAGACCAACACATCAATTAATTCGTGATCAAAAGATTAAAAGCATTAAGCATGAATTGCATAGATGAAATATGAAGAACTTTGTTACAATATCCAAGAATTTAGGCTACGATATCCAATTAGCTAGAATAACGACCCTAGGTCTCAAGATCTACTCATAAATGGAAATAATTTTGCCCCAGTGATATTGATCCATAGGCCTAACTCAAATTACAATAAGGAATTACAAAGAAGTAAGGAAGAAATAACCGATAAGTTGATCCTAAGCTCCTGTCACTATCATCTCGAATCCCGAGCCTTGGAATCTCGATCAATTCCACCTTTTCTTCACAACTCTACTGTCTTTTTTTCTCTCTTTTGAGCTAGGGGAGAACTCCCCAAAAATTGATGATTTTAACCATTGGAAAAGGGCCTATTTATAGGAGGGGCGGACCTTTTCTTGCTGCACAAGTCGACAGCGTCGTGACGCTGTGACATCATATGTTTCTTTCCGCTTACACTACCTAGCGTGGCGACGCTCTAGGCATAGCGTCGCGACACTAGGCCTTCTAGAAGCCAAACACGCGGATTTAAGCCTTCCTTTCTCCTTTCCTTTGGGCTTTTGGGCCTCCACTTCAAATGACATTTTTCTTGGACCTTTGGGCTTGGATCTTCAATGATTTTCTTCAAATTGCTCCAAAACGTCTCCAAATTCATCCAAATTCTCTTAAAACTTTGGTTTTGCTTCCTTGGCTCGGTTTTCTACAAAATTGACATAAAAACACATTAAAGCTCACAATTAACGCACAAAACTAGCCAAAATAACTAGGAAAAAGATAGCATTTCTGCATGCTATCACACCCCCAAACTTAAGGTTTTGCTAGTCCTGAGCAAAATAAAGTAATGCTTATGAATCATAACTTGCATGCTAACAACTCTATCCTCAATGCTACTAGCCATGTATGCAAACTTTATTGAAAAAAACAAGCAAGCACAGTCAACCATCAAGATATTTAAAAATTTTAATCCTATCCTCCCTTGCAAAAACAACTCATCATTTGCCTTATCATAATCTTTACTAGCCCGGAATCATTTATACACTCCTCCATTCATCTTCCCCCTACACTAACACTAAAGCTCGTCCTTTTAGCCATCGTTACTTAACTAGCAAGCACTACCTTACTGAGGTGTCCAAACTTGCATTTTTCTGAAGAAACTAATGGTACTAGCTTTCACACTACGATGCAAGGACCCATAACCCGAATTTTATTCTTGGTTGGCCTAACTGATCACACCGCAGGTAGCTCTTTTTGCCCCTAAACTTTTAAGCATATTGCAAGCTGAAATAATGATTTTCTTTTCAAACAGCTAGTTTTTTTTTTTTTTCTTTTTTTTTTCGGGCAAAGTAAAGCATTTTTCCCAAAGCTCAGTATTACTCACTATTACGCAAGAAAGCTATGTAGACAAACTTTACACCTATCAGAGTGACAACGAACTTCTAAAGCATATAACTTTCATCTAGGCTTTCAAAATCATAATAAAACAAGCGAATCGTCATACTTTGCAAGGGAATCAAGGAAAAATTTTTCTTGAATTTAGACGTGCTTTTTGCTTTTATATTTGTCACAACAAGAGAGACTCATGGCTAAAAGCAAATCATCAGACGTCATCATCATCAACATGCAATAGTTCATCAAAGCATTACTAAAGCAAAACCTAAGCAGAGAAAATCTCTTAAAATATACATTGTCCTGAATGTATTAACATTAAATAAGATAAAGAGAGATCGATACTGCCCTGAAAAAGCGAGAGAATCTGAAACGTCTTGAATTGTCGTCCGAGGAGAGAGTGAGAAGATAGACATGAATTCACGAGCTTCCTGCACAAGGATCAATCACACGGGAGCATAAGGATCAATACAAAAACTAAATTGAAATCTACAAAAGCTTTAAACACTTGGGTTGCCTCCTAAGAAGCGCTTGTTTAACGTCCTGAGCTAGATGGGGCTTGGTCACCCTGGATCTGTTAAAATCACTTTTTCGACCTTCCGCTCTTCGAATCCACAATAGTGCTTCACTCTTTGAGCATTAACTTTAAAAGTTAACCCACTACTATCCATCATCTCAATTGAACCATACGGGGATACTTCCTTGACCAAGAATGGACCCGACCATCGTGACTTTAATTTTCCTGGGAATAATCGCAGACGGGAGTTGAAAAGAAGAACCTGCTGCCCTGGCTCAAAAAAACGTTTCTGAACTAAACGATCATGTCATCTGGCTGTTCTTTCCTTGTAGTGCTTAGCATTTTCGTCCTGGCTCATAAATTCTTCTAATTCGTTGAGCTGCAGTAGCTGTTGTTCCCCACCCTTCTCTGCGTCAAAGTTCAACTTCTTGATAGCCCAGTATGCTTTGTGCTCGAGCTCCACAGGCAGGTGACAGGCTTTACCATACACCAGTCGATACGGGGATCTACCGATTGGAGTTTTGAAAGTCGTCCGATAGGCCCACAAAGAATCATCCAACTTGTATGCCTAGTCTTTCCTGTTGATGCGAACTGTCTTCTCCAGAATTTGCTTAATCTTCCTGTTAGAAATCTCAGCTTGATCGTTAGTCTGGGGATGATAAGCTAAAGAAGTCTTATGTTTGACACCATATTTTCTAAGTAATGATTCAAACAATTTATTACAAAAATGGGACCCCTCATCACTAATTATAGCCCGTGGTGTGCCAAATCTAGTGAAAAATATTTTTATGCAAAAAACGCAACACAACACGTGCATCATTAGTCTTAGTGGCTATTGCCTCTACCCATTTAGATACATAATCAAAAACAACCAAAATGTACGAGTATCCATTGGAAGAGGGAAAAGGGCCCATAAAATCCATGCCCCACACATCAAAAAGTTCTACTTCAAGAATAGGGGTTAGGGGCATTTCATGGCGTCTACAAATATTACCTGTCCTCTGGCATCTATCACATGATTTCACAAAGGTATAACAATCTTTAAATAAAGTAGGCCAATAAAAGCCAGATTGAAGTACCTTTGTCGCAGTACGAGTTGGACCAAAATGACCACCATAAGGAGAGGCATGACAATCATGTATAATCTGACCTACTTCTTCTGCTGGAATGCACCTTCGAATAATTTGGTCAGAACATACCTTAAAGAGAAATGGGTCATTCCACAGGTAGGATTTCACATCATGGAAAAATTTCTTTCTTTTCTGAGTATTTAAGTCTGGTGGCATTTCTTTTCCTGCAAGAAAGCTTACAAAATCCGCATACCAAGGAAAAGATGTTTTAACAGCATATAATCTTTCATTTGGAAAAGCTTCTTTAATAAGAAATGTTGCGATATTCTTTTCATGCTCTATCCTAGACAAATGATATGCGACTACATTTTCACAATCTTTTCTATCCTTGATCTCATAGTCAAACTCTGGCAATAAAAGAATCCATCTTATAAGTTTGGGTTTGGAATCTTTCTTACTAGTCAAATAACAAAAAGCAGCGTGGTCTGTGTGCACTATAACCTTTGTACCAAGCAAATATGGCCTAAACTTATCAAATGCAAACACAACAGCAAACATCTCTTTTTCTGTAGTGGTGTAATTCTGCTGAGCACTATCTAGAGTTCTACTTGCATAATATATAGCCCTAAAGAACTTATCTCGATGTTGCCCTAAAACAACTCCTAAAGCATAGTCACTAGCATCACACATGATTTCAAACGGTTGACTCCAATCAGGCACGACAATGATAGGGGCTGAAATCAACTTTTCTTTTAAAAGATTAAAAGCTAGCAAACAATCTTTTGAAAACACAAAAGGAGCATCCTTGTCAAGCAAATTGCACAGGGGTTGAGCGATTTTTGAAAAATCTTTTATAAAACGCCTATAAAACCCTGCATGGCCTAAGAAACTACGAACTCCATAAAATGACATTTTTCCCAATTCAAAACAAGGTTAGTCTCCTGGCATCTTTGTAAAACACGAGAGAGATTATGCAAACAATTATCAAATGATGAACGGAAAATAGAAAAATCATCCATGAAGACTTCCATAATCTCTTCTACAAAAGCCTGCAAATATGGCCATCATACAACACTGAAAGGTAGCCGGAGCATTACACAGTCCAAATGGCATACGCCGAATAGCATAAATACCATAGGGACACGTCAATGTTGTTTTCTCCTGGTCTTCAGGAGCAATTGCAATTTGATTATAGCCCGAATAACCATCTAGAAAACAATAATACGGATACCCAGCTAACCTATCAAGCATTTGGTCAATAAAGGGGAGAGGGAATTGATCTTTTTTGGTGGCTTTGTTTAACTTCCTTTAATCAATACACACACGCCAACCAGTGATTGTCCTAGTAGATATCGACTCATCTTTCTCATTTTTAATAACAGTCATCCCCCCTTTCTTAGGCACTACTTGAACAGGACTCGCCCAACGACTGTCAGATATAGCAAATATAATTCATGCATTTAATAATTTTAACACCTCGACTTTTACCACTTCCTTTGTTGCTGGGTTTAATCTTCTTTGGTGTTCTACTGTGGGATTAAAGGTATCTTCCATTAAAATTTTATGCATGACAATGGAAGGGCTAATACCTTGAATATCACTAATAGACCAACCTATGGCAGATTTATGCTTTTTCAAAACATCCAACAATTTTTCTTCTTCTACTTTATTTAAATCAAAAGAAATGATAACAGGAAAAGTAGAAGATTCTCCTAAGAAAGCATAATGCAGGTGAGCAGGCAATGTTTCCATTCAGGGGAAGGGGTGTCAACTTGAGCACAAAGGTCATTAAAAGGCGCCCGTCATTAAAAGTGGTTTTTGTAGTAGTGTATACAAAGTAAAGTAAAGCACCCCCCAAACTTAAGATAGGCAATGTCCTCATTGACTTTGTTTTTTAGGCATGGGCTTCCGTGAGGCTTTTTGTTTTTCAAAACATCAATGCTAAACTCTCCTAGTGTGTTAGAAAGGTTAAACATGAGAAAGTTTAGACTTAAGAAAACTCTGTAAAGAAAAAGACTAATGGAAAGCCTATGACTAGAAAACAATTCGGTTGTGACGGCGACACTCTATGAGATAGAAATAATCTCTAATTATCATCATCAAGGGGTTAAAAGAAAACTCAAATGAAAACATGTTTTTCCAAAACATTTTTCAAGCACAAATTTTCCATAAAGTTGATTTTTTTTTTCAAAAAGTTTCATAAGTTAGGTACAAAAACAGCGAATAGGTTTTTCAGAAAAGTTTCAAAAACCCAAGTTTATCTAAACTAAACTAATAGCAAGCTATCTAAAAATTAACCTATGAACACAACTATCAACAAACAAATCATTTAAAGCAATTAAAATAGCAACTAAACAATTAAAAACATAAACTAAGCATGCTAAGAATCTAAAAACAGCAGCTAACTATACAAAAGCAGTTTAATATTCACAAAACAGCAGATAAATGGATCAGAAAACTCCCCTATTCCTCGTTCGAGGAACTCTCTCTTTCATCTTCATCTTCATCAGATTCTTTCTCTTCTTGAGGCAGCAGTGATTGAGGGAAATCAGGAAACACAAGGGCGATGTTGGGGGCGATAGAGATGTAAAACTCTCTAATAGCTTCATCTCTCTCCTTGGCATAGACCCAGTAAGCCTTCAGCTTGTCTTCAATTCGGTCTAGCTATCGCAAGGCAAATGCAGGGGCCTCCGATGATGGTGTGGGCCCTAAAATAGGAGTGTGCTGAGGAGGTGAAGCAGGATTTAGCCCTGGTGGTGGAGAAGCTTGAGAAGTGGAAGCCTTGTCTTTTATCTGGGTGTTGCTCTGTTGAAGCTTCCCAATCAGAGGTAGGTCAATAGTTGGCTTGAAAAAGTGACGTTCCTCATCCTTCCCTGGAACTATCTTCACCCTCTAACACAATTGGGTAATCAGTGACCCAAAGAACATCTTCCCTGCTTTCTTCCTTCCACATGAAAGAATCTCTTCTCTGATGATGCTCCCAATGTTTATCTCCAACCCCTTCATGATACTGTAGAGGAGCATAACTCTCTCTACTAAAATGGTGCTATCGTGGGTTGTTGACATCAACCTATTCTTCATAAAGTGAAGCCATACTATCGATTCTGGCTTGAGATCGCTTGACACTAATGTCTTCACCTTTGTTTGGGACTCCTTCCATTGAACACCCTTGTTGGCTACTAATTTCAATGCTTCTTTCATCTGCTTGACCGAGGGGTTCTTGATGGCATCATTCCCTCTTGGATGTAAGGGTGTTTTGATCCTGTACACCCTATTGATGTCGACAGAAGAGAACTTGACCATCTTGCCTCTCACCATTGCCATGCTCATGCTCTCTTCCCTCAGTCCAGCATAGAATTCTCGAACTAAAGGCACCACGGCCTCCTAAGGGTGAGCACAGAATTCCTGCCACTTGTATTGGGTAATGATATTTTTCACAAAGTCTGGCAAGGTTCCTGCTCTGTTGGAGAATCCCTTCTCATTCAGGAAGTCTCTTTTTCTCATAATCTCCATCTTCTCCTAAAAATTGACATCCTTGAAGACTTCAGGAAACAGATTCTTTGGTGATTGAGCTTTAGGAGATTTGGCTTTCGGTTTGACAGGTGTGGAGGTAGGAGGAACTACAGGAGAGGCGTCCATGGACCTTGTCCTCGGCCTCTTGGCAAAAGTGGGGTCATTTTTATTCTTGGTCCTCCTCTCGGCCCTAAGTTCTCTTATTCTA
Organism: Luffa aegyptiaca; assembly: GCA_017139565.1. Classification (NCBI taxonomy): domain Eukaryota; kingdom Viridiplantae; phylum Streptophyta; class Magnoliopsida; order Cucurbitales; family Cucurbitaceae; genus Luffa; species Luffa aegyptiaca. The sequence continues at coordinate 40,944,370 of CM029407.1, forward strand.
TTCTTCCTCAAAGCTGCAGAGATAGGAATTTGGTCATCATCCAATTCATTTATCTCAAAATCTGACTCGGTTTTTTAATCACTGGAGGTCTCCACCTCTTCTTTTTCAATTTCCTCTTCATCTTTCTTCTCTTCTGAAGAGGTGCTATCAGCAGCTGGTGGAGGTCCTCTAACATCATATTCAAATAGAGGATCCAAGGCCTCATTAGCTTGCTTTCCTCTGGTGGCCTTTTCTTGGCCTTTTTTCAAAATGCGACCCAAATGCGGTCGCATTCTAGGCTGCATTTTCTTCCTCTTTTTCTTTTTCAGATTTTTCTTCACTTGGCCCTTAAAAGGACTCTTCTTCAACTTCTTGAAGCTGATCAGCCTCACTTTGAGCCTTGTGCAATGGCACAAAAGCTGCAAGAAAGTCATCAGCTTCTTCTTCTTTCAAGTTTTATCTTCTTTCTTTTTCTTGCTCGAGGAGGTGAAGTACAACAGCCACTCTCCTGAGTTCTTCATCTTGTTTTCTCTCTCTCTCAGCTTGTATGGCCCTCTCGACCTCTTGTCTTTCTTCTTCCTTCTTTTTCTCAGCTTCCCTTTTCTCTTCCAAGTCCCTTTTTCTTGCAAACTCATCCTCTTCCCCCATACTTTGATTTTCCATCTCTTTTTCAGCCCGAATTTCCCTCAGTGCATCTTGCTCGATCCTATAACCTTCGACAATCATGAGGGCTTGTGCCACAACTTGTTGGATCATCTCTTCGAAAACATCCGGTGGCATTCTAGCCACTTTAAGGGGCTCAACAATCATAGGCTTTTCGGGTGAAGCCTTCTTTGAATCCTTCTTCCTTGCACTGTAAGTCACAAAAGTTTTGTCCCTGCAAGAAGAAGATGGATTAGTAGAAAGTGTGGAAACTTTACCCGTTGGAGTCTTTCCTTGCCGAGAGCTCTATCCGATTTTGGTAGCTTCTACAGCTCACACGATCTGGCTTATTCTTCAAGAGCCGCACGCCTTTGGGCTCCCATCTCCCTAATCATCGCAAACCATTCCCTCGAGCGTTTCCTCAGCTGTTGGCCCACAGGTTTTTGGGTTTTGTGGAGGGAATCAGTGCGTGTGGACCTTCTTGGGCGCGAACTACTCGGATTCTCCCTCGAAGTGGCCGGTATTGTCGAAGAAGGAGCTTGGATGTTAGTTCTTTTGTTCACAACCGTCGGCGAGAAACCCAAGGGTCTCGCTCCTCTCGTTCCTTGCATGGTAGGTTCAGGTTGCTCTTCTTGACGTCGAGCACTTGGTTCAGCACTTTGGGCACGTAGATTACTCTGAGATCGAGTAATCTTGCGAGATGAGGATCATTTCAGTGTGTTCTTCATTGTTCTTTCTTGTGGGTTTCGGTTTCAAGAGAGTGAAGTGTTGGGTTTTATGTCCTAAAACTCGTAGATAGTGAATGTTAACGAATTATACACTTGTATCAATAAAGTGTTATTGTTAATTTAAGTCTAAAATTGCACAATTTGACCCAAATCCAATAAACTAAGATCCAAGGTTGTTAACATGTAACTTGAACTAGTATGTGGGGAAATACGGGGATCAGTGTTCAAGTAACAACCTAAAAGGTCTGTAGTACAGGGATGAGGTTGTGTACCTTCGCCTGGTAACATTATGTGATACGACCCGCTTTGTATTTGATACAGACGTATTGATCCAAGGCGTCCATGTAGGAGACATGCGAGCGGGGTATCCTATGCAATGAGTTTGCATAAGACCAGACCACGAAATAGTAAACCACTAGATGTAACACCGTTAACTAGTTAGGTTACTGTTTCAATAGGATGACCTAGGTAACTCAGTCTTAATCCTGAGTGTGTCATGAACTCCTTCTCACGAGGGATTGTCCTTTGATTAGTACGGGTGAGAGTGGTCTGCACGCCGACTCAATAAGCCTACCTTCTGGGGACAAGACCGAGTGGGGGCTGGGGACATGACAACATAAGATGCAATTCACTTCTTCCCGCTTCTAGGAAAAGTAGATGAGTGTTCCCTTAAGTGGTGACTCCGGGTCTTTAACAAAGGGATCCCGCCTCTCACTGGCCCGAGAGGGACTTTCTGTTTATTGGTTGGACCATAAACAAGTTGTTCATTAAAGGAGCACTGGTACTTAAGGAGCCAGAGGTAACTTAGGGGTAAAACGGTAATTTGACCCAGCTGAAGTTACGAACCCTCGTGAAGGATTGACTTACCGTTATTGGTCAATACCGTGGACACAGAAACATTCTACAGTGAGAAGAGTGCAGTTGTGGGTCTTTAGTAGAGTGACCCACAGTTAATGAATATTGGTTAACTCGATTAATGAGTTTAGTCAGTTAACCTCATATCATTGGAGCTTTTCATCTGTAGGTCCATTAGGTCCCCTACTAGCTTGTAAAGAGTAATTAGGAACAAATTATCTAGAAAAGAATTTTAATTGTTCAAATTCAATTTGGGAATCAGGTTAATTGTATGAAGTACAATTAATATAATGTATGTTGATACATTATAATATATAGTTTAATGTGAGATTAAACATTATTAAATTGAGAGAATAATATATTTGAAAGAGTTAAATATATAATTAATTAATTATATGATATTTAATTAATTAATTATTCAATTTAGTTTAAATTAAATGTGATTTAATTAAACTATATAATATATGAGAGATATATTAGAATATGATTCTAATATGTAATTAATTAAATATGGATGATATTTAATTAGTTATAAAATTAATTAATTTTTGAATTAATTAATTGCTAAATTTAATTTAGTTAAATGTGATTTAATTAAATTAATATCTATAGATTAATTTTAATATGAATATGATTTATATTAAAACTATAGGTTATAAGAGAGATGCACATTTGAATATGATTAAAATGTATGATTAATTAAATATGTGATATTTAATTGGTCAAAGAATTAATTAATTATGTAGTTTAATTAAAACTACATAATTTGATTATGTAGTTTAATTAATTAAATATTAATTATGATTCAAATGCGATTTAATTTGATTAAATGCGATTTAATTAATTTAATTTAAACTATAGCTTATGTGAGGGCAATGCATTTGACTATGATTCAAATGCAAATATGCTAAATTAATTAATATGGTTAGTTAATTTGCATTTAATTAATTAATGAAATGAATTAATTTTAATTAATTACTTAATTAATTAAATTGGTTATATGATAACCAATTAAGAAGCCTCACGTTAGGAGGGGTGAAGAGAGGTTCCCTCATTCTCTACAGATCACACAGCATCTCTCAAGAAAATCTCTCTAGCTCACATCTCTCATTCTCTCTCAAAAAAGAAAAAAAAAAAGAACAGAGACTTGTTCTTCTTTGTTTTTCCTAATTCCCTCTCAAGATCAAGGATCCCAACATCCTGTTCCTAATCTCTGAGGATAGCAAGGAAACCAAGTGGTGGTGTTCGTTCTTGATTTCAGAGTCGTCAGACGACGATATGTTTCTCGTTGAGTAATCTTTTTTCCAATGTATTCGGTATTTTGTAGAACAAAATTAAATTACGAATGGTCCAATTGCTTCCGCTGTAACGGAATTAGGAATTCCAAACCTTCATGAAGATAGAGAGTTGGTGAAGTTGACTTGAAGGCAAAAGGTCTAAGTGTTTGGTGAAGAAGAAAGACACTTAAGTCAGTTATTTATAGGTTTCTCAATTAGGTCACGTGACTGACGTTACTGCCCTCGAGCTTTTGGGAAATGCGGTCTCATTTCCCCAGCTGTCTGCCTTCTTTATTTTTTTCTAACTTCGTTCTTTCATTTTCCTTGGTTTTTTTTCTTTCTTTCTTTTATTTGCTGAAACAATCACAAACTTGTTAGAAAGTTCACGTGCTTAAACATGAATCTTTATTTCTTTTTCTTAGATAGATGGATACGAAATAACTTGGACTTTTCAAACTCCCAGGTAAATCCCCAGGAAAAGGTGTTCCCTCGAGACAGAGTTTTTACTCTTGTCCATATATTTTATTATCCTATCTATTTTATTTTATTTTTCTTATTTGTTATAAATTCACATAATGTACAAAAATTTGTTTCAAGAATAGTAATCATACCAGATCAATCAAAAATACAAGAGCTTCTTCATCTTCAAAGCTCTTCCCCCAATAGGGTTTGATTCTTTGTCTATTCAGTGGTTGTTGCTTGATCTTTTCCACTACTTCAATCTTTTTCCCACTTTTTTCTTCTTGTTCTTCCTCTCCAAGTAAATCTTCCAATGTTTCTCTTTTCATCATTTCCTATAGAGTGGATAGCGAAAGTTCATCAACCTCATCAATCATAGAACACTCCTCGATATCTCCTGGATATTTCATTGCATTCATAACATTGAAAGTGACTTGTTGGTCATTGACCTTCATGGTCAACTCTCCTTTCTGAACATCAATTAAGGTCCTACCAGTTGCTAAAAATGGTCGACCTAGAATAATTGACACTTCCTCATCTGCTTCGCAATCTAGAATGATGAAATCTGTTGGGAATACGAATTTATCAACCTTAACTAACACGTCCTCGATTTTGCCAATGGGTTGTGTTAGTGACATGTCGGCTAACTGCAAAGTTACAGTTGTTGGTCTTTCTTCGCCTTTGCCCAACTGCTGAAAAACTAAGTATGGCATCAGGTTTATACTTGCTCCTACATCGCATAATGCCCTGCCAACATTCTGTCCTCCAATGGAGCATGGAATGGTGGAACTTTATTGGTCCTTTAATTTGGGAGGGATCTCATTCTTGAACAATGCACTAGCGCATTCGGTAAGTGCAACTGTTTCATACTCTCCCAATCTTCTTTTCTTGGATAGAATGTCCTTCAGGAACTTGACGTAAGTAGGCATCTGTTCGAGCGCTTCTACCAACGGGATGTTGATATGGAGCTGTTTTAAAACATCTAGAAACTTCTTAAACTGTGCATCCTGTGAAGCATATTTAAATCTTTGAGGGTATGGAGGTGGTGGTCTGTATTCTGGATCTATAACAAACTTTTTAGGTTTTGCGGTCGCAATCCCCTGTTTTTTCTCTGAACTTGAATTTTCATTTTTTTCTTCCAAGGCTTCTTGTTCCTTGGTCTTTTCTTTATTTTGGCAAACTTCTGTAGTAACTTTCGACTTCTTTTCTAGAGGCTTTTCTTGAGCTTCTTCTTGGATCTTCCTCACTTCTTGATTCACGGGGTATTTTGGGCCTTCGTACTCTAGTCCACTTCTCAAGGTGACTGCCTTGCACTGCTCTTTTCCTTCTCGGTGAGGGTTTCAGTCTTGTTGGGCAATGTCCCTTGTGGTCTATTTTTTATTTCTTGAGCAGTCTAACCAATTTGTACTTCAAAATTCCTAACAGCGACATCATTTCTTGCCATGTACTCCTTTATCAGAGCCTCTAGATTTGACTCTTGATTATAAACTTGGACTGGTTGGAAGTTCTTCTACGGCTGCTGTTATGTAGGAGGTTTCCCAAACTGATTTGTTCCGACGTTACTTGCACTGGCTTGTTCTCCCCAAGAGAAGTTTGGATGCATCCTCCACCCTGGGTTGTACATAGTCAAGTACGAGTTCCATTTGCTCGGGTTTCCTTGTTGACCTACATAAAAGACAGACGCGGGATTTAGTGGACAGTTATCAGCAATATGTTCCTCACCATAAATTTCACAGCAGGGAGAAAAGATAGCATTGGCGGGGGCTATGTTTGCTTGGTTGCCCATAGTCATGCCCATCATCATGCTGCATGGTAGAACTAGCCTCTGTCTCTACTGCTTTAGCTGGATTCTTCAGAATTGTTGTTGGCTCAGTCTCTCCCCAGTGTCTATTATTTGTGGCTATGGTGTCCAATATGGCATGTGCTTCATTTGCAGACTTCTTTACGAAAGATCCATTTGCAGATGCATTGACTAGCGCCTTCGAAGCTTGATCCAATCCGCTGTAAAAATGCTCTAAGATGATGCAAGCAGGCAATCCGTGATGTGGACACTTCCGAACCAACCTTTGGAATATCTCTCAAACTGCATCCAGAGGTTCATTATAAGATTGTCTAAATGCAATAATTTCAGCTCTATATTTGACATTTTTATTAAAAGGAAAAAACTTCTCTAAAAAATTTTCAGCCAAGTCGTTCCAAGAAGTGATGGAGTTTGGAGGGAATGAGTCCAACTAAGCTTCAGCATCTCCCTGCAAAGAAAATGGAAAAAGTTTTAGCTTCAATGTATCTTCAGGCACTCCAGTCACTTTGAAAGAACTGCAAATTCTCAAAAATAGCTTGATGTGTTTATGAGGATCTTCATTTGGAAGTCCATAAACATGGCCCATGGTATTTAACATTTGAAACATCACTGGTTTCAGCTCAAACTTTGGAGCTTCTATCGGTGGCTCTAAAAATTCTTGGATTTAAAGTCTGAAAAACAAGTACGGCATAGTCCCTTATTGCTCTATTGCGATCTTTTGTAAATATAAATTGGATTTTCATGTGGTGGCACAGGTGGAACTGGAGGTGCTAGAGGGATTCTCCCACCATTTTGCTCCCTTCCACGATTTTGTGGGTCAACAAGAGGATCGACTCCAGATTGGTCCATCGGAAACTCTTGTATATAAGAAGCTTCTTCTAGAGGTTCATGTGCGCTCAACTCTTGTTGTTACCTTTTTTCTTTCGTCTTTGCTCTTTCCTACGATGACGAAAGGTTCTTTCTATGTCAAGATCGATATCAAGGAGTGGATACCCCTTGTTCATGCACTAACCTTAACCTACAAGAGAAAAATTGCAATCAAAGTCAAGGTCTTTCCTGAGATAGAAATGCGGTCGCAATCGAATCGCAATCTCAAATTAACAAAACTGGTTTCACTTTTGGTCCCCAGCAGCGGCGCCAAAAACTTGGTGCGTGTCCAGCTGAAATGTGGAGGTTAGAAAAGATGATAGATAATGAATAAGAATAAATTCAGCCAAGCTAGTGCAAGTATACACTATCGCACGTAGTAATAAAATTCTTAGAAGTATTCCAAGGGTATCGATCCCACGAGGACTAAATTGGAAACACAGATTTGAAGAAGAAACTGCTCAAAGATTGCTTGAATAAAGTAACCAAAGAAATAGTTGATGATGATTTTTGAAAATAAACAAAATAAACAAGTAAAGAAAACAATAATAAATAAGCGAGGTGTTCAACATAGTTTCAACCCTAAGGTAAAATAACTCTAATCATTGCTTATTAAACCTAAGTTTATTCATGCATTGGGTCAGATTTAACTTCTATTTGGCCTTGCTCCCAAGAACCGTTAGGAGCCTAAACGAGTATCGTTATACACATGTCTGTGACTCGACTCCGACATAGATAATTCACAAATGCAGTCTATAACCCTATAGTTGTTATAGGGTGCCTTAGGCAGTCTCGCCCTATAACACCGAATACACTCTTTCGAGCCATTTCTCCTATATCACCTTTATGAGAACCGATATCGTCCGTCCCTTTCGGGTATCAAACTCACATAGCATGCAAAGTCTAAGTGATCAAGTTAAACTCATCAAATGGTAATAGGGTGAAAATACCTACAAACACTTAGGTTTGATGTCTAACTAAAGGTTAGAATTCAGTCTTCTACGAAGGACCTCGGGCATCCTTACTCATGGGCGTCTACTAGGGTTCTGTCACCACCCTCTTCTTCCTAGTGAGTTCTGCTTGGATTTCTCTTCGAATGAAGGTCTTATATAGTGTGGGGAGTAGTTGAGGAGCCACGAAATAGGTGCTGGTAGGTAGCCCAGTCGATTTCGGGGTCAAAACGGTCGGTTAGGAGAGCAAAACTCTCGGAACTGCCTCTGTCTGCCCAGAAATGCGGTCGATGATAGCGAGTATAGCTAGCTAGTTTTCCCCAATTAATTTAGCTAGTCTTTTATAAGTTATTGGCCAAAATGATGTGTTTTTGTGTTGTATTTGTAGGAAATAAATATTGGAGCTAATTGCGTGTTTGGGACATGAATAAGGGCTAAAGATCGAGAAAGGATCAAGTTGGAAGAAGTCAAATTCAGCCCAGCCGAAAAACAAAATAAAAATACAGCGTCGCGACGCTCTTGGCTTTTCCAAAACAGAATAGGCGGTATCGCGACAGCGTCGCGACGCTGCCCCTATAGCGTCCCAACGCTGTTGACAAATTTTCTATAAATTCATCATTTTCTTGCATGGCGAGTGTTTGCTATCGCTTCCGCAAGCGCACGGGTCGCACAAGTAATATAAAACGGTAGTAATACCGAGTATCGAATCCACAGGGAGGCGAAGCGAAAATTAAGCAAAAATAAAATCTCTTGAGCACTAAAAGTACTTAGGCAAAATAATATTTAGGGAACAACTCAGGCAAATAAGAGAAATTTAAAATTCAAAGCAGGAAAATAATTTGATCAATCAAATAAAAAAAATATGGAGAAAGAGATTTCTTTTAATGGGAAGAGGGGTCTTGAAAATCAATTATGAGCTAAACAATTGTTATAATTATCCTATCTCATTGCCCATCTAATTATAATCCTAGAATCTCCGTTAATCACATAGATTCTCTTGTCGGTTTCCCCTAATTGTAATTAATTCATTTTAACAACCTAAGTGTCCTTAGCGCCATTAAAAATCATTAATTATTACGCTCTGATTCATTTTAGGAATCTAAGTTTAATCAACTAATCCCGGTGTCACGACGGGCAATTAAACTAGTTGCATGGATTATGATCTATCCTAACTTCTCTCCGTCGAGTTTCCATTAAGAATTGAATCATTACACAATTGGCCAGATTGAATAAAGCATTAAGCACATCCATACAAATAATTAGGAAAAGGGGCAAGAGACAGGTAATTATAACAACATTTCAACTATAATTTCATTCCAAGACCCCAAATTGGGGTTTAGCTATACATAGCTAAAATATCCACAACATTTACAAAAGAAAGCATAATTAAGAGCATAAAAGGAAAGGAATTGACCGTCGAAAAACCCCTTCGCTGACGCTTGGAGCCCCGCCGAACACTCCCTTGAGCTTCCTAAGATGCTTGGATTTGGGCTTCATTTGCTTCATTTTTTGCACTTTTTCTCCCAAAATCACCAACTTCGCTCCTAAGGACCAAATAACGGAATTCATTAAATATTTTCATTAAAAACACGATTAAAGCACAAAAAAGCCTAATAAATTGGGACTAAAATAGCGACATTTCTGCTCGCTATCACACCCCCAAACTTAAGCTTTTGCTAGTCCTGAGCAAAATAAATTCTAAAGATGCATGAAATAGAATCGCTCAAGCCTCAATGATTTTGGAATTCCTAGGATAGAATGGAAAACATGCAAGTGGAATAAGCAAGCACCGCATACTCTTGAAGAAATCTTAAACTAGATTGAACTTAAGATTAATGAATAGCATGCTCAAGACTTATCTATTGATTCTTTTACTAACCTAGATTAGTCTTATGGCTTTCTCCATTTGTTTTCCCCCTACACTGGCTAAGAGCTCCTAATAGGTCGGAGTCCTTCTATCATGCAAAAAAAGAAACTAGGGTGCCTGTCATTTTCTTTTTCATGGGGGAGCAAAACTCTCAAATAATTTTTTTCTTTTTCTTTTTCTTTTGCTACTGCCCCAAACTTGCATTTTGATATCTAATGGTACTAGCTTTCACACTACGGTGCAGGGACCCTTAACCCGAATTTTATTCTCTGGTTGGCCTAACTGATCACACCGCAGGTAGCTCTTTTTACCCCTAGGCTTTTTCTTTTGTGCAAGCAAAAAAAAAAATTTCTTTTTTCAACAGATTTTTCTTTTCTCTCATTTTCTTTTGTTGCTTTTGCTTTTCTCTCAGCAGGCATAGCATTTTTTTCTACCTAGCTCTTTGGAACAATCAAGCATGAACTTCCTAATATTAGAATCTAAGCCTATCGGGGTGACAACAAACTTTAAAAATCATAATAAGAATCTAGATTTTCAAAGACGTCATTAGATAAGGCTATTGCATGCTTTAGACATCAAAACTAAGTATCAAAAAATTTTAAAATTTCACAATTTCTGCTGTTTTCCCAGATTCCACAACATATAAACTATTTTCTCCCAAAATTTCTAAAATCACATCATTGGCTATCATGGCTATCTATTCATGCATCCAAAAGAATTCAAATATGCTCATCACAGCGGAAGCCTCCCCCCCAAACTTAAACTAAACATTGTCCCCAATGTTTTTAAAACAGTAAAGCATAAAGAGGGATACTGAGACTTCCCTGAGTTAGGAGCACTTTATCCTCTTCCTTTCGATCCAGAAAATGGGATTCTTGGAATTTTGGGATTTGCTTAAGGTGATCCTGCAAAACAAAATTGGATCACGAAGCAAAGAAAATTATTTACTGCAAAAACAACTATCTAAACTTTAATCCTTGGGTTGCCTCCCAAGCAGCGCTTTCTTTAACGTCTTTAGCTAGACGAGGCTCGGCACGCTTACGGAGGCTCGAAATAAAAGTTTTCATCATCCTCCAGGCCCTGCAAAAAATCACGCACCGAGTTGCATACCGCAAACAGGGGAGAAAAAAAACTTTCCCCTGGCCCATCATCACTAAAGAGATTGTCATAATAACATTGCAGAAAATATGTAACAACATCAAATCACTTTTCTAAGTCTCTATTCACAAAGCAATTGTTAACAGAGTCATCAAGCGTTATAATATCTACCGGTCTAGGATCTAAAGATGGCCTATCAATCATGCCAGACCATTCATCAGAAAAAACATTTACATGCTCCTCAGATTCCTCAGACTCAGTATTAAAAAATGATTCGACTAGGCTATCACATGACTCACTATCAGAATTAAAGAATTCAAGCTCTTCAGGGTCAGATTTTATACTATGCACAGATTCGAGTTCCTCTGGGTCAGTTTCTATGCTATATACATCATCAGGACACGAATCAAAGGTATTAAAATTATCAGGGTTCATGCATTCAGGAATGTCAAGATCAGACTCAATAGATTCAGTGTAATCACGATCAGACTCAAAATTATCTACCAAGTAATCTTTTTTATGCATTTCATGCTCATCCTCAATGTCAGGCAACTCTATATCATCATCAAAATTATCTATTTCAGGCAAATTTAATTCATTCTCAAAGGAAGGTAAATCATCAACTGCAGATCTTTCATTGTCACAAGCAGGCAAGTCGAATTCATTTTCAAAGTCAGGCAGTTCTAAATCATTCTCAAACAGAGGATTATTCAAATATGCATTGAGATCAAAATCCTCATCATCCATAGGCACTTCTCCTAAGCTTAAGCCAAGATTAAACTCTACCTCCTCATCATCGTCAGTCAAGTATTCAGGACCAATAGAAAAACAGGTATGCAAACTACATACAGACTCATCTTGTCCAAAAATACTAAACACAACTTTTTCATCATCAATATTCAAGGTAAGCTTACCTGTGTGGACACTGATCTCAGCTTTACCTGTAGCTAGGAAAGGTCTACCTAGAATAATGGGCACCTCCTTGTCCTCCTTCATGTCTAGTACCACAAAATCTACGGGGAAGATAAACTTGTTGACCTTCACCAGTACGTCCTCCACAACACCCATTGGTTGGGTAATTGATCTGTCAGCAAGATGGAGAGTGACGTCGGTGTCCTTCATACTTGTTAAACCAATCCTCCTGTAAACAGAATAGGGCATCAAGTTTATACTTACTCCTAAATCACATAAGGCCCTATCGAAAGATGCTTCTCCTATGGTGCAGGGAACAGTAAAACTCCCTGGATCTTTTTGTTTAGAAGGCATCTTCCCAGATACTATGGTACTGCTACTCTCAGACAATTTAAAATTTTCTTTTTTCAAACTTTTCTTTCTAGAAAGCATTTCTTTCATGAATTTCCCACAATTAGGCATGTTATACAAGGCATCTACTAAGGGAATATTCACAGACAATTTCTTAAACATTTCAAGGAATTTTTGAAACTGCTCATCTAGTTTAACATTCTTAAAGCGCTGAGGAAAAGGTAACTCCCTGTAATCAAAGGTTTGACATTCGCCCCTCCGCTTAGGCCGGTTGATGTGCGAACCTTTGTCATGGTGGTTGCATGGGACCACTTCTTCCTCGTACAGTTTCTCGTTGTGCCTGCCATCCTGCTTTTTATCTTCTTTTCTACCTGCAAAATTGTTAGAAAAATCACAATTTAAGTCAATAGAGTCAGGAGGATGTTGGGACCTTTCAGAGGAGGCTTTTTGTGCCTCAGCCCTTTCATCTTCATCCCTTCTCTTTTCTTCTTCCTTCTTCTTTTCTGAATTGTTCTCTAGCTGTCTACCACTTCTCAGTGTCACCATCTTGCACTACTCTCTTGGGTTAGGCTCAGTGTCGCTAGGAAATTTTCCCTTTTGAAGGGCATTTACTGCTGAAGCGATCTGTCCTATTTGAACTTCCATGTTTTTTAGAGCTGTGTCGTGGTTATTGACTGCTGTCTGGAGATTGACGTTCAAAACTTTCTGTTCCTTTACAAACATAGCCACCGACTCTTTCAGGTTATTCTTCTTTTCAGGCGCACTGGATGATGCAAAACCTGGCGGTGGCTGCAAAACATTCTTTGTATTTGAGTATGAGAAGTTCTCGTGATTGCGCAGATTCGGGTGGTAGAAGTTTGGTATTCCTTGTGAAAATGGTCTGTTCCCCACGTACTGGACTTCTTCCACATCCTGACCTTCCTTTTTCGAATAGCCTTCAGCTAAGGTGGAAATGGATTTGACCACCTCCGATGAAGTCAACTTGTTTAGCGCGTTGGTCAGAGATGCCATCTGTGCCTTCAATGAACTCGACTCATCCAATTCATATAATCCAGCCTTCTTTGAAATTGCTCCCCTCTCGGTTGGCCATTGATAACTGGTTGCCGCCATTTCCTCTAACAGATCTTTGGCTTCTGTCACTGTCTTGGAAAAAAAACTTCCTCCTGCTGATGTGTCTAGAACTGTCTTAGTGGAGGGATTCAATCCATTGTAAAATAATTGCACTTGGAGCCAATCAGGATATCCATGTTGGGGGCACCGCCTAAGCATTTCTTTGTATCTCTCCCATGCCTCGTACAACTGCTCCTCGTCAAGCTGCCTAAATGTTCCGATTTCAGTCCGAAGCTTGGTAGTCTTGGCAGGTGGGAAATATTTTGTCAGAAAAGCCTGGGCAAGCTCATCCCATGTACTTATGTTGCCCGTCTCGACTGATTCGAGCCAATCCTTTGCTTTATCCTGTAGAGAAAATGGAAATAACCTCAATCTGATAGCGTCGGCCGGAACTCCGTTCATCTTCACCGTCCCACAAATTTCCAGGAATGATCGCAGATGTGAGTGTGGGTCCTCAGAAGGGTGTCCCTTAAAAGAGTTATCGCGCGCCATCTGAATCAATCCCGTCTTTAACTCAAAATTTGTAGCTTGGATTGGGGCGTAGACAATCCAAGAATTCTCGGTGGGAAGAACTGGCTGTAAGAAATCTCTAATTGCCTTGGGAGCTTCCTCTTGGTGGGCCATTGCTTCAGCTAATCTTCTCTCTCTTCGAATGGATCTAAGAGTCCTGTCAATTTCAAGATCTAATGGAAACAAATTAACCACCTTCTTCCTTCGCATACAATACTCCCAATCAATCAAGAGAACCAAACAAAATAAAACAAATACAAATGATATTCACAAAATAATAAAAGAAAAATATTTACACCTAAATTACTATTTATCCCTTTCTTTTCGATGTCAAGAAAAATTAATTTGCTTAAAAATCAAGCCTTCCCCGGGAACGGCGCCAAAAACTTGTTTGCTATCGCTTCCGCAAGCGCACGGGTCGCACAAGGAATATAAAACGGTAGTAATACCGAGTATCGAATCCACAAGGAGGCGAAGCGAAAATTAAGCAAAAATAAAATCTCTTGAGCACTAAAAGTACTTAGGCAAAATAATATTTAGGGAACAGCTCATGCAAATAAGAGAAATTTAAAATTCAAAGCAGGAAAATAATTTGATCAATCAAATAAAAAAAATATGGAGAAAGAGATTTCTTTTAATGGGAAGAGGGGTCTTGAAAATCAATTATGAGTTAAACAATTGTTATAATTATCCTATCTCATTGCCCATCTAATTATAATCCTAGAATCTCCGTTAATCACATAGGTTCTCCTGTCGGTTTCCCCTAGCTGAAATGGACTTCTGGAAAGATACTTACCCTCAATGATGTGTGGCACGTGCCAGAGATTCGAAAGAATCTAGTGTCAGGAACCCTACTTAATAAAAATGGGTTCAATCTTGTGTTTGAGTCAGATAAATTCATTCTGACAGAAGGGGGTATGTATGTTGGAAAAGGCTATCTAAATGATGGCATGTTCAAACTAAATGTACTGGCACAAATGCCCAAGAATAATAATAATAACAACTCTTCTGCTTATATTGTTGAGTTGTGTGATGTATGGCATTCTAGGCTGGGGCATGTCAATTATCGTTCTTTACAAAGAATGGTAAGTTTAGGACTTCTGCCTAAGTTCAACATTGATGATAGACACAAATGCGAGATTTGTGTTGAATCAAAGTTTGCTAGAAAGTCATTTTCATCTGTGGAAAGAAGTAATGAAGTATTTGATTTAATCCACAGTGATGTATGTGACATGAAAAGTACCCCCACAAGAGGCGGTAAGAAGTATTTTGTCACATTTATTGATGATTGTAGTAAATATTGCTATGTATATTTATTACATAGTAAAGATGAAACCTTAGATGTTTTAAAAACATATAAGGCAGAAGTTGAAAATCAACTTGAAAAGAAAGTAAAGGTGCTTAGATCAGATAGAGGTGGTGAATATGAATCATCATCATTTTATGAATTCTGTGAAGTTAATGGTATAGTCCATCAAACTACAGCACCTTATACACCACAACAAAATGGTGTAGCTGAAAGAAAGAACAGAACTTTAAAAGACATGGTTAATTGCATGTTAAATAGTTCAGGTTTACACCATAATTTGTGGGGGGAGGCTTTGCTTACAGCAAATTTTATACTAAATAGAATTCCACATAAGAAGACTGATAAGTCGCCTTATGAAGTGTGGAATAGAAAGTTACCCTCATATAAAATGTTGAAAGTGTGGGGGTGTTTGGCAAAGGTACAAGTTCCTTTACCAAAAAGGACCAAATTAGGACCTAAGACAATTGATTGTGTCTTTATAGGTTATGCTTTGCATAGTGTTGCGTATAGATTCCTGGTGATTAAATCAGAAATACCTGATATTAATAATAATACCATTATGGAATCTATTGAAGCTGAATTTTTCGAGGATGTATTTCCTTTGAAAGAGTAAAGACACATGAGTAGTGATGTCAAAAGGAATTATGAGGCTAGCTCTCCGAAAGGTCAAGACGATCAGAATACTGAGTTTGAACCAAGGAGAAGCAAAAGAGCTAAGAAAGCTACTTCCTTTGGACCTGATTTCATAACATATATGATAGATGGTGAGCCTCAAAATTTTCAAGAAGTTGTGACATCTCCGGATGCACCTTATTGGAAGGAAGCTATCAATAGTGAGATAGAATCCATTTTGCAGAACAAAACTTGGGTATTGGTTGATCTACCTCCTGGTAGTAAACCAATTAGTAGTAAATGGATTTTTAAAAGTAAGCTAAGGGCTGACGACACTATTGATAAGTACAAAGCCCGCCTTGTTGCTAAAGGCTTTCGTCAAAAAGAGGGGATAGATTTCTTTGATACCTATTCTCCAGTGACAAGGATTACATCTATAAGGATGTTAATTGCGATAGCAGCTTTACAAAATTTGGAAATACACCAAATGGATGTGAAAACTGCATTTTTAAATGGAGAATTAGATGAAGAAATTTATATGGAACAACCTGAAGGGTTTGTTGTAAAAGGACTTGAAGATAAAGTCTGTAAACTTGTCAAGTCTCTTTATGGGTTGAAACAAGCACCCAAAAAATGGCATGAAAAGTTTGATCACACTATGTTATCTAATGGATTCAAGATAAATGAGTGTGATAAATGTGTCTATGTTAAAACCATAGATCAAGATTGCGTTATCATGTGGATGATATGTTGATAATGGGCACAAATAGAAGTGTCATTGATTCCACTAAAAGGATGTTGAAATCCAACTTTGATATGAAAGACCTTGGTCTTGCTGATGTTATACTTGGAATTCGTATAACAAGAAATCCAAGTGGGTACATACTTTCTCAATCTCACTACATAGAGAAAGTGTTGAGAAAATTTGATCAATTTGAGAGTAAACCTGCAGTTACTCCATTTGATCCAAGTTGTAAGTTAAAGAAGAATAATGGTGAAAGTGTGTCTCCTCTAGAATACTCTAGAGTTATTGGTAGCTTAATGTACATAATGAACTGTACAAGACCTGATATAGCCTATTCAGTAGGAAGGTTAGCAAGATACACTAGCAATCCTGGGCATGATCATTGGAATGCTTTAGTTAGAGTTCTAAGGTACTTGAAGTACACTCTGAACTATGGATTGCATTATATGAGGGATCCACATGTATGGAGGGATTTAGTGATGCTAATTGGATTTCTGATAGCATGGAGACTAAATCTACCAGTGGGTATATTTCTACCTTAGGTGGAGCAGCTGAATCATGGAAATCTTCAAAACAGACGTGTATAACGCGTTCTACTATGGAGTCAGAGTTTATAGCTCTTGACAAAGCTGGAGAAGAAGTTGAATGGCTTCGAAATTTTCTTGAAGATATTCCATTATGGTTGAAGCCTGTAAACACAATATGTATTTATTGTGACAATGTAGCGGCCTCTATAAGGGCCAAGAATAATGTCTATAATGGAAAGTCGCGACATATTAGACGAAGACATAATTCGATAAGGCAATTGCTCTCTAATGGAATAATTTCCATTGATTATGTGAAATCCAAAGAGAATATAGCAGATCCTTTAACGAAAGGATTGTCAAGAGAGCAAGTGATGTATACATCGAGAGAAATGGGACTAAAGGCTATGAAATAAATTATCTGGTGGTAACCTAACCTAGTTGACTGGAGATCCCAAGATCTAGGTTCAATAGGCAAACTGGCTAGATAATTTATAGTTGACACACTAAGAAACTTATAGTTTCTTCCCATTTCTATGATGTCGTAGAGTGTGTGATCTGTTGATGTTAAGCTCATGTTGATATCTTGTTTACAAGAGGAGTAATGGCAGAATACTCTTAATCAATGTCACCTATGTGAGAGTAGAAGTGGGTCGCTTCTATGAGAACTTTTTTAATGGCTTATGTTCTCTAAAGCTCTCATGAAATCGGGATCTTGTCCAGGACCAAAATGGACACAAACGTATAGAACTCGAAGATACAGGATGAGTTATGTGTGATGTCTGTTGTCTTAATTCACCAACAAGAAGGATAGTTCCAGAGCTTGGTCTCACTATTTCTTGGGTAAATTCGATAGA
This sequence comes from Luffa aegyptiaca, assembly GCA_017139565.1. NCBI lineage: Eukaryota > Viridiplantae > Streptophyta > Magnoliopsida > Cucurbitales > Cucurbitaceae > Luffa > Luffa aegyptiaca. The sequence continues at coordinate 40,961,823 of CM029407.1, forward strand.
TATTCACTAAGGAAGGTTCAAATCCAGAAGACACCTCTCCTGATGCATAGCTTGTCTGTTTGCTCTCAACATTTTGTTTTGATTTTCTCACTTTCTTTCATGTGGGGGATTGTTGGATATTTATACAAATAATGTTGGATATTTATACAAATAAATGTGAAAGAAAGTGTTTAAATTCAATTTTTCAAGAGTTTCAAGATGAATTGAAACATCAAATTCAATTTGAAGTTTCAATTACAAATTTAACATATGAAAGTTAAATTTGGTGTTATAACTCAATTGAGTTATATTTTTCTTATGTTTCAATTTTATTTAATTTGTTCTTTGGAGTTACTAAGTTGCTAGCCTATAAATAGCAACTTGTTTCTTCATTTGAATCATCTCATTCCATTTGGAGCATTCTTCCTTCTTTCTTTGTTTCAGTGATCTTGAGTCGAGTTGAGAGCAAGTATCCAAGAGTTCTGCCAGATCCGAGTAGTTCGAGGTTGCTGTTCTACCGGAATTAGTCGTTGTATCCTGCTGAGACGATCGCTGTAGCCTGCTAGCAACCTATGCAGAGCGAATAATTGTCTTCAGGACAGCGCTTTGTAAGCGTGCCTTGACTATTTATTTTGCAGCATTTGTCATATATACAGTGTTTGTATTGCTATTTCCACTGTAATTGTTAGTATCCAGTTAAGGTGTAATCAGTTTGCTAGTGTAACTCAGTTCTTATTTGAGCATATCTCCAACACGATATTCATCCGATTTGGTCCCAAATTACATCGATTTTCATCAAGATTCATCAAAAACTCAATGGACACGGACTTACAGACACATTTGCAACAAAATGCCCAAAAACAACAGACTTTTACATGATCAAATCAAGAAAATTGCAAATCTAAATGCCAAAAACCCTAAACATCTACCAGCAAAATTCATAAATCCAATGCATAAATTAAATCCCACCAATCCAACCAATGCAAATTTTGAGAAACAAAATTAAGATTGCGATCGGCTCTGTTACTAATTGAAGGATTGAAATTCTCAATTCTGTTACAGTAGAAGCAATTGGACCGTTCGTATTTAATTTAATTTCGCAAAATACCAATACATTGGCAACAATTTCATAACATAAATTCCTAAAGGCTAAGCATTGAGAAACATACCGTCGGGGAAGACTCTGAATTCAAGAACACCTTCTTGACAAACACCACCATAAACCCTTCCCAGCTATACTCTGAGATAGAGAACGGAGTGGTGGGACTCCTTGATCTTGAATTTGAGAATGAAAACTACAGAGAAAAAATCTCTGTTTTCTTTTTCCTTGAGAGAGAATTGAGAGAAAGAAGAGTTGAGTGATTAGTTAGATTCATTAGAAATAAGTGGAGAAAAATGACCCTCATGCGTATTTTTAAGTGAGAGAGAGAGAAAATAAATATAATAATTAATTAAAATAAAATTAATTAAATATATTAATTAATTAATTAACAATTTAATTAATTAATAATGTAATTAATATCTAATATTTAATCACATGTGCATTAAATCATATTAAATGCACATCTCTCACTTAATGTATAGTTTTAATTAAACTTAATTAAATCACATTTAATTAAATTAATTAAGCCACACAATTAATTAATTCTTCGATCAATTAAACATCACATATTTAATTAATCAAACATTCGAATCATATTCAAATGTGCATCTCTCTTATAACCTATAGTTTTAATATGAATCATATTCATATTAAAATTAATCTATAGTCTTAATTTAGTTAAATCAAATTTAATTAATTTAAATTTAGTAATTAATTAATTCAAAATTAATTAATTTTATAATTAATTAAATATCACCCATATTTAATTAATTACTTATTAGAATCAAATTCCAATATTTCTCACATATAGTTTAATTAAATGACATTTAATTTAAACTAAATTGAATAATTAATTAATTCATAATTAATTAATTCATCCACTAATTAAATATCACATATTTAATTAGTTATATATTTGAATTCTTTCAAATATATAATTCTCTCAATTTAATAAAGTTTAATCACAAATTAAACTTTATATTATAATGTATCAACATACATTATATTAATTGTACTTCATACAATTAACTTGATTCCCATACTGAATTTGAACTATTCAAATTCTTTCAAGATAAATTGTTCCCGATTGCTCTTTACGAGCTAGCAGGGGGACCTAATGGACCTACAGATCAGAAGCTCCAATGATATGAGGTTAACTGACTAAACTCATTAATCGAGTTAACCAATATTCATTAACTGTGGGTCACTCCACTAAACACCTATAGTTGCACTCTTCTCACTATAGAATATTTATGTGTCCATGGATATTGTCCAATAACAGTAAGTCAATCTTTCACAAGTGTTCGTAATTACAGCTGGGTCAAATTACCGTTTTACCCCTGAGTTACCTCTGGCTCCTTAAGTACCAGTGCTTCTCTAATGAACAACTTGTTTATGGTCCAACCAATAAACAGAAAGTCCCTCTCGACCCAATGAGAGGGCGGGATCCCTTTGTTCAAGTCCTGGAGTCACCATTTAAGGGAACACTCATCTACTTCTCCTAGAAGTGGGAAGGAGTGAATTACATTTTGTGTTGTCATGTCCCCACCCCCCACTTGGTCTCATCCCCAAGAAGGTAGGCTTATTGAGTCGGCGTGCAGGCCACTCTCACCCGTACTAATCAAAGTACAATCCATCGTGAGAAGGAGTTCATGACACACTCAGGATTAAGACTGAGTTACCTAGGTCATCCTATTGAAATAGTAGCCTAACTAGTTAACGGTGTTACATCTAGTGGTTTACTCTTTCGTGGTCCGGTCTTATGCAAACTCATTGCATAGGATACCCCCGCTAGCTTGTCTCCTACATGGACGCCTTGGATCAATATGTCTGTATCGAACACAAATCGGGTCGTATCTCATAGTGTTACCAGGATAAGGTACCCAACCTTATCCCTGTACTATAGACCTTTTAGGTTGTTACTTGAACACTTATCCCCGTATGTCCCCACATACTAGTTCAAGTTACATATAAATAACCTTGGATCTTAGTTTATTGGATTTGGGTTATATTGTTCAATTTTAGACTTAAAACGACAGTAACACTTTATTGCATAAACCTCAATAACACTTTATTGATACAAGTAAATAATTCGTTAACATTCACTATCTACGAGTTTTAGGAAATAAAACCCGACAGTCAGCACCTGCTTGAGATGACCCTCATGTTGCTCCTTAGTCATAGAATAGACCAATATGTCGTCTATGAAAACTATCACGAATGAATCTAAAAGGTTACTAAAGACTCGATTCATGAGGTCCATGAAAGCTGCAGGAGCATTTGTAAGTCCAAATGACATCACCGTGAACTCATAATGTCCATACCGAGTCCTAAAAGATATCGGTTGGATGTCAGCTTCTTTGATCCTTAACTGATGGTATCCAGAACGCAAATCGATCTTTGAGAACACCTTCGCCTCCCGAAGTTGATCAAATACTGCTTTGATTAAAGCCCTAGCGCAACTGAAACAATCAGACCATTAAAGCCCTAGCGCAGCGGTTTAATTGGCCCCTATGATAAATTAAAACTTAATTACACTAAGAAAGCATATAATTTATCCTATTACATGAATCTGCAGCTCCAGAACCGGACCAGAAGGCATGAACTGACCCGAACCGCTTCGAACCGACCTTGAAAACCTTGAACCGAACCAAAACCAAGTTGAACCGGACCAAACCCGTCCCAGCTCAACCCATCCACGCGAATCGGACCAGCAATTAGGGTTTCTACCCACGTCTCCACATAAAACTAACTGCCGCACGAAATCGTGACAGCGTCCCAACGCTGGCGCGATTTCAAACCGTCCGCAGCGTGAAATCACGACAGCATCGCGACGCTTAATGAACAGCAGCGTCCCGACGCTGTTGCGTCTGGAGCATATTCCTGGGTAAAACAGCCGCTGTTTTCTTCAATTTGGCATCGATTTCTACCGTGTTCTTCACTGATCTTCATGCCTAATCTAGACACGGACTTACATACTCGAAATTTATGAATATATGCCCAAAAACACAGGGGCCCTTACATTTGATCACATCAAAATAACATAAATTCCTAAGGCCAAATTAAACCTAAACAGTTCAAAACAAAATTAACATTCATAATTCAAATCCCACCTAAAAAACGAGCGCAAATTTTAATTCCTTAATTAAAATGCAGAGATGGCTCTAATACCAACTGCAGGGATTAAAGCCCTAGCGCAGCGGAAAAAATCAGACCATTAACTAAGTTTTTTATTAGGATTAAAATACCGTACGTTGGCAAACAAATTTACAGCAGAAAAATAACACATTATTATTGTTGTACAAGTTATAAACATGCATAAAACTGATTATAAAACTTCCTAGATCAACATATAAATTGATCCTAGCGATCAAGTTTCAAAGACACTTACTTTGGATGAAGCCTTGATCGTAAATTCGCCTTTTCTCCTACGTATTGTAGAAAAAACAGCAACGAAACCTCTCCTTTTTCTTGCTGGAAAATCCCACGAACACCACCAAAATGCTCACACTGGTATTCTCCTTGGGAATATTGTCAAGGATGCTTGTGGGAGCTAAGTTCTCTAAGGGTTTTTGGCTCTGTATTGCTAGAGGAAAAACTTAGAAGACTGAGGGAGAGAGAGAGCTTTTTCGTAAGTCTTCGAGAAAGAGGGAACCCTCCAACTAAACTAATCAGTCAATGGTTTTCACTAACCATTCCCCTTTTTACTCCCACTCACGCAGAAGCCCTATGTTAGTGGAGGAAAAATTCCATCAGTTATTTTAACTGATGGAATAATTAAATTAACTTAAATTATTAATAAATCAATTAATAATTCATTAATTTAATAAAATTAAATTAACACTTAATTTAATATTTATATAAACACTTTTATATAACTATTCCACATAACCAATAGTTTTAATAAAATTCAATTAAATAAAATTAAATTAAAACAATGATTAATTAATTCTCTTATTAATTAATATTATAAGTAAATATCACATATTTAATTATATTCCAAGGTTATCGATCCCACGAGGACTAAATTGGAAATGCAGATTTGAATAAGAAACTACTCAAATGATTGCTTTTGAAAAAAGGTAACATAAGAAAATAAGTTGATTGATTGGGTTTTTGAAAAGATAAATAAAACAAGCAAGAATAATAAAGAATAACAATAAGATAAAACGAGGTATTCAACATGGATTCATCCCTAAGGTAACAACCATACTTATGAAATATCTAACTTAAGTGTATTTAATGCATTGGGTCAGATTTAACTTCCATTTGGCCTTTGTTCCCAAAAACCGTAAGAAGGCTAAGCGAGTACCGTTATGCAAATTTCTGGGACTCGACTCCGACATAGATAATTCACGAATGCAACCTATAACCCTATAGTCGATATAGGGTGCCTTAGGCAGCTTGCCCTATACCACCGAACAATCTCTTTCGAACTTTTTCTCCTATATCACCTTTATGAGAACCGATATCGTTTGTCCCTTTCGAGATCAAACTCACATAGCATGCAAAGTCTAAGTGATCAAATTAAACACAGCAAGATTAGAGTGATAATCAATAAAGAATGACGTGCATTAAACACAACTTAAGCAAATAAAACACTTTCAAGCCATTAAACCCTAAGGGAATTCACCACATTGAACCCCTCAACGAGATTTAGCTACTCATGATGGGATAAAAAGAAAATGAACACATTTTCATTGAAATAAGAATGTGAATAATACAGAATAGTGAAAAGATTGAAGAGCTGGAAATAAAGGAGATAGCTAAATATTATGGGTTTTTTGTTTACACAATCCTTCTACAGTTTGCTAAGACACTCCACTCTCTCACTTTTACGAGGTGGGAATGGGTGAAACTCTCTACAAACCACAAGGTTTGATGTCTAACTCTCTCTCGGGTTATAATTTGGTCATCTAAGAAGGACCTCGGGCATCCCTACTCATTGGCGTCGAGCCAGGGTTCTGTCACCACCCTTTTCTTCCAAGTGAGTTCTACTTGGATTTGACTTTGAATCTCGAGCTTATATAGTGTAGAAAGTGGTTGAGGAGCTGCAAAATAGGTGTTGGAAGGTTGCCCAGTCAGTTTCGGGGTCAAAACAACCGGTTAGGTGCGAAGAAGACTCGTCAACAACGACCCGCGTGCTACTCAAAACGACCTCTGTTTTTCCAGAAATGTGATCGCATTTCATTTTTGCCTTCCTAGTCTGTTCTTCCTCTGTTTTTCAGCACAGCAATAAACTAAGTCAAATTCTCTTAAAATCAAGTATTTTTAAGCACAAATGAGTTAAATTTGACAAAAGTAATTCTCAACCCCCTAACTTATCAAACTAAGCATACTTTGAGCTCAGGAACAGTAAATTGACCTAAACACTCAATATTTGACCAAGAAATGAGCTAAATATAAGGGTAAAATAGGTATATTTTTTACCCTTATCAGGTTCATTCCACTATAGAACCACAACTGCACTCTTCTCACTGCAGATATATTTCTGTGTCCACGGATATTGACCATCAACAGCAAGTCAGCCCTTCACGTGTGTTCATACCCCAGCTAGGTCAAATTACCGTTTTACCCCTAGGCTACCTCTTTATCCTTAAGTACCAGTGCTCCTCTAATGAACAACCTGTTTGAGGTCCAACCAAAAAATAGATGTCCCTCTCGTGCCATAAAGAGGGTAGGCCCCATTGTTCAAGACCCGGAGACAACACTTAAGGAAACACACCTCTACTTACCCTAGAGTTGGGAAGGAGTGAATTCCATCTTGTGTGATTATGTTCCTAGCTCCTCACTCGGTCTTGTCCCCAAAATGGTAGGCTTATTGAGTCAGCGTGCAGGCCATTCTCACCCGTATAAATCAAAGGACAATCCCTCACGGACAGGAGTCCATAATCCATTCAGGATTAAGACTAAGTTGCCTAGGTCATCCTAGTGGTTAACTATTTCGCGGTCCGGTCTTGTGTAAACTCATTACACAGGATACCCCTACTCGCATGTCAACTACATGAACGCATTGGATCATTACGTTTGTATCATAATACAAAGGGGGCCGTATCCATAGTGTCACCAGGATGAGGTACCCAGCCTCATCCCTATACTATAGACCCGTTAGGCTAAATCCTTAACATTGATCCTCGTATGTCCCTACATACTAGTTCAAGCCTCATTCTATTAGCCTAGGATGTTTAGTTTATTGGATTAGGGTTAATAAGACAAGATTGCATAAAACAAATGTAGATAAATGAATAATACATCATTTATTAATGTTCGGTCAAATGGTACATTTACTATCTACGAGTTTTAGGGCATAAAACCCAACAAACTCCCACTTGAACTAAATATCAAGTTAATGGGAAAGTATATACAAAATAATCCAAAGCTGGAAATGGTACATGTATGTTGTACATTAAATAAAGATAAATATACAAAATATTTATAAACTAGGGCATCCTCACACCCATTACACATCTCCAACTTGCCCTATATTACACTATATACATATCTCACAGATCTAGACTTTCTAGATGACCCTCGAACATAAATTTCTAAGGTCAAATTAAACCGAAACAGTTCACAGCAAAATTAACATTCATAATGCAAATCCCACCTAAAAAACCAACGCAAATTTTAATTCCTTAATTAAAATGCAGAGATGGCTCTGATACCAATTGCAGGGATTAAAGCCCTAGCGCAGCGGAAACAATCAGACCATTAACTCAGTTTTTAATTAGGATTAAAATACCGTACGTTGGCAAACAAATTTACAGCAGAAAAATAACACATTATTGTTGTTGTACAGGTTATAAACAGGCATAAAACTGATTATAAAACTTCCGAGATCAACATATAAATTGATCCTAGCGATCAAGGTTCAAAGACACTTACTTTGGATGAAGCCTTGATTGTAAATTCGTCTTTTCTCGTACGTATTGAAGAAAAAACAGCAACGAAACCTCTCCTGTTTCTTGCTGGAAAATCCCACGAACACCACCAAATTGCTCACACCGGAATTCTCCTTGGGAATATTGTCGAGGATGCTTGTGGGAGCAAAAGTCTCTAAGGGTTTTTGGTCTCTATATTGTTAGAGGAAAAACGCAAAAGACTGAGAGAGAGAGAGAGAGCTTTTTCGTAAGTCTTCTAGAAAGAGGGAACCCTCTGATTAAACTAATCAGTCAATGGTTTTAACCAACGCAAAAGACTGGGCTACCTCTTTATCTTTAAGTACCAGTGCTCCTCTAATGAACAACCTGTTTGAGGTCCAACCAAAAAATAGACGTCCCTCTCGTGTTATAAAGAGGGTAGGCCCCATTGTTCAAGACCCGGAGACAACACTTAAGGAAACACACCTTTACTTACCCTAGAGTTGGGAAGGAGTGAATTCCATCTTGTGTGATTATGTTCCCAGCTCCTCACTCGGTCTTGTCCCCAAAATGGTAGGCTTATTGAGTCAGCGTGCAGGCCATTCTCACCCGTATAAATCAAAGGACAATCCCTCCCGGACAGGAGTCCATAATCCATTCAGGATTGAGACTAAGTTGCCTAGGTCATCCTAGTGGTTAACTATTTCGCGGTCCGGTCTTGTGTAAACTCATTACACAGGATACCCCTACTCGCATGTCAACTACATGAACGCATTGGATCATTACGTTTGTATCATAATACAAAGGGGGCCGTATCCATAGTGTCACCAGGATGAGGCACCTAGCCTCATCCCTATACTATAGACCCGTTAGGCTAAATCCTTAACATTGATCCTCGTATGTCCCTACATACTAGTTCAAGCCTCATTCTATTAGCCTAGGATGTTTAGTTTATTGGATTAGGGTTAATAAGACAAGATTGCATAATACAAATGTAGATAAATGAATAATACATCATTTATTAATGTTCGGTCAAATGGTACATTTACTATCTACGAGTTTTAGGGCATAAAACCCAACAAACTCCCACTTGAACTAAAACTCAAGTTAATGGGAAAGTATATACAAAATAATCCAAAGCTGGAAATGGTACATGTATGTTGTACATTAAATAAAGATAAATATACAAAATATTTATAAACTAGGGCATCCTCACACCCATTACACATCTCCCACTTGCCCTATATTACACTATATACATATCTCACAGATCTAGACTTTCTAGATGACCCTCGAACACTTTAGCCGAGAGGGCCTTCGTAAACGGATGAATAATGTTGTGCTCCGAAGCGATCTTGGTCACGAGCACATCTCCTCTTTGCACAATCTCTCGAAACAAGTGATACTTCCTCTCTATGCGTTTACCTCGTTTGTGGCTATGAGGTTCCTTTGAATTGGCTACAGCCCCACTGTTGTCACAGTATAACGTAATGGGCAAGTTCATGTTTGGAACAACTTCCAAATCAGTCAAGAACTTCCTTAGCCAAACTGCTTCCTTAGTTGCTTCACAAGCTGCTACATACTCAGCCTCCATGGTTGAGTCCGCTATGCATCCTTGCTTGATGCTTCTCCAAAGTACAGCTCCCTCGTTAAGGGTGAACAGTGACCCTGATGTGGATTTCCTAGAATCCTTGTCAAACTGAAAATCAGAGTCGGTGTATCCAGTGAGAACTAACTCCTTAGCCCCAAACACCAGCATGTAGTCTCTTGTTCTCCTAAGATACTTGAGGATTCCTTTAACAGCGGTCCAGTGGTCTAACCCTGGATTTGACTGATATCTGCTGACTATCCCTACAACATAACAGATGTCAGGCCTCGTGCAGAGCATCGCATACATTAAGCTGCTCACAACAGAGGCGTAGGGAATCCGTCTCATATCCTCAATTTCTTGAGGTGTCTTAGGAGACTGTTCCTTAGATAGGTGAATCCCATGCCTGAAAGGCAATAAGCCCTTCTTGGAGTTCTGCATCGAATATCGAGCCAACATCTTGTCGATATACATTGCTTGAGACAATGTTAGCGTTTTGTTCTTTCGATCCCGAATAATCTCGATTCCAAGAACATAATGGGTCTCACCCAAATCTTTCATTTGGAATTGAGCTACTAGCCAATCTTTTACGTCAGACAGATATCCTACATCATTCCCAAGATGTCATCAAGTACAAGGAAAGCTACTTTATTTTTTATCGCATTATCAAATCTAATATTCCAAGATCTGGAAGCCTATTTCAATCCATAAATGGATCGATTCAGTTTACAAACCCTTTGTTCCTGACCTTGGGATATGAACCCTTCGGGTTGAGACATAAAAATACTCTCTTCAAGATTACCATTCAGAAAGGCAGTCTTGACATCCATTTGCCATATCTCATAGTCATAATATGTGGCAATGGATAAGAGAATTCTTATAGACTTAAGCATAACAACAGGAGAAAAGGTTTCTTCATAGTCCACCCCTTCTCTTTGGGTATAACCCTTTGCTACAAGTCTTGCTTTGAAAGTCTGTACTTTCCCAGCAACATCTCTTTTCCTCTTATAGATCCATTTACACCCTATGGGTTTGACCCCTTCAGGTGGATCTACAAGTTCCCAAACTTGATTGAAGTCATAGACTCCATCTCAAGGTCCATGGCTTTGGCCCATTCGTCTTTATCTACATCATTCATTGCCTAATGATAAGACAATGGATCTTCAACGCCGTCATCAAGTATGACTATTTGTGTTTCAGTTAAACCCAAGTAACCGTCAGGTTGACTTACAACCCTCCCATTGCGTCGAAGCTCTCCCACTACGTGAGGAGGATGGGATTGACGTGAAGAACTGGCTCTTATATCAACTCTTGTTGAAGGACCAGGTTCATCAACAACTCTTGTTGACTCTTCTGTAGCTTCTCCTAATACTAGTTTACTACGTGGTTGTGATCTCGTATGTGGTCTTCCTCCAAGAAAGTAGCATTTGTCGATTCAAACACTTTATTTTCTTGAGGGTCGTAGAAAAGACCACCTCTCGTTTCTTTAGGGTATCCAACAAATTTGTATACTCTAGAACGTGGTTCCAGTTTCTTTGGATTTGTCACTAGCACGTGTGTAGGACAACCCCAGATACGGAAGTAACGCAAACTAGGTTTACGCCCCCTGCATAGCTCAAAAGGTTTTTCAGAAACACTTTTCGAGGGAACGTTGTTAAGAATATGTAATGCAGTCTCTACTGCATACCCCCAAAACGAGCTAGGCAATTGAGCATAGCTCATCATAGAACGAACCATGTCTAACAGGGTTCTATTTCTCCTTTCTGATACACCATTTTGCTGAGGTGTACCAGGTGCTGAGAGTTGGGATTGGATTCCCATGTTCTATCATATAATCTTGGAATCTCTGATTCATAGACTCTCCACCTCGATTTGATCGAAGTGTTTTAATTGTTTTACCCAATAGGTTTTCTACTTCAGTCTTAAACTCTTTAAACTTTTCAAGAGCTTCAGACATATGGCCCATTAGGTATAAGTAACCATATCGCGAATAATCATCTATTAAAGAGATGAAATATTCATAACCACCTCGAGCCTTTACATTCATTGGACCACAAAGATCCGAATGTATCAGTTCAAGTGGTTCTTTGGCCCTATAACCTTTTCCAGTAAAAGGCATCTTGGTCATTTTACCCTCGAGACACGATTCACATGGTGGTAAAGAATTATCTTCCAAATCAGTAAGAAGTCCATTTTTCACCAAACGATCCATTCGATCGATGTTAATATGACCAAGACGAAGGTGCCAAAGGTATGTATTGTTACTTAACGGAGAAAACTTTTGCCTTTTATTGTGAGTTTCAGCCGTTTTAAACATCTCATGATTTAAAATATCTTTAGTGTCGGTAGGTCTTAACACAAATAAATTGTTTTCACGCTTAGCAGAACAGATAAAAATTCCATTTCTATAAATAATAGCTTCATTAAGCAAAAAAAGAAATAGAGTAATGTTGTTCTAACAAAGTTGAAACAGAAATAAGGTTCCTTTTAATTTTAGGAACCAAGTACAAGTCCTCTAAAATTACAAACTTATTTCTAAAGAACAATTTAGCAGCTCCCACTGCTCTCGCTGAAATGACCTCTCCCGTTCCAACCTTGAGAGTCATTTTTCCATCAGCTAGCTCCTGGAAGTCATTTCCTTGAAAAGATGAGGAAACATGATTAGTGGCTCCCGAATCTAATATCCAGGCGAACTCATCATGTTCAACGAGACAAGTTTCTAAAACCAGTAAATTGTATTTACCTTCTTTTTCTCTCTTCTTTTCAGCGAGGTAACGGGGGCAGTTCCTCTTCCAATGACCATCCACGTTGTAGTGGAAGCATCTGTCCTTGTCGGCCACGACCTTGGCCTTTCCCTTACCCTGAACAGCCTGCGCAGGAGCCTTTCACTTATCACCCTTCCTCTTTTGTATCTGCTTCGATGAAGTAGCTTGAGGTACATATTTTGTTCCTGAGGATGAACCCTTCAGGAACTTTTTCTTGGAAGGGACCACATTGGCCTCTCCTTTCACCACATTTTTGCCCTTGCTTTTCAGCATGGACTCGTAAATCTATTACTCGTTAAGGAGGGTGGTCAGGTTTAACTGAATTTTGTTCATACTCGCATTCGTCCTGAACTGCATAAAGCTTGGAGGAAGCGAATGCACTATGAACGCAACCTGACTGCGCTCGCAGAAAACCCCGTCGTTCGCCTCGGCAATATTAAACTGGTTCATCATGTCAACAACATGTTCCCGAATAGGATGCCCCTCTTGCATACGGGCGTTGAAGACATTCTTCAAGGCGTCGTGGTGGAGTTGATAGGACGGGAGTCCAATTATCTACTGCAGGGAATTCATAATTTCCCTGGCCGTTTCCACGGTCTCATAACGCTTGACCAAGACTTCATTCAAGCTGGCCAAAATATAGACTCAGGCCTTCTCGTTGGCCTTTGTCTAGCATTCATGGGCGTCTTTAATTGCCTGAGCGGCAGTGCGAGGAGGAACTGGAGGACACTCCTCCGTCAAGACAAACCTGAGATCCTCAACCACTAGAATCATATTCAAGTTTGATTTCCACGTTGGGAAGTTTTTGTCGGTTAACTTTTCATTTTTAAGCAAAGCGATTACAGAGGAAGACATTGCTGAAAAAACAAACAATTGACCGTATTAGTTATCTTTGCCTTAACCCATCACACAAGCAATACAAACAATTGCATACATCCAATCAATTTTGCAAACAATCAAACAAAAACCCTAATAAAACTATTGACTCTGTTTGGCAACGATGTTTTAGAGGTCTAATTAATTTTAACCTATGGTCCTATGTGAGCATGCATATCTTGATTATAGATTGACGGTTTCTAATCATTAATATTAAACTATTCAAAATTTTAATGATTAGCCCTATAATCATGCATACTATAGTTTTAAAGCAATTAACAATCATATTCAAGTTAATTAAAATAAAACTATACAATTGCATTGCATGAATTTTAATATAACATTTATATTAAACTATGGATGTTTCATGCTCAATGCAACTTTGATTTCCATTATTAATAAATCAACACTTAAGTTATTGCCAAACATGGAAAATCAAAGTAGCATGCTGCAAACAATTCATTTAAATATAACATTTATACTTAACAATGTAATTGCATGCATCATGCTTATCCATTTTCATGAAATTAATATAATCCAACCATATATTAATCATCCATGAAAATATAAACCATGCATTATCAACCCTACATTATAATCAAATTATAACATACATAATGCATGAGCATGCTTTATAACCTAACGTGGGATTAAAAGTCTAAATGACATCTATAAAACATTTAAACAGCTAATGAACCGGTTTAATTGGCCCCTAGGATAAATTAAAGCTTAATTACACTAAGAAAGCATATAATCTATCCTATTACATGAATCTGCAGCTCCAAAACTGGACTAGAAGGCATGAACCGACCCGAACTGCTTTGAACTGACCTTGAAAACCTCGAATCGAACCAAAACCAAGTTGAACCGGACCAAACCGACCAGCTCAACCCATCCACGCGAACCGGACAAGCAATTAGGGTTTCTTCCCACGTCTCCACGTAAAACTAACTGCCGCACGAAATTGTGACAGCGTCGAGACGCTTAAGAAACATCGTCCCTACGGTGGCGCGATTTTAAACCGTCCGCAACATGAAATCGCGACATCATCGCAACGCTTAATGAACAGTGTCCCGACGCTGTTGCGTTTGGAGCAGATTTATGGGTAAAACAGCCGTTGTTTTCTTCTATTTGGCCTCGATTTCTACCGTGTTCTTCACTGATCTTCATGCCTAATCTAGACACGGACTTACAGACTCGAAATTTATGAATATATGCCCAAAAACACGGGGGCCCTTACATTTGATCACATCAAAATAACATAAATTTCTAAGGTCAAATTAAACCTAAACAGTTCACAGCAAAATTAACATTCATAATGCAAATCCCACCTAAAAAACCAACGCAAATTTTAATTCCTTAATTAAAATGCAGAGATGGCTCTGATACCAATTGCAGGGATTAAAGCCCTAGCGCAGCGGAAACAATCAGACCATTAACTCAGTTTTTAATTAGGATTAAAATATCGTACGTTGGCAAACAAATTTACAGCAGAAAAATAACACATTATTGTTGTTGTACAGGTTATAAACATGCATAAAACTGATTATAAAACTTCCGAGATCAACATATAAATTGATCCTAGCGATCAAGGTTCAAAGACACTTACTTTGGATGAAGCCTTGATTGTAAATTCGTCTTTTCTCGTACGTATTGAAGAAAAAACAGCAGCGAAACATCTCCTTTTTCTTGCTGGAAAATCCCACGAACACCACCAAATTGCTCACACCGGAATTCTCCTTGGGAATATTGTTGAGGATGCTTGTGGGAGCAAAAGTCTCTAAGGGTTTTTGGTCTCTATATTGTTAGAGGAAAAACGCAAAAGACTGAGAGAGAGAGAGAGAGCTTTTTCGTAAGTCTTCGAGAAAGAGGGAACCCTCTGATTAAACTAATCAGTCAATGGTTTTAACCAACCATTCCCCTTTTTACTCCCACTCACGCACAAGCCCTAGGTTGGTGGAGGAAAAATTCCATCAGTTATTTTAACTCATGGAATAATTAAATTAACTTAAATTATTAATTAAATTATTAATAATTAATTAATTTAATAAAATTAAATTAACACTTAATTTAATATTTATATAAACACTTTTATATAACTATTCCACATAACCTATAGTTTTAATAAAATTCAATTAAATCAAATTTAATCAAATTAAATTAAAACAATGATTAACTAATTCTCTAATTGATTAATATTATAATTAAATATCAAATATTTAATTATATTTCTCTCAAATAAACTATAGTAATAATGTACATCTAATGTGTATTAATCATAACCTATAGTTTTAATATGAATCAAATTCATATTTTAATTTAATATTCGAACCCCTTCGAACATTCAATTCTCCCTTAGAAATTTACCTCAACGCCCCAATAGAGCTACCGGTGGGACCTAATGGACCTACAGATAAGAAGCTCCAACGATATGAGATTAATTGGCTAAACTCATTAACCAAGTTAATCAATGTTCGTTAACTGTGGTTCACTCCACTATAGAACCACAGCTGCACTCTTCTCACTGCAGATATATTTCTGTGTCCACGGATATTGACCATCAACAGCAAGTCATCCCTTCACGTGTGTTCGACCCCAACTAGGTCAAATTACCGTTTTACCCCTGGGCTACCTCTTTATCCTTGAGTACCAATGCTCCTCTAATGAACAACTTGTTTGAGGTCCAAACAACAAACAAAAGTCCCTCTCGTGCCATAGAAAGGGTAGGGCCCATTGTTCAAGACCCGGAGACACCACTTAAGGGAACAGACCTCTACTTACCCTATAGTTGGGAAGGAGTGAATTCCATCTTGTGTGATTATGTTCCTAGCTCATCACTCGGTCTTGTCCCCAAAATGGTAGGCTTATTGAGTCGGCGTGCAGGCCACTCTCACCCGTACAAATCAAATGGCAATCCCTCACAGACAGGAGTCTGTAATCCACTCAGGATTGAGACTAAGTTGCCTAGGTCATCCTAGTGAAATAGAAACCAAGCTAACTAACGGTGTTACAGTTAGTGGTTAACTATTTCGCGGTCCGGTCTTGTGCAAACGCATTGCTCAGGATACCCCCACTCGCATGTCAGCTACATGAACGCGTTAGATCATTACGTTTGTATCATAATACAAAGCGGGTCGTATCCATAGTGTCACAAGGATAAGGTACCCAGCCTCATCCCTATACTATAGACCCTTTAGGCTAAATCTTGAACATTGATCCTCGTATGTCCCTACATACTAGTTCAAGCCTCATTTTATTAGCCTAGGATGTTTAGTTTATTGGATTGGGGTTAATAAGCCAAGATTTCATAATACAAACATAGATAAATGAATAATACATCATTTTATTAATGTTCGGTCAAAAGGTACATTTATTATCTACGAGTTTTAGGGCATAAAACCCAACAAATACATCATCAATACGAGGGAGAGGGTACTTGTTCTTCACTGTCACTTTATTCAATTCCCGATAGTCGATGCAAAGTCTCATTGAACCATCTTTCTTTTTCACAAACAAGACTGGAGCACCCCAAGGTGAGACACTAGGGCGGATGAAACCCTTGTCTAAAAGTTCCTCCAGTTTGACCTTAAGTTCCTTCAACTCTGTTGGTGTCATTCGATATGGTGCCTTTGATAATGGAGTTGTCCTTAGTAACAGGCCTATACAAAAGTCTATCTCCCGAGCAGGAGGCAACCCAGGAAGGTCCTGTGGAAATACATCAGTGAAATCCCTCAATACAGGCACGGAGTCGATACTAGGTGATTCTTTGCTTACATCCACAACACTTGCCACATATGCCCAAGCACCATGCTGCAAGAGATGTTTAGCTTTTAACTTAGATGCCACTTTTAGACCTTCTCGCTTGGCGCCTTTAAACATGAAATTCTCACTAGAGGGTAACCAAAAGCAAACTTCTCTCTTACCACAATCAATTGTTGCCTGATTCTCGGCTAACCAATCCATGCCTAATATCACATCAAAATCCTTCATATCCAACTTATTCATGCCACGGAGACTTTTCCCATCTTCACTACTTGCTGGGCAAGCATTACTGAGCACGACGGTGTGGACACCGAAAGTAAATAACCTAAAGGCTATAATTCTAAACTTGTATGTCGAGTGAATTCTGATGATACAAAAGAGTGACTCGACCCCGAGTCAAATAACACAAAAGCAGGAATTTTAAAAACCAATATAGTCCCTGTCACCAAAGAGTTTCCACAACATAAGATGAATATATGCAAGCATGATAAATTTGAAGATAACGAGAGCATACCTGTCACCACTGCATTGGCTTCTTCAACTTCTTCCTTAGTGAGCGCAAAGACACGCGCCTTCTAATTGTTCCCATGAGTAGGCGCTTGAAAGCCCTTTTCGGCTGGATTCTCAGTACCTGGCTCACCTTTGTTAGGACAGAGTCTGACGTAATGGCCCTCCTTTCCACATTTAAAGCAAAACTTTTTCCTAGACCAGCATTGGCCATTATGACGCTTATTGCAAACGTTGCACACAGGTGGAGGAGCTTGCCCTTGAGTCTGATGTCGTGGATTTTTGCTAGGGTAATTTGTTGATGAAGGTTGTCTCTTGACCCCTGATGTAGAACCGACCTCCCAGCGAGGTTGTTGAGCCTTTTTCGAAACATTCTTATCCATAATCAAAGCGCCCTTAAGCGCTACAGCAAATGTGGTAGGCTCTTTCAGGGCCACTGATAAGGGTCAAAAATATACCTATTTTACCCTTATATTTAGCTCATTTCTTGGTCAAATGTTGTATGTTGTGATCAATTTACTATTCCCGAGCTCAAAATATGCTTAAGTTGTTAAGTTAGGGTGTTGAGAATCACTTTTGTCAAATTGTACTCATTTGTGCTTAAAAAGACTTGATTTTAAGAGAATTTGACTTAGTTTGTTGCTGTGCAAAAAAACAGAGGAAAAGCTGGAATTTCTCAGAAATGCGACCACAATTCTGGGAAGGCAAAAATGAAATGCGACCGCATTTCTGGAAAAACTGAAGTCGTTCCGAGTCATCTGCGGGTCGTTGTTGACGAGTCTTCTACGCACCTAACTGGCTGTTTTGACCCCGAAACTGACTGGACAACCTTCCAGCACCTATTTTGCAGCTCCTCAACCATTTTCTACACTATATAAGCTCGAGATTCGATGTCAAATTCAAGCAGAACTCATTTGGAAGAAGAGGGTGGTGACAGAACCCTAGTTGACGCCTATGAGTTGGGATGCCCGAGGTCCTTCTTAGATGATTGAATTCTAACCTTAGTTAGACATCAAACCTTAGGGTTTGTAGGGATTTTCACCCATTCCCACTTGTAAAAGCGAGAGAGTGGAGTGTCTTAGCGAACTGTAGAAGGATTGAGTAAATAGAAAAACCCATAATATTTAGCTATCTCCTTTATTTCCAGTTTATGATACTTTTCATTATTCTATATTATTTATATTCTTATTTCAATGAAAATGTGTTCATTTGCTCTTTATCCCACCATGAGTAGCTAAATTCTGTTGAGGGGTTCAATGTGGTGAATTCCCTTATGGTTTAATGGCTTGAAAGTGTTTTATTTGCCTAAGTTATGTTCAATGCATGTCATTCTTTATTGATTATCACTCTAATCTTGTTGAGTTTAAATTGATCACTTAGACTTTGCATGCTATGTGAGTTTGATCTCGTAAGGGACAAACGATATCGATTCTCATAAAGGTGATATAGGAGAAAAAGCTCGAAAGAGATTGTTCGGCGGTAGGGCAAGCTGCCTAAGGCACCCTATATCGACTATAGGGTTATAGGTTGCATTCGTGAATTATCTATGTCGGAGTCGAGTCACAGAAATGTGCATAACGGTAATCGCTTAGCCTTTTAACTGTTCTTGGGAGCAAGGGCCAAATAGAAGTTAAATCTGACCCAATGCATTAAATAGGCTTAAGTTAAATATTGCATGACTATGGTTATTACCTTAGGGATGAATCCATGTTGAAAACCTCGTTTATTTCTTATTGTTATTCTTTATTATTTATTTGCTTGTTTTATTTATCTTTTCAAAAACCCAATCAATCAACTTATTTTCTTTGGTTACCTTTTTCAAAAGCAATCATTTGAGCAGTTTCTTATTCAAATCTGAATTTCCAATTTAGTCCTCGTGGGATCGATACCCTTGGAATACTTCTAAGGTTTTTTTACTACTACGTGCGACAGTGTATACTTGCACTAAGGGTTAGCTGAGTTATTTTATTATCTCACATCTATTAATTCAGCCTCTGCCGCACCAGCCACTGAGCCTCGAATCTCCTCTCTCAAGCCTCTGATAAACCTTTTAATCTTCCGCTCAAGACTGTGCTTAAAATCTCTTATGAACTGAGAGTCGTCTGGTGCAACAGGACCCGAACATTGATTTCTTGGCTGCCTATCATTCTTCTGATTCACGTTGTCCAGCAAGGTTTGCAGAGTCTCTGGTGTGAGGACCACCTGAGGAATGACAGGAGTTGGAGGAGGGTTTGCTCCTTGTTGAGCTCTAGCCGCATCTTCTACGTTCTCGTGCATGTTGCCCTGGCCTCTAGGTCTTCGTCCATGAGGAGGCATTGTCTAAGGATGAAACACTAAAGTCACTAATTGATCTGACTAACCAAGCATGATTAAGGCACACTAACCCTAGGATGAATTGTACTAACGCATAACGAGCATACATACAAACAATTCAAAAATCATGCAAGTCCGGGTTAAAATACAAGGAAATCAAGCAAGCCAAGCAATATTCACACAAGGCAATCAATCAATCATTTATAATAGTAATTACGCATCTACGTACCTGATGATGGAGAGGAGGCTGAGAAAGACATTTCACCTAACCGTACACCAGTTACAACTTACAATCTAGTTTTGCCTAGATTAGTCTACAGGAACAACTCTGATCTGATACCAACTGTAACGCCCCCAAAATCTCAAGAGACTATCTAAGAGAACTACTAATCTCAATCACATTATTCTTTAAGGGGCTACCGAAAATTTGGCAGCATAACGACGTAATTTGCTTAAACCAAAATTTGACAACCTGCTAAAACATTAACATAACTCCAACTAAAGATGCAACACGATTACGAGTCAAATCTCGTAACCATTCCCATTCAGTTATAGCAAGTCAAATTGAGTCTAATTCAAAACACTAAACGAAGAAATAAATAACCATTATTCTAAACAGCACCTCCTGACCCACACAAAATTTTATCTCTCCTAACATTGTTTAAACAACCAGAACATAATAATGAAATAAACTCTTAAACTATGCTTTCTCAAGCCCGTTCTTCAGCATCATTAGGCTCGTAGTATTCCTTATCACCTGCAAAATCTGGTGGTGGGTCAATACAAAACCATGGTACTGAGTAATTGGCTCACACCTGAAGAGCCATCAAACATCATACATCATACATAACAAACATCATGCTTTACAATCACAATATCATGCCTTATACACGAGGTGGACATCATACATATTGTAACATGCTCAATTATGTAAACGTGCAACTAACCATGCACCTAACACATGAATTCTGCACCATGCCATGCTCACTCAATACTTGTAGCCCTCACAAGCCCTCTGAGACTGATTCCTTCGAATCACGCCGACCCCTGACCATATTACCCAGGACCTCGACATTTCTCTACGGCGTTCAGCGTTCGACCCTTGACCATATTACCCAAGGCCTCGAACTGTGCATTGCCCCTTGGCCATATTACCCAAGGCACCCGATGACTGATGCACAATTTGCTTACCGCAAGTGTACGGGTCAAGTAATAATATAGTGTTTTCGTGTAAAACGAGTGTCGTCCTCTGGATTGGTTTTCTAGCAAATTAAGTACCATGAATAATCTTGTCCAATTTTATTTAGGGAGCAAAACTCAATGATAAAGATAAATCTAAAGACAAAAAGCATAAAATAAAGGTGGAGACTCAAATGGAAAGATTCTTAGGGAATTGATTTCATTGTTGAGATTGAGGATTAATTAATGGGATGAATTTAGCATGCAATTATTCTACCAAGTCTAGGAACCTTATATCACAACTATCTGTTCCGAGCATAACTGATTCTCATGCATGCAACCAACTTGATATCCCTATCTAAGTTCATTAACATGCAAGGCTTTGAGTTTAGTTCTTCAAGCAACTTCTAAAGTTATTCCAAATCCCGTCACAAACTTAGAATTTCTACTTTAGTCCTGCAATTAAATAAAGTAAGTCTTAGGCCAAATCCCCTCTCCCGAGCAAGATTCAACACTCAAATCATTCAACTAGTGATCAAGTAATTGAAAGCATTTAACCATAATTGCATAGGTAAAATAAATGCATATTCATACAACAAATTAATCCAACAAACTAAAACAACTACAACAATCCCTAAGACAAACAACTAGCAATTCATAGTCTTTAAACCACAATCACTAATTGAAAGAAAAGCCATAAAAACTACAAGAGGTAAGGGAAAGAGAAAGGAAAACTCGAATCCGTCGAAACTGGCACGTCCCCGTCACAATCTCCACGTATTCTCGCTTGATTCCCGCTCCTTGGCCTTGCTTCAACTCCCACAAAGGTCTCTAGTCGAAATTAGGGCTAAAATCTAACCAATTGGACTCCCTTTGTCGAGACGCTATGGTCACAGCGTCGCGACGCTATGACCTTTTGCCGCCTGAATCAGAAAAGGAAAGGCAGCCTCGAGACGCTAGTCTGCAGATGGCTCTCTTTTGGCTTCTTCTAACTTGAATCTTTTTCGTTCTTTAGCCAATTTTCATGTCGAACACATATTTAGCTCCAATTTCCCAATTTAACTCCGAAACATGATTCCTACAAATAGAACACAAAAATGCATAATTTTGGCCAATTAAATATAAAAGACTAGCTTAATTATTTAGGAAAAAATAGCTAGCTATGCTCGCTATCAATGACTTTCATAATGTATAGACTCATCACATCGCCCCTTGGCCATATTACCCAAGGCACCTGATGCTCCTCTTAGTCCATTGGTGACATACCACCCCTCGACCATTTTTACTCGAGGCACCTGGTAATCACCTAACTTTCCTTTTTAAAACAAGAGGTTCTCTGACCTCACAATCTCACTAAAATGCATGAATCCTACTCATCATGCTCCTAGACCATGTTTATGCCAATGACATGCACACAACCCAGAATGCTCATTCCATCCGTGCTTTTCTATCTCAGGTTATGCTTTTAGTCTATGCAACAACCAAAAGTACAGTGCAAACTCACAACATTAAAAATCACAAGCTGAAACCAATCACAATGACATAACATGCTTATCACATCAAGTCCACATCACAACATCTCAGCATAAATCACATGACAGTTCAACACATCAGTGAAACAAGTTCAAAACTTTGTCAATAACATAACAACAAACACATATATACCAAATATACTAAAATGAACAAATAAAACACACAACATGCTAACACACCAACAAACAAACCCAACAGGTAGAATTCCACTTACCTAAGTCCTAACGCGCTCTTAACAATTTAAGGAACGGTCCTAAGAACAATAGTCAAGTTTTAGTGGTCAAAAATCAATCCGAAAGCTAACTAGGGAAATTCATATTACTTAAAAGAGTTTCTCTTACCCACAAGTTGGTTCAAATCTTATTGTGTACACAAGGATTGAACGGAACCTACGACAAAGAGTACTCAAGGCTTAGATACTAATTTACAGCACATATGCAAGTCCTAATAGAGCATGATACTTGTTGTCCTTACCGAAAACTCACCAAACGACCTTGAACTCTTGTTGTCTCGAGGTTGTAAGGGCCTAAGATTACATAAACAAGGTCGTTAGCGATTGGGTAACTCTAGAATTAAGTGGGTTGTGAATGGGTGGATGAAAACTTACCAAAAAAGGGAATAATCGAGGCTGTAGTTGGCTGGTAACTCAAACTGCATGCAAGGAGGCTCGAAACACGTAATCGATAAAGATCTTTGCCAAACTTGCGTGGGTCAAGCTACAGGTTATGCAATGGAACGAGTAAGTAGTTGAATCGAGGGAGGATGTTCCGAAGAGACCAAGACTCACCAGAAAACGCACAAGAGACCGCGGTTACTTGCATCTGGCCGAATACGCGTCGGAGAGCTTGAGCTCATGCACGACGTTGTCGTGGCTGTAAGCGAGAGAAAGGAAGGGGAGGTTTCTGGCGCGCGTGAAAGGGAAGGAACAAGAGGGAGTCACTGGTGGTGGTTGTGCAAAAACGAGAGGAGAAGGGGATGGGCTGCGGCGCAAAAACGAGAGAGAGGGATGATGGTGGCTGCGTGATTAAGGAGGGGCTGGCGGCTGTGAGTGAAATGAAAAATAAGGGAATTCTAGGGTATTTTTCTTATTCTTTTTAGTAAGGATTATTACCTTAGTAGAATCCAATGAAGCCCTAATTTCTTTTCTCAATTTAAGGAATCTTGGGTAATAAATTATGTCCATGACTATGGTTTGAAATTCAACATTAAATCCTTAACAACGACTATAAAAATCAAACTGGTATAAATCAAGCGACGAAATTTAGCGTACCTGATAACGCGGGGCATCACACTTTCATATCATAATTTCTCACTAGTTTGATTAGTTTCAGAGGTTAACTTCTTGAATTCATCAAGATTCTCATCCATTGATTTTGCACCATTCATTTTGAGAGTAAACAATCTTTCACTAAGAAAGATTTTGTTAGGCAAATCTCTTTTGACATTCCATGCTTGTAATCTTTTCCAAACATCATGAGTTGTGGTTTCATCAATTACTTGCCTTAACACATTGCCTGATACATTCAAAATTAGGGCTCTACAAGTTGTTTCTACTCTATTATAAGAGTTTCAGGTAAGGTTTTAGGGTTTTTTACACCTTTTAAAGCTTTCTGTTGAGTCAGGATTACCTTTATCCTCTTAGATCAAAGCCCAAAATCTCCATTACCAATGAACTTATGAATCTCATGTATATCAATTGCCATTGTTAAGTTCTTGCAAAGCTCTGATACCAACTTTGAAATAACCTTTTTCCTTCTACTTTTATAGAAAATTAAAACGAGTCACGTGAATGCTTTTATGAGTTGTCAACATCATGTCTTTCCATTCAATCAATTAGCCCTAATTTTCTCTCTCGTGCTACTTTACTCTTTCAATTACCCATCAAACAAAAACATCAAGCTTTCTCTCTTTTTCTCTCTAATTCCAGTAAGCATGCAGATTCAAAAGAAGAAGAGTTTTGGAGAAAACGTACCATATTCAAGAGCAAAGAATGGAGAAGAAGAAAACGAACGCACAATGATTAAGTGGTTTGGCAAGGAGCCTACCTCCACTATACAAGAGCAGCCATGGGATCTTTTATTGAAGTTCTTCAAGAATGGGTTTTACAGAGAAGGGTACATTCATGCTTCTTTTTCTTTTCTTTCTTTCAGTGTGAAAAATTATAGCAAAAAAAAAAAAAAAAAAAAAAAAAACTTTCCCTTCTACAGAAAATAACTTCTATATAACATAGAGCTAACAAAACTCCCTTTTTATGTTTTTCTATTTTTTAAATGAGCAACCTCTTGGAGAAAGCTTTTTTGCCTTAACCCATCAGCAAGAAGGTAGTTTTAATTCACCTTTGTAACAAATAGACTTTTGATTTGGTTGATACATAATGTGATTTTGAAATCTATGACTTTTAGCTTTTGGAGTACTTGTATTTTGAATATTAGAATAACATGAGCTTCCATCTCAAAACCAATTGGCAAGGAGTGGAGTAGCCCATATATCTTATGAATTTGAAATGCAGTGATTCAAAGCATCCATGTACGAGACATGCGAGAGGGGGTATCCTATGCAATGAGTTTGCATAAGACCGGACCGCGAAATAGCAACCTCTAGTTGTAACACCGTTAACTAGTTTAAGTTTCTATTTCAATAGGATGACCTACGTAACTCAATATCAATCCTGACTTTGTTATGAATTCATTTTCAGGAGGGATTGTCCTTAGATTTGTATGGGTGAGAGTGGCATGTTCGCCGACTCAATAATCTTGCCATTTCAAGGGCAAGACCGAATGGGGGCTGGGAACATAACAGTATAAGATGGAATTCAATCCTTCCCCTATTAGAGTTAGTAGATGTGTGTTCCCTTAAGGGCTGATTTTGGAGTTTGAACAAAAGCGCGATGTCCTCTCCTTGCCCTAGGGGAATTTCTTTTTAGTGGTTGGACCCTAAACAGGTTGTTCATTAGAGGGATCAGTGGTACTTAAGGATCCAGAGGTAACCCAGGGGTAAAACGGTAATTTGATCCAGCTTGAGGTTCGAACACTCGTGTAGGATTGACTTACTGTATTGGTCAATATCCGTGGACACGAAAATATTCTATAGTGGGAAGAGTGCAACTGTGGGTCTTTAGTGGAGTGACCCACAGTTAACAAATGTTGATTAACTTGGTTAATGAGTTTAGCTAATTAATCTCGTATCATTGGAGCTTCTGATCTGTACGTTCATTAGGTCCACCTGCTAGCTCGTAACGGGTGCTGAGATTATTTAGTCTTGAAAATTAAGGGATTTAATATAATGTATGGAGATACATTATTATATAAGTTTAATTAGATAATTAAACTTTATAATAAAATTAATTTCGGATGTGATTCAAAAATTAATTAATGAGAGAATTATGAATTTAATTAAATATGTGATATTTGATTAAATTCATGAAGTAATTAATTGTGGAATTAATGAATTTAATTTAATTTGGTTAAATATGGTTTAATCAAATTAATGCTATAGTTTATGTTAATGTACATTTTGATGCACATTAAAACTATAGGTTAAATGAGAGAGATAAAATTGAATATGATTCAATTATAAAATTAATTAGTGTGGATTCAATTAATTGAGAATTAATTGAATAGTCAATTTAATTTAATTGAATATGATTTAAATTAAATTAAACACCATATATTATAGTTGATTTAATTGATATTGATTTAGGGCCGGTTGCAAATATAGCAAACCGGCCCAAAATATTTGCAGATTTAGCGGCCCGCGAAAAATTTTGCAAAAATGGCAAAATTTTAAGTTCTGGAATGTGTATTTACTAAAATGCCCTTTCTATCTGATAGAATGTTTTTCTATCACTGATAGAATCTATCAGTGATAGAAAGACTTTCTATCAGATAGAAAGTCTTTTTATCAGTGATAGAAGATTTCTATCACTAATAGAGATAGATTCTATCAGATAGAAAGACTTTCTATCAGTGTTTGGTAGGTGTTTGCTTTCTATCATTTCTATCACTTCTATCCTATTAATCCTATCTGTGTTTTTTTTATAAGGTGTTTGGTTGTTGTTGTTTGGTAGGTGTTTGGTTGGTGTTGTTTCGTTTCTCATATTTTCTATCACTGATCGATAGAATCTATCAATGATAGAAAGAGATTCTATCTGATAGAAAGACTTTCTATCTGATAGAAATAGAAGCTTTCTATTCTTAATAGAGATAGATTCTATCTGATAGAAAGTATTTCTATCAGTGATATAATGTCTTTCTATCAGTGATATAAAGTCTTTCTATCAGATATAATCTCTTTCTATCAGTGATATAAAGTCTTTCTATCACTAATAGAGATAGATTCTATCATTCTATCCTATTTCTATCAGTGTTTGGTCGTTATATCCTATTTCTATCTGATAGAAAGCTTTTCTATCTGTGATAGAAAGCTTCTATCACCGATAGAAATCTTCTATCAGTGATAAAAAAAAAAAAAAACTTTCTATCACTTTCTATCAGTGATAGAAAGAGTGATAGAAAGATTTCTAAGAGTGATAGAAAACTGATAGAATCTATATGTGATAGAAAAACTTTCTATCACAGATAGATTCTATCAGTGATAGAAATCTTCTATCACGGATAGAAACCTTTCTATCACTATAAGCTTTCTATCATAGAAAACTTTCTATCACTGATAGAAAGTGATAGAAATTTTCTATCAAATAGAAAGTTTTTTCAGTCAACTTATCCTTCATCTTCTTCCTAATCTTTATCGTCGCTCGAACATCGATTCCTCCAGACTTATAGAAAGTTTTTCTATCACTGATAGATTTTATCAGTGATATAAAAACTTTCTATCAGTCCATTTTTCTATCAGTGTTTTTCTATCAGTGATAGAAGATTTCTATCACTGATAGAAAAACTTTCTATCACCGATAGATTCTATCAGTGATAGAAAGTTTCTATAAATGTTGTTGTTTTCGATTTACGGGTTTTCTCGGAGAGATTCAGTCCGATTATACGAGAGGAAAACGAATCGGTGATAGAAAATTTTTCTATCACTGATAGAAGGTTCCTTTTTCTATCAGTGATAGAAGATTTCTATCACTGATAGAAAGTTTTTCTATCACTGATAGATTCTATCACTGATATATTCTATCAGTGATAGAAAAACTTTCTATTAGTGATAGAAACTAAAGGGAGGAGAGAAATCCATGCGATGGTCGGAAAGAAGAAAGCGCGTGCAAGGGCAAAACGGGGATATAAAAAATGAATTAAAATTTTTTGCCATATTTGCAAATATTTTTAAAAATTGCTAAATTTGTCATTATTTACCCTAATTTTGCCACCCATTACAATTATCTTTTGGTTTAATTGAATTAATTATAATTAATTAATTAAATAAATATTTATTATTTAATTAATTGATGGTCAAGATCATTTAGGTAATAATCAATGATCAAGATTGAGTAGGGAAGATAACTTCCCTTCCCCACTTATCGTATGTTGAAGGGGAGTTCCCTACAGTTACGTTCATTCTCTCACTCATGGAAAAAATTGATATCAGTTCTCTCAGAAAAATTCTCTCCCAAATCTGCAGCAACTCTCCTTGTTGTAGAATTCATTTCCAAGACATCTTTTTAGCACCCACAAGCCTGTTTTGATAGCCCATGAGTCATAGCAGGTGATCCGATGTGGTGGTGTTCGTTGGGAGGAAAAACTACATGAATTGGAGCATCGGGCAGAGTTTTGATCTTCAATCCGTGTAAGTGTTCTTGAATTTAAATAGTTTAGATCGTTTTATAGCATGCTTAATCTAGAATTTGTAGAAAATTTGTTTCTATTTTAGATTGCCAACGTACTGGTATTTTATTTCGTAATTAAAATTGAGTAACGGTCTGATTTAATCCCGCTGCGCAAGGGCTTTAATTCCTTCAATAGGAATCTCACGGTGCAACCTAATAGAAGAGACCGCATGATACATTGACATGTTTCCATCACCCACTTACTCTCACGGTGCAAACTGAGTAACGGTCTGACTTGTTTTTATACTTTTCCTCCCACTAAAGTGTCCTAAATTTTTACGGTCTTTTATTACATAGGTAAATTCCGACTAAATGAATCTATCTAAGTCTACGCCTTTTGTAACTCTTTATAAAGGTCCTTATCTAATGTCTATGTGAATTAAACGCTTTTAATTACCTAGTGATGTGAGCATGCTAATAAGACCGTGGTTAATTCAACTTAGGTACCAATCCATTTGTTGAGAGAGTTCCCTTATAGCCGAAGTCTTATATCCTACTTTATAATGGTTTAACTCTACTTAAAATACTAAGTAGGATATTCTAATCCTATTAGAATCATGATCTTAGGTCTATTAAATTTTAAACCATTTAAATTTAACTCAATCCCTAAGATCCTATGATAGCATGCATCTCTTTGTTTTAGATTTGACGGTTTCTATTCATTAACTTTTATAACTAATTATAACTTTTAATGAATTAGTCCTATAACATGCTTCTAATGGTGATGAAAGTGTATAACAAGCGAATATCAAGTTATATAAAGCACCATGTAGAAGCAACCTACGTCTAGGTGTGTATAACGCTTTATACTTACGATGTCTAGGTGATAAACTCTTTTAAACATTACATCGCTCACGCATCCTCATAAAGCTTGGGTTAACCTAACTCAAGTACCGACTTGATGCCCATGTAGGAGGTGTTTCGTAAACCATGAACTTAAATACCTCCAGCCTTAGACAACATCTTATCGGGTGAGTTCGCTTGTAACCTTAGCTTTACAAGATATCGACCTATTCTATGCGAATTGTTCGAGTTTGAGGTTCATTAACCTAATTGAGCATGCATTTATCTTGTTATAGATTTTAACGTCTATCTCGATTTATAACTATTTATAAATAACGATAGATCTATAACATTCATCCATGCTAAGGTGGTTTCATGTTGCATGCTTGTTTGTTTTCGTTTATTAATATAACACTTTATATTAATCGAACTAAACAAAATTAGACCATTCAACACGCATCTAACATGAAACCCTAAATCATGCATTCCAATTTGATTATAACACTTGTAATAATTACTTATGCATGAAACATGTTATCCTATGGTGGGATTTTAAATCCATATGGCATGCAATATGCATATATGATTCTAATTTAATTTAAAACAGACATTCAAAATACATAATAAATTAAACACATTAAAGTGGACCAATTTTGGCATCTAAATCAAGAAAATAAACTAACTTATTACATTAATAATTTATAAATCGCCTTGGATCGCTCCCGAACATTTCAAATCAGCCCAAAACTTCTTGAAATTGCTTAAACCAGCCCAAACATGGCTAAACCGATCCAATTAGTGAAGAATAATGGCAGAACCGACCATAAATTAACCAAACCAAGCTGATCTAAGTAAATAATCGGTCGGGAATGAACAAGATAGAAGCAAACATGTAACGCCCCGACTTTTTGAAACCTAAAGACTGCCTAGGGACGTTACTATATGCATGAATTATTCAAAAAACTAAGAAGTAAATTTTTTCCTAGAAATCTAGAATGCATAAAATAGGTAAATAACTTTAGTAAAACATTTGTTTGGGATCCCAAGAAAACTAGTAAAACATAAATATATTTGAGCGCCTCAAAATGCAACAAAATAGATTAGTGTTGAATATTTACATAGAAAATTCAAATTACAATAAGTAATGTGTGGAAGTAAAATATTTTGACATCGTCCACCATGGCACCACCAGCAAGTGCCCTTAATTAGTCGCCTAACACGTTCTCGCCCTTGCCTAAAATAATTAAAATAAACAAAGAATGAGTATTAAAAATACTTCGTAAGTAACCCTCTACCAGGGTTGGTTATGCAAGCACAAACGTTTATGAGGGGACCTAATTTTGCTTTATAAAACCTTATTCCTTGGTCATAACGCCAAATGTGACCCTATCGCCATGAAAACTATTATGTGACCTTATCGCCACTAAAAACTTTATTGTGACCATATCGCCAACTATCGTCATGGCCATATCGCCCTGTTTTGAAATAAATGTCAAAATCATTTCCTTGACCATATCGTCATGTTTTAGGAAAATTATAAAAAGAAAAACACATCTTGACCATATTGCAACGTTTTAATTAAAACTCTTGGTCACATCACCAAGCTTTTCAATAGCAAAACTTTTATGATTGTACGTCACTGTGGGTCATACGTATGTACGTGAGGTCCCTTGTCTAACTTTATGATAATGCCACACAACATATTTTCATTTCATTCCAATAATGTCATCATGAAGAAACATCAAAGTCATAATTTGCATGCTCATTACTCAACATACAAGAATATATATATCAAAGTAAAATTCACATAATAACATTCCAATTCATGCTCCACAATCAAAACAGTTAAGCACCCAATGATTTTGCAATCATCATGACAAACAACAATTTTTACAGTCAACAATAAATTTCCAACATGTTGATAGGGGAATTACTTACACAGTATCGCCCAAGAATTTTTACTCTAAAATCTTACTCCAATGATTTTCTAAATCCTTAGCCAAGAATGCCCACAACTACACATAAAATGCTATCTAAGATTAAGAAATTTAAAAATCAAAGCAATTAAAGAGAAAATTTGATCAATCGAGAAAAATAAAATATGGGGAAAGAGTTTTTTAATGGGAAGAGGGGTCTTGAAAATCAATTATTAGCTAAACATTCATTATAATTATCCTATCTCATTGCCCAACTAATTATAATCCTAGAATCTCTGTTAATCACATAGGTTCTCCTGTCGGTCTCCCCTAATTGTAATTAATTCATTTTAACAACCTAAGTGTCCTTAGCGCTATTAAAAATCATTAATTATTACGCTCTAATTAATTTTAGGAATCTATGTTTAATCAACTAATCTCGTTCTCACGACGGGCAATTAAACTAGTTGCATGGATTACGATCTATCCTAATTTCTCTCCGTCGAGTTTCCATTAAGAATCAGATCAATACACAATTGGCTAGATTGCATAAAGCATTAAGCACATCCATACAAATAATTAGGAAAAAGGGCAAGAGACAGGTAATTATAACAACATTTTGACTATAGTTTCATTTCAAGACCCCAAATTGGGGTTTAGCTATACATAGCTAAAATATCCACAAAATTTACAATGGAAAGCATAATTAAGAGCATAATAAAAGGAAAGAAATTGATCGTCGAAAAACCCCTTCGCTGACGCTTGGAGTCCCTCCGAACACACCTTGAGCCTCCTAGGATGCTCCCCAAAATTCCCCAAAGATTTCCCACTAAAGAAACTCTCAAAAAGGCTAAAAAGTCTTGAGAGAAGCTCCCAAAGGAGCCAAGGAAGCAAGAAAGGAATGGAAGAATATGATGATTGATGGTAAAATGAGGCACCAAGGGGCGCCTTATATAGGCTCGGAAAGGGGGTCGCGACGCTATTTGGCACAGCGTTGCGACGCTGTGACGTCATCGACTTGTCGGCCAAGAAATGGACAGCGTCGTGACGCTGTCCTTACAGCGTCTCGACGCTAGGCAATTTCCAGAACTTTCATGCGCGCATTTGGGCTTCAATTTGGGCCTCTCCACATTTCTTTTTGGACCTTTTTCTTCACAGTTGACCTCTTTTGACTCCCTTTGACCCAAACATGGAAATTGGGCTTGAATGACTTCATTTTGGGCACTTTTTCCACAAAATCCACAACTTTGCTCCTAAAGACCAAATGACAAAATACATTAAATATTTTCAATAAAAACACAATTAAAGCACAAAAAAGCCTAATAAATTGGGACTAAAATAGCGGCATTTCTGCTCGCTATCAGGCGGCGCGCGTGGGTTGGAACATCGGCGACGGATCGCAGAGGTAGTGGCGGCGACTCGAGACGTTGCAGTGGTGCAACTTGCGGCGGATCTGGACGTGGATGCGTGCGGCGCAGACAGAGAGACGAGAGGGAGCGAGTGAGAGAGAGGAAACACGCAAAGGGAGGGAGACAACGGTAATGTTGCAGTGGTGCGACGAATCTGGACGGCGTGGAGGTGACCGGAGAAGAAGGGGTGAGCTAGGTGGCAGTGTGGTGGCGTACGGTGTAGATAGAGACGAGAGAGGGAAAAAGTTGCAGAGGGAGAGAGAGAGAAGAAGATGCAGGGGGGAAGAAATCGCAGGATTTCACTTTTTTTTTATACATATATATAAATATATATATAAATATATATATATATATATATATATATATATATATATATATTTGTAATATTTTTTTTTAAATAATAGGGTTGCTACATCATACTAACCTTAAAAGAACTTTTGTCCTCGAAAGTTGTCTCTTAATAGTAATAATATTAAAATTCTCTTGAATTGAAACCTATGGTTAGAACTCATCTCATAGATAGTTATATTTCACCACTGCTATTGTCAAATTTCCACAAGAGATCCAATCTCGACATTTGATAAGTTTCTCACTACTTTCTTATTCAATAAATTCAATCCAACGTTCACACATGGAGGCAACGACTAAAAACCAGCTTTGCTAGAATAAGGGACAGATAAAAGTGCAAGAGTAGGGGGAAGTTCCATCAATATAGACATGACTGGAAAAAAAAACGAACTAGCATACTTTCCTAAGTAGTAGGGCTTATTCCTCCAGTGCACTTTTGGGGACAGTTTGATTGCATATGGTCGTCCTGTCCACATCGAAAACACAGACGGGCTCCCAACAAGCAACGCCCCTAGTCGCGCTTTCCAAAATTATTACACATCGGCTTCTTGCAGAATGTATTCTGTTGGTTCGCTTGTTGTCCCTCGGCTTGGGCCCGAGGTGGATTCACGACTATGTCCTAGGATTGTTGTACGATATCCGATCTTTGGTCGAACCTCCTCTTCTGACCCGAGGAGGGTCTTTGTTCCGAGGTCGCTCAAGGCGTAGTTGCTGGACGACGATCTATTAACTCTGCCACTCTGACTATCGTGGCGTACTCTGGTGGTTGATGGGCAGCCACGCTACCTTGTATGTCATCCCTAAAACCCGTGATAAATCGTTCTACTTTGTCGGCCTCTATAGCAACCATGGTAGTGGCAAACTGAGACAGTCTGGCAAACTCCATCTCATATTCTTCCACCGTTCGGCTTCCCTGATTGAGAGCTACGAACCCCGCTTGCTTCTTAAAACGTGCATTTGCAGGGTAATATTTCCTGAAGAACGTTTCCCTGAACTGGAGCCATGTCACAGATCCATTACTGACGTCTATAGTCCTTTCGACCGACTGCCACCAAATCGAAGCATTATCTTGCAACAGGAAAGTGACACAATAAACCTTTTGGTCTTCTGGACAATTCATGTGACGAAAGACGGTTTCAATGGAAGAGAGCCACAGCAACACCACTGTGGGGTCCTTTGATGCTCCATCGAATGGACGGGGGTCCAACTTCCTAAAGTCCCTTAAACACCCTGCCTCTCGCAATAGTGATTCATTATTATGAGGCGCTTGGGCCTGCTGCCCCGCAATCACGCCTGCAACTACCGCTTGCACCGCAGACTGCACTGCCCCAACCACCGCTGACTGCACAATTGCCTGAATAGAATCCACCGTGATAGGTTTCGCTGTCAGTGCCGGCTGCTCTACTCGTGGGTCCCCTGCCGGATTGTTTTCTTGTCCAACCGGCGGCACAACTGCCTCAGGGGCCGCGCGACCCCTTCCACGACCCCTTCCATGAACTCTTCTATGAGGAGGCATGATTCTGATATTTGACAAAACTCGACTAGGTCTAATTTGATGCTAACCCATACTACAACCTTATCTACTATTATTATTATTATTTAATAAAGAATAGTAAAAATAATAATAATAGCAGTTAATAACAATAACAATGACCATTATACTAACTTTCACACCAACCATGTGATCATGCTTCACCAAAATAAAATATAAACATTTTAAATAGGCAAATAAATAAACAAATAGCATTTTGATTAAGGCAATTGTGTACCTGTCGATGACAAGGTGCTTCCTGGTAGGCCATGGGAACACCTAAGGTTTACGATGTCAACACGTCTACAACATCCTTAACCACGTGCTCTGATACCAACTGTAACGCCCCGACTTTTTGAAACCTAAAGACTGCCTAGGGACGTTACAATATGCATGAATGATTCAAAGAACTATGAAGTAAAATTTTTCCTATAAATCTAGAATGCACAAAATAGGTAAATAACTTTAGTAAAAAAATTGTTT
This sequence comes from Luffa aegyptiaca, assembly GCA_017139565.1. Lineage (NCBI taxonomy): Eukaryota > Viridiplantae > Streptophyta > Magnoliopsida > Cucurbitales > Cucurbitaceae > Luffa > Luffa aegyptiaca. Next base: position 40,996,536 of record CM029407.1, read on the forward strand.
GGGATCTTAAGAAAACTTGTAAAACATAAAAATATTTGAGCACCTCAAAATGCAACAAAATAGATAAGTTTTTGAATATTTACTTAGAAAATTCAAATAACAAAAACTAATGTGCGAAAGTAAAATATGCTAACACCGCCCACCATCTCACCACCAGCAAGTGCCCTTAATTCGTCGCCTGACATGTTCTCACCCTTGCCTAAAAAAAATTAAAATAAATAAAGAATGAGTATTAAAAATACTCAGTAAGTAACCCCTCTACCAGGGTTGGTTATGCAAGCACAAACATTTGTGAGGGGACCTAATTTTGCTTTATAAAACCTTATTCCTTGGCCATAACGCGAAATGTGACCCTATCGCCACGAAAACTATTATGTGACCTTATTGCCACTAAAAACTTTATTGTGACCGTATCGCCACCTATCGTCATGGCCATATCGCCAGGTTTTAGGAAAATTATAAAAAGAAAAACACATCTTGACCATATTGCCATGTTTTAATTAAAACTTTTTGCCATGTCACCAAGCTTTTCAATAGCAAAACTTTTAAGATTGTACGTCACATTGGGTCATACATATGAACGTGAAGTCCCTTGTCTAACTTTATGATAATGCCACACAACATATTTTCATTTCTTTCAAATAATGTCATCGTGAAGAAACATCAAAGTCCTAATTTGCATGCTCATTACTCAACATACAGAAATATAACAAAGTAAAGTTCACATAATAACATTCCAATTCATGCTCCACCATCAAAACAGTTTAGCACCCAATCATTTTGCAATCATCATGACAAGCAACAATTTTTACTGTCAACAATAAATTTCCAACATGCTGATAGGGGAATTACTTACACAGTATCGCCCAATAATTTTTACTCCAAATTCTTATTCCAATGATTTCCTAAATCCTTAGCCAAGAATGCCCACAACTACACATAAAAGGCTTTTTAAGATTAGAAATTTGTGTGCAACAATTCCATTAAACTCAAACATGCTTAAAGGAGGTCTCTACCCTTGAATACTCACCCGGGAAGGCCTAAAAAACTGCTGGACAATACTTAAAATCATTGAATCTAGCAACCTCATTGCTTGAAAAATAGAGGGTAACGTATAAATGTACTCAATTAACAATGGGTCAATTCCAAACATCAAAATGATCACTAACAGAGACTTAAATGAGCAAATAAAACTCACCCAAACAAATAATTCCTTTTGCTTGGCAGCAACTTGTGTGGTCAATACTCGACTTGAATGATAGAAACACACAACACCCTAGAATCAATTTGGGAAACATCTATGGGTTAATTTCTATTATAAAGAAAATTGTTGAAGAAACTCAAATCAAACATGGAAATTCACTGAGACTTACCCCAAACGACACCAAATATGTTACTATGGCTACTGCAACCAACACTTGATGGCGGCAACGATTCACGACAGATCTGGGTGGTGCAATCAGTGACGTCGGCGCGCATGGGTTGGAACTGCAGCGGTGGATCGCCGTAGTGGTCCGACGACTCGAGACGTTGCAGTGGTATAGCTTGCAACAAATCTAGACATGGATGCGTGCGGCGCAGACAGAGAGACGGGAGGGAGCGATTGAGAGAAAGGGAACGCACAGAGCGAGGGAGACGACGACGACGTTGTAGTGGTGCAACGGATCTGGATGGCGTGGAGGTGACTGGAGAAGAGGGGGTGAGCCAGAGGGAAAAAATTTGTGATGAATTTTTACACACACACACACACACACACACACACGTAATTTTTTTAAATAATAAGTTTGCTACAGAACAGGACGAGGGTAGTTCGACTTGGACCGCTACACTAAGAAAACATGTCGAACCATTGACCACATACGTGAACTGCTGACCTCGAACGCGAACTAGTCGAGAATGAGCGAACCGTGTGCGATATTTTTCTTTAAAGTTGGACCGCCCATCATCTATTCCCATGCCTAGAAATTCCAAATTTCAACGTTTTCTTGATGCTCTGTTTTTTCCAGCTTCGAGCAGTCTCCGAATTTCATCAAATTGAAGTCCTTAATGGACTCCAACGACTCTCAAATTTTATAGGGTAATTGATGCCAAAACCAGGCTCATTAATTCCCACAAACATGTAGGCAATTACAAATTATTTAATGGAATTAAAAGGTAATTGATGCTAAAACTAAAATCAACCCACTTTAGTAACCAAACAGTCATCACATGAATAAAACCACCAACCATGCTAAAATTAACCAAAATCGAGGGCCCAAATCTTCTCTGATACGAATTGGAGGAGTGTAGAACACCCGAGTAGAAGCAATTTGGATCGAAAGCCTCTCAATTTCCATTATTTTTAGAACTAAAGCATGCTTAAATAACAATCGAAAAATAGAGTACAAAATTACCAACTTCTTGGGAAGAAATTCGAGCACTCTATGGATGAAATCTCAACACTAATTACTTGTGGACGACCACCGTGATCTTTCTCGCTATCATCCGGCCTAATAATGTGTTGTAGGACACAAATTTGTGATGAATTTGGGATTATTTCTTCTAATTTTGAGAGTCTTAGCTTGTGAACTTGAGAGATAAATTTTTCATCTTTTTCATCAGCTTCCATCATGCTTTTCTTCTTCTTATATAGAAGAAACACATGCAGATGGTGCTATTTGAAGAAGACAACATATTGTCTCCTTTGAGGTGTCCATGGAGGTGTCAAAACTAGGAGAAAAAAGATGTGAAACTTCACATTCCACCACCCCTTAGAAAAATGAAATCCAAATGCAAATTAAAACCAAGATTTAATTTCAATTGAATTTACAAATCAATTTCTCATATTTAATTAACAATATTAAATTAATGAATTATTCCAATCTCTACACCATTATCGACTTCTCTTAAACCTGGTTTTCAAATATGAATTACTATTCAATTCTAAACCGATATGAGCATTAAATTGTAATATTTAAATCTTACATAAATATTTCTGACTCTCTCTAATATAATTTAATTTGAAATTAAACTTTAACGTTAAATATATCGAATATGATTTAACGACAACTCCCTCTAATGAATTTGAACGTCTCAAATTCTTCATCATACTTGTTCTAAGGTTTTTTCCGTATGAGCTAACATGGGGACCTAATGGACCTATAGATCATGGGCTCCAATGATGCGAGATTAACCGACTAAACTCTTTTAACATAGTTAACCAACATTTGTTCACTATCGGGACAATCAACTATAGTTTGATAGTTGAACTCCGGTCACTGTGATATATTTTTGTCCACCCGATATAACCATGATTAGTAAGTCAACCATTCACATGTTTTTCGTAACTAGAGCTGGGTCAAATGTCCGTTTTACCCTTGAAGTTACATCCTGTTCCTTAAGTCCACACTGAGTCCTTAATATACAATTGGTTTGTGGTCCTACCACTAAACCTAAAACCACTCAGGCCAATGAGTGGGCGGGATCCCTTTGTTCGAGTCTCGGAGTCAGCACTTAAGACAACCTCTTTACTATCCCTTAATTGGGTAGGAGTGAATTCCGTCTAGCAGGACTATGTCCTCATCTATCTACCAATTCCTATCCCTGAAATGGGGGGTTTATTAAGTCGACGATGATGAGTCACTCTCACCCATGCAGATCTATGGATAAGCTCGAATAAACGGGAGTTCATAGTTAGCTCATGATTAAGATCGAGTTACCTAGGTCATCGCACTAAAATAAGTAAGTTTCAATAGTAAACAATTTTATAAAGAAATTTGACTTATTTCTTGGTCCTGGTCTTATGCAAACTCATTTGCATAAGACACCCACACTCACATGTCACTACATGAACGATTCAAGATCACATCGTTTGCACTATATACAAATTGAGCCGCATCTCTTAGTGTTTATAGGATAAGGTACCCAGCCTTGTCCCTATACTATAGACCGTTTATGGTATTACTTGAACTCTATCCACTTTTATGTCACTACATATATAGTTCAAGTATTCATATAACATAGGCATGGATGTTAGTTTATTGGATTTGGGTTATTTAATGTGCAATACACTTATTTAATGACTTTAAGAAAAAAAAACTCGATAACAACTTTATGGAACAAGTATATAACTATTTGTTTCATTCACTATCTATGAGTTGTAGGGCACCAATCCCAACAGCCTCGACCTAGTGGCTATCTAAAATAACTCATGTATTTAATTCATTAAGAAATCCATCAAAGACAACATTTTAAACAAGAAACCATTTGTCGATCATAAAACATTCATAAAATCACATAAAATTCAAAAAATCTCATAAAGACTGAATAAACTTACAAACCCAAGGTTCCGATTACAACAATTCACGCTTAGACAACCATAGACAAGTCTAATCTAAGCCCAAAGACAGATTTATAGTTCAGCCGTAGTGTCGAGATGCTATGACTGGCTGAAACGTCCTTTGTTTTGCGGTTTTGAATTATGGACCTCCGAAACTTGCATTGTTTTGAATTAGGCCACAAGCTCTAACAATCCGCTCCAGGGACCCTGCTGCCTCTTGAAATGGTTAAAAATATAGTTAAATGTCACCTAAAATGTTGTGCAAGTATACACAGACTCACAACAAGTGATAAAGAAATTATCGTATCCACAGGGATCTGATTTGCATAATTTAAATGACTTAACTAGTTTTTCGATGATTTCAGTTGATTAATTAATATGATTTGTTTTTGAAATGATGAAACAAATAAATAATAAAGCAGTATAGGATTACATTGGAAAAATAGAATGGAAACATACATGGGTTAAGTCTTTGTAGTTGATTATAATGATGATCCATCAATTCATTTGATTTATCATTCTCATCCAGTCCTATCTGCAGGATGCTCCCACAGCTCTGAAATATTCGGAACGTGTTTCAACTCCAATGATGATCTACCGATCATGCATTAAGTAACCGGTTATCCATAACCCAACTACTGGCTCCCACCAACTATCCACAATCTAGTGTGATTACATGTCACATACTCCCTAAATCATCCATGAGACTAGGAAGAGATATATATTTCGATTGGTCAAGCGAGCACACAATGAAATGAAGCACAACATGAAATTAAAGATTATCAAATGAATATGAATTTGATGAATTTAAATAAGAAACAACTACATTGATCCTAACCCTACTAAAACGGTAAAAAGATACTAAAGAAAAATGTGCTATGATCTCATGAAAAACATTCATGATGGAATTTCTACAAGAATTGTTAATCATTCTTAGTTGTTGAGGTTGAAGCAGCTGCTCCAAACCATAAAAGCTTGAAAGAACATCATCTTGAGAGGAAGCACAAATGGTCTTCTTTATCTCCAAACTGTCGTAATTTAGTCTCCAATTGGCCTCCCCTTAATCTCCTATGACTCATCTTTTTATAATGCGAGGTTTAACATATTTAGGTTAAAACATTGTAAATTCATCTAACCAACACATCTAATTGGCACAAATAGCACACAATCCAAAAATAAAAGACTAATAATACATCCTTTTTGGATAATTATCAGTATGTCATTTCCCTATACTAGTCTTAATTCATTTGTAATTGCATTAGATTGGTTTAAATTTATTAGTTTAGGATGGCTAATCATTTCTCGGAGCTTAGTTTGAAAATTCTTATTATCAATTAAGCGAAGATTGTTGTAATTAGGAAATATGTGATACAAGTTTGTGTCAGTTTTATGAAATTTCGTACCTTGATTCCATGGTTTGACTACTTGATTGTGAGTTCAATTTTCGATTTATTTGTAACTAAGGTTGGTAGAGTAGCATAACTGCTCAGCTAATTTAGTAGCATTAAATATGACCATGTGGCTATGAGGCACATTATTCGTAGTAGTTAAATTTCATGATAAGTTTAAGATTAAACCTTAGCTTGCATGAATTTTTGGATTTCCTAGCCAATCTCCTTGATGCCTGACTACCCCCCCCCCCCCCCCATTAGGTTACTAATCAAAATATGTTTAATTAATTGAATTAATTGTGGTTGCTCCTTGTGTCCGACTCTTGCTACTATAACTGTAAAGTGGGAATAGGTCGGTAATTATAAATTTAATTTGAACATATCTTCAACAAGTATGACTATTAAATTCAGTGTAATTGTCGTGGAGCACGGTCTATTAGTTTTATTAATTTTTTTATTCTTTGCCTTTTGCCTCTTTTATTTTAGTTCATTTATTGCAGGGACTTTAGTACCTTTTTATTAGCATAACCTAGGTGGAGTTTATTTTCTTATCAACATGGTCGAGCATACGATGAAAAAGTTCTTAGCTCCACATTTCAACAAGTAGCCTCTATGCATAATGTATTTTGAGATTGAAGGTAACTTTGGATCTCACGCTAGTTTTATTAACTAACTTCATTCTTTTCATGGCACTGAAGGAGTGGCAGAATTTTGGCATTTCCATTTTCCATAAGAGGGAAGGCAAGAGAGTGGTTCTACCACTTGCACTGTGTTTTAGGAAAGAGATATATGCTGTCTAATTTTTTTACGCCTTGAAGGTTGTACTAGTGAAAAGATTGAGTATCGTTCCATTCATAGGTAAAAAATTTGGCGGTCACGAAAAAAAATCCGGAACATGTAATTATAACAATAAAAATCGTCAATTTTCATAAATGAATAAATTTTGACTTTATTTATGTCGTTTTTATTGATTTTAAAATGGAATACAGTCAAAACTATAATAAATCGTTAACAAATTGTGTAAATTGATTCTTTGACTTTATTTATGTCGTTTTTATTTGTAAAAAAATTAGTCCTCCCTTTTTATTTTTTATGGGTAAATCTACACATGAGTTATGAAAAAATTATTAATTTCGACGTTTAACCCTTTCATTAAAGGATATATCAACATAATGACAGATATTTTTCTTTCTTGACTATAAAATTTTATTTGCTATTCATAGTTCTTACACTGGGCTTGGTAGTTGAATATAAAAAAAAAAAGTATTTTGTGAATACAAATCTTAAAGAAGTTGAAGTTTATTGGTTGAGAACAATAATAAAATGATGCCAAGGACAAGTTTTTGATAATGAAACAAGCTAGTAAGTTACATGGTGAAAACCAAAGAGGATAAACGAAGTTCAAAATTTCCTTATTCAAATAAATGTTACAAAATCTTCTTGATCAATTTGATCACTCTTTAGATCTCTCCAGTCATTTCATACTCAATTTTGAACGGATTCGGCGGTTAGATCGACGTTGTATTTCTCTACAAAGTAAACACAAAAAATATTAATATTAATCAAAGAAGGTAAAAAACAAAACGACAAAATAAAATGGGAGAAAATTTTACTTGAAATCTTGGTATAAATTTTGAAGGAAAATTATCAATTTCACACTCATCCAATGTTAAGTAAGACAAACAATGTAAAAAACTTCAAACACTCAGTCAACAAATAATAAGAGTCAGGTGCAAAATGAAATTAACCTTCACCAAACACAAAATTGTCTATTGAATAACTCTACCTCCATTCACAATTTTTTATTTTATAATCTACGATAACCTCGTTTTGTTACAAAAAAAAAAAAAAAAAAAAAACAAATCAATCCATTCGACGTACAAAGTGTGTGATAAAAATGGAAACATCTTAACATGTACATGGTTATGAATTGAGTTTTTTATGATGAAAGGAAAACACATACCCATCATTTCCTTGCCACAATGTTTGCATGGTGGCACACAATCCTCAAAGGACTTGTTGCCTTTGGCTTTACATTGGTCAGTGCAAGTTTTAAAGCAGGTAAGGGCACTCTCCAAGGTCTTCGCTCTGGCCATCATGGCCTCATAGTTGTTGGCTGTAGAGAATTGTAGTATGGCCACCACCATAATGCACACTAGCAATGTTGCCATAATTTTCTTGGCCATTTTGTTGGTTAATCTCCTTTTGTCTTCTCTTGGAATTTTATTTTTTTTTTTATTTCTTAGATCACAAGCAGATGATTGTTTGATCTGATGGGAGGCCATTTTATAGGCTATCATTTGTTAAATTTAGAACATTTAGTGATAAATTTAGTTCTTCACTATTTTTCTATATTTGGATGGAGTGATCTTTGTTTGTTATATGTTGACAAGTTTTTTTTCCAACACAATTGGATAAAGAAAAGGCTTTTTCATGGTTCCTTTCTCTCCTTTAATTGGAATGGTTTTGGAAAATGGTAAATAGCATATGAAATCAAACTATTTGGTTATCATAAATGTATTGAAAATAAAGACGAAGATAATTGTCTCGGTTGACAAGACCGTTTGCCAAGATTACAGTAAAGCAAATTCTTCATCTTTTAGTGTTAACTATTCCCGATTATTCGAGTGATAAATATTTCCTTAAAAAAATTATGATAAAAATTGTTTATTTCCATTTTCAATTGGTATCCATGATTTCAAAAACATTGAAAAAGATACAGTGCATTTAAAGAGTTGAAGAAACAAATATGCAACAATATATATATATATATGAAACACATTACACGCCTCACAACATACCCAAACCATACAATAGTTGCCATGTTCATCGAGTGCGAAACATAAACATATTAATTCTAAGGTTGTAATAAATATATATTACAAAAAAATTACCCATAGAGATTCTTGAACAACGTTACATTGCCTTCCAACTGAACTCCAGGTTTGAGGACTTGGACTCACAAATTAATCCATTTACAACTTCTCCATGGATCTTAGGCATATCAATAATCTACGCTAATTTAACATACAAATTAACGACGGACTTGCCTTAGAAGGAGTGTAGAACACCCGAGCGGAAGCAATTTGGATCGAAAGCCTCTCAATTTCCAATAATTTTAGAACTAAAGCATGCTTAAATAACAACTAAAAAACATAGAAGAAAATTACCAACCTTTTGGGAAGAAATTCGAGCACTCTATGGACGAAATCTCAGCACCAATTACTTGCGGACGACCACCGTGATCTTCCCCACTATTCTCTGACCTTAGAACGTGTTGTGGGACACAAATTTGTGATGAATTTGGGAGAGTTTCTTCTTATTTTGAGAGTATTAGCTTGTGAACTTGAGAGAGAAATTTTTCATCTTTTTCATCAGCTTCCATCACGTTTTTCTTCTTCTTATATAGAAAAAACATATGCAGGTGGTGCTATTTGAAGAAGACAACATATTGTCTTGTTTGAGGTGTCCATGGAGTCAAAACTAGGAGAAAAGAGATGTGAAAGTTCACATTTCCCCACCTCTTGGAAAATGAAATCCAGATGCAAATTAAAACTAAGAATTAATTTGAATTAAATTTACAAATTAATTTCTCATATTTAATTAATAATTTAATTAAATATAATTTATTTTAATTTAATATCAAATATTAAATTAAAGAATTATTCTAATCTCGATACTATTCACGACTTCCCTTAAACTCGGTCTTCAAATATGAGTCACTATTCAATTCTAAGTCGATATGAGCATTAAATTCTAATATTTAAATATTATTTAAATATTCCTGACTGTCTCTAATATTGTTTAATTTGTAACTAAACTTTAACATTAAATATATCAAATATAATTTAACGACAACTCTCTATAATGAATTTGAACGTCTCAAACTCTTCATCATACTTGTTCTAATGTTTATTCCATATGAGCTAGCAGGGGGGACCTAATGGACCTACGTATCACTTATTTAATGACATTAAGTGAACAAAAACTCGATAACAACTTTATTGAACAAACATATAACTATTTGTTTCATTCACTATCTTCGGGTTTTAGGGCACCAATCCCAACAATCTCCCACTTGCACAAAAAACCTAGTTTAGTGGGGTGTACAATAATCCATTATAGCAGTGAGTGAATAAATACTTCTATTGATAACAATTTACAAATACAATAAACTAGGGCATCACAATACCGAGTACAGTAGGGTATCGAATACTGATTACAATTCTCCCATTTGCCCTAGATTATTTTCTATACATATCTCGCAGACCTAGACCCTCTAGATGACTCTCGAACACGTTAGTCGTGGGAGCCTTCGTGAATGGATCAACAATATTGTGCTTTGACGCTATCTTTGTGACGATCACATCTCCTTGGTGCACTATCCCCCCGATGAGATGATATTTCCTCTCAATGTGCTTGCCTCGTTTATGGCTTCTAGGTTCTTTTTAATTTGCAACTACATCGCTATAATCACAATATAGGGTGATGGGCAGACACATATTTGGAACGACGTCCAAATCGGTCAAGAACTTCCTAAGCCATAGTGCCTCTTTCGCTGCTTCGCAGGCAGCTACATATTCGACCTCCATGGTCAAGTCTGCTATGCATCATTGTTTGATGCTACGCCACCCTATTGCTCCTCCATTTATAGTGAATACTGAACCCGATGTGGATTTCCTTGAATCCTCATCAGTTTGGAAGTCGGAATCAGCGTATCCTGTAAGGATCAAATCCTTATCACCATACACAAGCAGATAATCTCTCGTTCTCTTAAGATACTTTAAGATATTATTAACGTCAGTCTAGTGGTCGAAACCAAGATTGGATTAATATCTACCGACAATCCCTACTACATAACTAATGTCAGGCTTTGAACACAACATGGCATACATCAGGCTGCCTACTGCAGAGGCATAGGGAATATGTCTCATGTCGTCAACTTCTTGAGGCGTCTTCAGGTTCTCCGTGATTTGATTAAGCTGGCGGTGGACCATGCCTAGGGCTTCCGATGCTGGTGAAGGCCCTGTAAAAGGAGTGTGTTGATATGGAGAGGCGACATTCGACCCTGATTGAGGAGTGGCCTGTGATGTGGAGGCTTTATCCTTCCTCTGGATGTTGTTCTGCTGGAGCTTCCTTATCAAGGATAAGTCAATGGTTGGTTTAAAGAAATGGCGTTCCTCGTCCTTGCCTGGCACAATCTTCACCCTCTGACAAAGCTGGGTGATGAGTGAGCCAAAGAAAAGCTTGCCTGCTCCCTAAGTGTATTTCCAACCCCTTCATAAGACAATAGAGTAGCATCACTCTATCCACTGAAATTGTGTTGTCGTGGGTGGTTAGCATCAAACGGTTCTTGATGAAGTGAAGCCAAATTTTCGATTATGGCTTTAGGTCGCTTGGCACTAAAGACTTCACTTTCGTCTGTGATTCTTTCCACTGAACCCCCTTGTTGGCCACAGGCTTCAATGCTTCCTTCATCTGCTTGCCCGAAGGGTTCCTAATCACATCATTCCCTCTTGGGTTCAAGGGTGCCTTGATCATGTACACCCTGTTGATGTCGACTGAGGAGAAACTGACCATCTTCCCACTCACCACCGTCGTGCTAATGCTCTCCTCCCTCAGGCCGCCATAAAATTCACGAACTAAATGCACTACAGCCTCATGAGGGTGAGCACAGAACTCCTGCCACTTGTACTGGAAGATAACTCTGCTTACGAACTCTGGTAGTGCTTCAACTCTGTTAGAGAAACCCTTCTCATTGAGGAAATCTCTTTTCTTCATGATCTCCATCCGTTCCTGAAAATTAATATCTTTAAATACCTCGGGGAATGGATTTTTAGGAGATGCGGCCTTGGGTGATATTCCCTTTGGCTTGGCGGGGGAGACGGTAGGAGGAACTGTAGGAGATGCGTCCATGGACCTTGTCCTCGACCTCTTGACAAATATTGGGTCATTCTTGTTCTTTATCCTCCTATCGGCCTTAACCTCTCTCTTTCTCTTTCTTCTCAACGCTGTAGAGATAGGGACTTGGTCGCCATTTAGCTCTGTAATCTCTAAATCAGATTTTGTGTCAGAATCAGAATCACTAGAGGTCTCGACCTCCTCGTCTTCTTTTTCCTCTTCAACCCTCTTCTCTCCCGAAGAGGTGCTATCAGCAGCTGGTGGGTCATGCATGAATAGAGGCTCAAAAACCTCCTCAGCTGGCTGATCAACGATGGCCTCAGCTAGGCCTTCCTTAGAATGCGGCCCAAATGCGGTCGCATTATGGCCTTCATTCTCTACTTATCTTTCTTTTTCTGTTTCAAAATTTTCTTCTCTTGGCCCCCGTTAGGCCTCTACTTCTACCCTTCCTTGCAGATCTCCAGCCTCACTTTGAGCCTTGTGAAGTGGCACAAAGGCTGCAAGGAAGTCTTCAGCTTCCTTCCTTCTCTTTTTCTCTTCCCCAAGGAGTTGCAAATCCATAGCAGCCCTCCTGAGGTTTTCCTCATATTTTCTCTCTTCCTCAGCTTCTAAGACCCTCTCAACCTCTTTCAAAGCATTTTGTTCAACCTTGTACCCCTCTGCAATCTCAAGGGCCTTTTCCACTGCTTGGCGGATTATTCCTTCGAATACATCGGGAGGCATCCTTATGGTTTCTAGGGGCTGAATTTCAAGCGGCTTTTTAGACACATTTTTCTTTGGGCTCCTCTTTCTTGCGTTGTAAGTAACAACGGGCTTGGTCCTGCAAGATAGAGAAGGGTTAGTTGAAGGTTCGGAAACCTTACCCATTGAAGCTTCTCCTTGCTGAGAGCTTCTAGCTGCCTTGGCGGCTTTTTCTTCGTCTTGCCAATTCCCTTCTTCTTCAAGGGCAGCTCGTCTCTTGGCAACCATCTCTGGGATCATCTCAAACCATTCCCGCGAACGCTTTCTGTACTGTTGAGTGGCGGGTTTTTGGGTTTGACGGACAACAGTGGAGCGCGTGAACCATCCTGGTGTAGATGAACTTGACATCTCCCTCGACGTGGCCTACATTGCCGAAGAAGATGGAGTAGGAGCGTTGGGCGCATGGTTCACGACTGCTGGCGAGAATCCTGTGGGTCTCGTTCTTCGTGTGCCTTGTACTGGCATAACGGGGCTCTCTTCTTGCCGTCGGCTGCTTGCTTCAGCTTCGTGGGTGTTCAGATTACTCTGAGAACGAGTAACCTTGCGTGAGGATGATGATCCTTCAGTGTTCTTCATCTACTCGGATGTGGGTTTTTCGGTTTCACGATGGATAGAATATGGAGAGTTGAGATTTTGACTTGAATGCAAAGGGTTGAGAGTTTGGTGAAAGGAAAAGAGCTTAAGTCAGGGTATTTATAATTTTCTAATTAGGTCACGTGCAGGTCAACAAAAATCATGACTCCCTTTTCATTCGGGCAAATGCGATCGCATTCCCAAATACAATGGAGAGAAATGCAGTTGCATTTCACCCAGTCTTTCTATCTTCACTTTTTTTCTGAGTTTTCATTTTTCTTTGCTTTCTCCCTTTCTCTGAAACACCTATAAACAAGTTAGAAAGTTCATATGCTAACTCATGATTTATTCCTATTTTTCTCATTTTTCTCAATTTAAAAAGCATTAAGGAAATGTTTTGATCAATTCAACTTCCAGCTAAGTCCCCAGGTAGAGGTGTTCCCTACGGTCAGCTTAAATACCTCAGCCTTGTCAGGACTTGCCTTAGACAAAGTTCCCTCATGATAAAAAACCATTTATTCAAAACCAACTTACACTTTTTTTTCTATTTTCCAGCTTTTTATTTTTAACACTAGACAGGGCACCAAAATAACATGGAATTTTCAAAACTCCCAGGTAAATCCCCAGGAAAAGGTGTTCCCAATGGTCATCTTAAATACCTTTTCCTAGACTGGATTTTCCTAGACAGAGTTTTTGCCCTTGTCCGGATATTTTGGAACTCTAGTCTAGATTATTGTTCGTTCACCGCAAGTGCATGGGTCGTCACAAGTAATATAAAACGGTAGGTAATACCGAGTATCAAATCCACAGGGAGGCGAAGCGAAATTTAGGGAAGCAAAGTTTCTTTTAGCACTAAAAATCCTTGGGCGAAATAATATTTAGGGACCGAATCATGCAATCAAAGAAATTTTAAAAAAAAATCAAAGCAATTAAAGAGAAAATTTGATCAATCGAGAAAAATAAAATATGGAGAAAGGGTTTTTAATGGGAAGAGGGGTCTTGAAAACCAATTATTAGCTAAACATTTGTTATAATTATCCTATCTCGTTGCCCAACTAATTATAATCCTAGAATCTCCATTAATCACATAGGTTCTCCTGTCGGTCTCCTCTAATTGTAATTAATTCATTTTAACAACCTAAGTGTCCTTAGCGCCATTAAAAATCATTAATTATTACGCACTGATTCATTTTAGGAATCTAAGTTTAATCAACTAATCCCGTTGTCACGACGGGCAATTAAACTAGTTGCATGGATTATGATCTATACTAACTTCTCTCCGTCGAGTTTCCATTAAGAATCAGATCAATACACAATTGGCCAGATTGCATACAACATTAAGCATATTCATACAAATAATTAGGAAAAGGGCAAGAGACAGGTAATTATAACAATATTTTGACTATAATTTCATTTCAAGACCCCAAATTGGGGTTTAGATATACATAGCTAAAATATCCAAAAAAAATTACAATAGAAAGCATAATTAAGAGCAAAATAAAAGGAAAGGAATTGACCGTTGAAAACCCCTTCGCTGACGCTTGGAGTCCGTCCGAACACTCCTTGAGCCTCCTAGGATGCTCCCCAAAATTCCCCAAAGATTTCCCACTAAAGAAACTCTCAAAAAGGCTAGAAAGCCTTGAGAAAGGCTCCCAAAGGAGCCAAGAAAGCAAGAAAAGAATGGAAGAATATGATGATTGATGGTAAAATGAGGCACCAAGGGGCGCCTTATATATGCTCGGAAAGGAGGTAGCGTCGAGACGCTGTGACGTCATCGACTTGCCCGCCATGAAATGGACAGCGTCGCGACGCTGTCCTTACAGCGTCTCGACACTAGGCAATTTGCAGAACTTTCATGTGCGGATTTGGGCTTCAATTTGGGCCTCTCCACAATTCTTTTTTTCTTCATAGTTGACCTCTTTTGACTCCCCTTCACCCAAGCATGGAAATTGGGCTTGAATGGCTTCATTTTGGGCACTTTTTCCACAAAATCCACAATATTGTTCCTAAAGACCAAATAACAAAATACATTAAATATTTTCAATAAAAAACACTGTTAAAGCACTGAAAAGCCGAATAAATTGGGACTAAAATAGCGGCATATCTGCTCGCTATCACACCCCCAAACTCAAGCCTCAATGATTTCGTAATTCTTAAGATAGAATGGAAAACATGCAAGTGGAATAAGCAAGCACCACATACTCTTGAAGAAATCTTAAACTAGTTTGAACTTAAGATTAATGAATAGCATGCTCAAGACATATCTATTGATTCTTTTACTAACCTAGATTAGTCTTATGGCTTTCTCCATTTGTTTTCCCCCTACACTGGCTAAGAGCCCCTAATAGGTCGGAGTTTTTCTATCATGCAAAAAAAAAAGAAACTAGGGCGCCTGTCATTTTTCTTTTTCATGGGGGAGCAAAACTCACAAGTGATTTTTCTCTTTTCTTTTTCTTTTTCTTTTGCTACTCCCCCAAACTTGCATTTTGATATCTAATGGTACTAGCTTTTACACTATGGTGCAGGGACCCTTAACCCGAATTTTATTGTCTGGTTGGCCTAACTGATCACACCGCAGGTAGCTCTTTTTACCCCTAGGCTTTTTCTTTTGTGCAAGCAAAAATTTTCTTTTTCAATAGATTTTTCTTTTCTCTCATTTTCTTTTGTTGCTTTTGCTTTTCTCTAAGCAGGCATGGCATTTGGTTTTAACCTAGTTCTTTAGAACAATCAAGCATGAACTTCCTAATATTAGAAATTAAGCCTATCGGGGTGACAACAAACTTTAAAAATCATAATAAGAATCTAGATTTTTCAAAGACGTCATTAGATAAGACTATTGCATGCTTTAGACATCAAAACTAAGTATCAAAAAATTTTAAAATTTCACAATTTCTGCCGTGCTCCCAGATTCCACAACATATAAACCATTTTCTCCCAGAACTTCTAAAATCACATCCTTGGCTATCATGGCTATCTATTCATGCATCCAACAGAATTTAAATATGCTCAACACAGTGAAAGCCTCCCCCCCCCCCCCCACACACTTAAACTAAACATTGTCCCCAATGTTTTAAAAACAGAAAAGCAAATAGAGGGATACTGAGACTTCCCTGAGCTAGGAGCGCTTCATCATCTTCCTTTGGATCCAGAAAAATGGAATTTTTGGAATTTTGGGATTTGCTAAGGTGATCCTGCAAAAAAAAATTGGATCACAGAGCAAATAAAATTATTTACCGCAAAAACAACTACCTAAACTTTAATCCTTGGGTTGCCTCTCAAGCAGCGCTTTCTTTAACGTCTTTAGCTAGACGAGGCTCGACACACTTACGGAGGCTCGAAATAAAAGTTTTCATAATCCTCCGGGCCCTGCAAAAAACCACGCACCGAATTGCACACTGCAAACAGGGGAGAAAAAAAACTTTCCCCTGGCCCATCGTTACTAAAGAGATTGTTATAATAACATTTCAGAAAATATGAGGCAGCATCAAATCTCTTTTCTAAATCTCTATTCACAAAACAATTGTTAACAGAGTCATCATGCGTTATGATATCAACTGGCCTGAGATCTAAAGATGGTCTATCAATCATGCCAATCCATTCATCAGATTCAATATCAACTGGCCTGAGATCTGACGCTTGGAGTCCCTCTGAACCCTCCTTGAGCCTCCTAGGATGCTCCCCAAAATTCCCCAAAGATTTCCCACTAAAGAAACTCTCAAAAAGGCTAGAAAGCCTTGAGAGAGGTTGTCAAAGGAGCCAAGAAAGCAAGAAAAGAATGGAAGAATATGATGATTGATGGTAAAATGAGGCACCAAGGGGCGCCTTATATAGGCTCGAAAAGGGGGTAGCGTCGCGACGCTATTTGGCACAGCGTCGTGACGTTGTGACGTCATCGACTTGCCGGCCAAGAAATGGACAGCGTCGTGACTCTGTCCTTTGATGCACCATCGAATGGACGGGGGTCCCACTTCCTAAAGTCCCTTAAACACCTTGCCTCTTGATGTGCAATTTGCTTACCGCAAGTGTACGGGTCAAGTAATGATATAGTGTTTTCGTGATTAAACGAGTGTCGTCCTCTGGATTGGTTTTCTAGCAAATTAAGTACCGTGAATACTTCTGTTCAATTTTATTTAGGGAGCAAAAATCAATGATAAAGATAAAAGTAAAGACAAAAAGCATAAAATAAAGGTGGAGACTCAAATGGAAAGATTCTTAAGGAATTGATTTCATTGTTGAGATTGAGGATTAATTAATGGGATGAATTTAGCATGCAATTATTCTACCAAGTCTAGGAACCTTTTATCACAACTATCTCTCCCGAGCATAATTGATTCTCATGCATGCAACCAACTTGATATCCCTATCTAAGTTCATTAACATGCAAGGCTTTGAGTTTAGTTCTTCAAGCAACTTCTAAAGTTATTCCAAATCCCGTCACAAACTTAGAATTTCTACTTTAGTCATTCAATTAAATAAAGTAAGTCTTAGGCCAAATCCCCTCTCCTGAGCAAGATTCAACACTCGAATCATTCAACTAGTGATCAAGTAATTGAAAGCATTTAACCATAATTGCATAGGTACAATAAATGCCTATTCATATCACAAATCAATCCAACAACCTAAAACAACTACATCAATCCCTAAGACAAACAACTAGCAATTCATAGTCTTTAAACTACAAACACTAATTGAAAGAAAAGCCATAAAAACTACAAGAGGTAAGGGAAAGAGAAAGGAAAACTCGAATCCGTCGAAACCGACACCTCCCCGTCACGATCTCCACGTCTTCTCGCTTGATTCCCGCTCCTTGGCCTTGCTTGAAAGGTCTCTAGTCGAAATTAGGGCTAAAATCTAACCAATTGGACTCCCCTTGGCCGTAGCATGAAAAGATGAATTTATAGAAAATCGGGCGACAGCGTCGCGACTCTGTCGCGATACCACATTTTTGGAAAATTTGCCTATAGCGTCGCGACGCTATGATTTTTTTTTTTTTATTTTTTAGATTGAAGACTCCATTTGACTCCAATTGCTGAATTAAGCTTCAAACACATACTTCCTACAAATAAAACATAAAAATGCATAAATTTGGGCAAATAATTGTAAAAGACTAGCTTAATTAATCAGAGAAAAATAGCTAGCTATGCTCGCTATCACCTCTCGCGATAGTGCTTTATTATTTTGAGGCGCTTGGGCCTGCTGCTCCGCAATCACGCCTGCAACTGCCGCTTGCTCCGCAAACTGCACTGAACCGCTGACTGCACAATTGCCTGAATAGCATCCACCGTGACAGGTTCCGCTGCTGGTGCCAGCTGCTCTACTTGTGGGTCCCCTGCCAAATTATTTTCTTGTCCAGCTGGCAACACAACTGCCTCAGGGGCCGCCCGACCCCTTCCACGGCCGCTTCCACGAACACTTCCACGAGGAGACATAATTCTAATATTCGACAAAACTCGACTAAGTCTAATTCGATGCTAACCCATACTACAACCTTATCTACTATTATTATTATTATTTAATATAGAATAGTAATAATAATAATAATAGGTGTTAATAACAATAACAATAACCATTATACTAGCTTTCACACCAACCATGTGATCATGCTTCACCAACATAAATTATAAACATTTTAAATAGGTAAATAAATAAACAAATAGCATTTTGATTAAGGCAATTGTGTACCTAGCGATGACAAGGTGCTTGTTGGTAGGCCATGGGAACACCTAAGGTTTACGATGTCAACCAGTCTACAGAATCCTTAACGATGTCAACTGAAACCTAAAGACTGCCTAGGGACGTTACTATATGCATGAATGATTCAAAGAATTATGAAGTAAATTGTTTCCTATAGATCTGGAATGCATAAAATAGGTAAATAACTTAAGTAAAACAATTGTTTGGGATCCCAAAAAAGCGTGTACAACATAAAAATATTTGAGCGCCTCAAAATGCAACAAAATAGATAAGGTTTTGAATATTTTCATAGAAAATTCAAATGACAAAAACTAATGTGCGAAAGTAAAATATGCTGACACCGTGCACCATGGCACCACCAACAAGTGCCATTAATTAGTCGCGTAACACGTTCTCGCCCTTGCCTAAAAAAAAATTAAAATAAACAAAGAATGAGTATTAAAAATACTAACTAAGTAACCCATCTACCAGGGTTGGTTATCAAACTTTATTCCTTGGCCATAACGCCAAATGTGACCCTATTGCCACGAAAACTATTATGTGACCCTATTGCCACGAAAACTATTATGTGACCATATCGCCACTAAAAACTTTATTGTGACCATATTGCCACCTATCGTCATGGCCATATCACAGGAAATAAATGCCAAAATTATTTCCTTGACCATATCGTCGAGTTTTAGGAAAATTATAAAAAGAAAACCACATCTTAACCATATTGCCAAGTTTTAATTAAAACTCTTGGCCATATCACCAAGCTTTTCAATAGCAAAACTTTTAAGATTGTACGTCACTGTGGGTCATACATATGCACGTGAGGTCCCTTGTCTAACTTTATGATAATGCCATACAACATATTTTCATTTCATTCCAATAATGTCATCATGAAGAAACATGAAAGTCCTAATTTGCATGCTCATCCATCAACATACAAGAATATATCAAATTAAAGTTCACATAATAACATTCCAATTCATGCTCCACCATCAAAAAAGTTTAGCACCCAATGATTTTGCAATCATCATGACAAACAACAATTTTGACAGTCAACAATAAATTTCCAACATGCTGATAGGGGAATTACTTACACAGTATCGCCCAATAATTTTTACTCCAAAATCATACTCCAATGATTTTCTAAATCATTAGCCAATAATGTCCACAACTACACATAAAAGGCTTTCTAAGATTAGAAATTTGTGTCCAACAATTCCATTAAACTAAAACATGATTAAAGGAGGTCTTTACCCTTAAATATTCACCCGGGAAGGCCTAAACAGCTGCTGGACAATACTTAAAATCACTGAATCTAGCAACCTCAATGCTGGAAAAATAGAGGGTAACGTTGAAATCTGCTCAATTAACAATGGGTCAACTCCAAACATCAAAATGATCACTAACAGAGACTTAAATGAGCATATAAAACTCACCCAACCAAATAATTCCTTTTGCTTGGCAGCAACTTGAGTGGTCAATACTCGACATCAATAACAGAAACACACAACAACCTAGAATCGATTTGGGAAACATCTATGGGTTAATTTCTATTCTTAAGCCAATTGTTTAAGAAACTCAAATCAAACTTGGAAACTCACCGAGACTTATCCCAAACGACACCAAATACGTGACAATGGTTGCTGCAACCAACACTTGACGGCGGCAACGATTTGCGGCAGATCTGGGAGGTGAAATCAGTGACGGCGACGCGCGTGGGTCGAAACAGCGGTGGCGGATCGCAGTGGCGGTGGTGGCGACTGGAGACGTCGTAGTGGTGCAGCTTGCGGCGGATCTAGACGTGGATGCCTGCGACAAAGACAGAGAGACGAGAGGGACTGAGTGAGAGAGAGGGAACTCGCAGAGGGAGGGAGATGGCGGCGGCGTTGCAGTGCTACGGCGGATCTGGACAGCGCAGAGGTGACTGGAGAAGAGGGGGTGAGCTAGGCGGCAGTGAGGAGGCGTGCGACGTATACATGAAGGTGTTCATATAACACATGCAGAAGCAATTTTAGGATCGGAGGCACTTAACTACATCAATTTTAGAAAATGAAAGTATGTTGTCCAAATACCGTAAACAGAGAGCAGAATTTGTACCAACCTTTTTGGAGACCGATTCAACAACTCCCTTTGATTCCTTTGATCACGAACGGTGTGTGGACCACCTCTAGTGTCTTCCCTACTATTCTCTGGGCCAAGAACGACTTGTGGGAGTCTATAGAGATAGGGAATGGGAAGGGAGTGCTTGAAGGTTCAAGCACTTGAGAGATATGTGGAGATGAATGAGTTTGAGACCAAATTCCACAAGCATAACAGTAAGGAAATGGCTCTCTTAGCTCTCAATCTGATTTATACTCTACTTATAGAGTGAATCCATGCAAGGAGAAGCCTCAAGAAGCAAGACACATGTTCGAGATGCAAACCTTAGTGGATTCTAGGTGTTCATGTCACAATACATGCAACTTGTGCATGGATGTGTTGTATTCCACTTTGTATCATAATGCAAGAGTAGGAATGCAACCAAATTCACTAACTTTAATCCATAATCTGATTTGTAGCTTGCAATTTAATGTTAATTTCAATTCCAAATTGAAGTTAACTTTAGGTAATTAATTTGAGACTTTTTCAAAATAATTTCATATGATTACTCCAATTAATCATACCAACGTCGTGCAATTCATTATATATGAATCCTAATTCATATATATAGTATTTAAGACACTTTTAAGTACTTTATCTCTCATTTAATAATTTAATTCATAATTAAATTATTGTGTCAAACACAATTTACAATAATACCCTTTTTCCCGATTTTGAACGATTCAAAGATTCCTATCTTATTGTTCTACGCTTTATTCCGATATGAGCTAGTAGGGGGACCTAATGGACCTATAGATCATGGGCTCCAACGATTCGAGGCTAACCGACTAATCTCATTAACGAAGCTAACCAACATTCGTTAACTACCGGGACACTCCACTATAGCCCAGTAGTTGCACTCCCCTCACCATAGATATATTTTCGTCCACTTGATTTAACCATGTTCAGTAAGTCGATCCTTCATAGGTTGTTCGTAGCTATAGCTAGGTCAAATGACCGTTTTACCTCTATAGTACTTCTTGTTCCTTAAGTTCCATTAATCCTCTAATGAACAATCGGTTTGTGGTCCAACCATAGAACCTAAGTCCCTCTCAATCCAACGAGAGGGTGGGGCCCCTTGTTCAAGTCCTAGAGTTAGTACTTAAGGGAACAACCTCTCTACTATCCCTGAAATGGGTAGGAGTGAATTCCGTCTTATGAGACTATGTCCCTAGCTATCTATTCGATCTTATCCCCAAAATGGTAGGCTTGTTGAGTCGGTGATGCTCGCCACTCTCACCCATGCAGATCAAAGGATAATCTCGTATAAACAGGAGTTCATAGTTAGCTCAGGATTAAGAACGAGTTACCTAGGTCATCTTTGAGAAATAGTCAGTTTCTTCAGTAAACGGCGTTATAAAGAGAAAGTGACTTATTTCGTGGTCCAATCTTATGCAAACTCATTGCATAGGACGCCCCCACTCGCATGTCTCCACATGAATGATTTAGGACCTCATCGTTTGTACTTAATACAAAGTGGGCCGCGTCCATAGTGTCCCCAGGATAAGGCACCCAACCCTATCCTTATACTATAGACTATTTTGACTATAAACTTCAACTTGATCCGATGATATGTCCCTACATATAGTTCGAGTATTCATGTTATAGTCAAGGATCTTAGTTTATTGGATTTAGGTTAATCATACGCAATTTACATATTCAATAACATCTTTTACTAAATAACATCAATAACGTATTTATTGGAAATAGAATATGTTTAATGATTTACAAACTACGAGTTTATAGGACATTAAACCCAACAAGACAGAGACGAGAGAGGGGAAAATCGTAGTGGGAGATAGAGAGAAGAAGACGCTGGGGGGAAGAAATCGTGGGATTTCACTTTTATTTTTCTTTTTATTTTTTATACATACATACATACATACATATATATATACATACATACATACATATATATATATATATATATAATTTTTTTAAAATAATAGGGTTGCTACAGAACAGGAACAGGGCAGTTCGAATTGGACTGCTACACTGAGAAAACAAGTCGAACCATTGACCACAACGCGAACTAGTCAAGAATGAGCGAACCGTGTGCGGTATTTTTCTTTAAAGTTGAACCGCCCATCATCTATTCCCATGCCTAGAATTTCCAAATTTCAACGTTTCCTTGATGCTCTGTTTTTCCCATCTTCGAGCATCTCTGAATTTCATCAAATTGAAGTCCTTAATGGACTCAAATGACTCTCAAATTTTACAAGGTAATTGATGCCAAAACCAGACTCATTAATTTTCATAAACATGTAGGCAATTACAAATTATTTAATAGAATTAAAAGGTAATTGATGCTAAAACTAAAATCAACCCACTTTAGTAACCAAACAATCATCACATGAATAAAACCACCCACCATGCTAAAATTAACCAAAATTGAGGGCCCAAATCTACTCTGATGACATGCAAAAATGTCATCATTTTCCTATTAATTTTAGCTAGTTTTGTGCATGGATTGTAAGCTTTAATGTATTTTTATGTTGATTTTTTAGAAAACCGAGTTCGAGATGCAAAACAAAGAATTTTACCAATTTTAGGCATAAAAAGAAGACTTGGGGCCATAAAAGAAGAAAAGAAAAGAGAACATTTGAAGTGGAGGCCCAAAAAGCCCAAAAGAAAGAAGAAAAGAGGCCAAAATCCGTGTTTAAAGCTTCTAGAAGACCTAGCGTTTCGACGCTAGGACCAGAGCGTCTCGTCGCTAGGTGATCAGCGAAGAAAATTCTAGAATCGCGGTAGCGTCGCGACGCTGCAACAACTTCTGCTCCAAGACAACCTGACGTCACAGCGTCGCTGTGACGTAGCGTCTCGACGTTGTCGTCTTGTTCAGCAAGAAACCCCTCCGTCTAGAACCTATAAAAAGCCCCCTCTCCCAAGGTGAAAATCATCCCATTTTGGGGAGCTTTCCCCTAGCTCAATAAAGAGAAAAAGTGAGAAGAATTGTGGAGAAAAAGGTTGGAATTGAGCGAGATTCCAAGTCTCAAGATTCGAGATGATCGTAGCGGGAGCTTTGGATCAACTTATCGGTTATTTCTTCCTTACTTCTTTATAATTCCTTATTGTAATTTGAGTTAGGCCTATGAATCAAGATCACTTGGGCAAAATTATTCCCATTTGTGAGTAGATCTTGAGACCGAGGGTCGTTATTCTAGCTAATTGGATATTGTAGCTTAATTCATTAGATATTGTAACAAAGTTCTTCATATTTCATCTATGCAATTCATTCTTAATGCTTTTAATCTCTTGATCACGGATTAATTGATATGTTGGTCTAAATTGATACTCGACAGAGAGAAATTAGATTAGATCCTAATTGCATGGCTAACGATTGCTTGGAGCACGAAAATGAAAGATAATTGTTAGAAATATATATTGAAGTTGCTTAATGCCATACTATGATTAACTAAGGAGATGGACACATGAATTAGTTATGTTGGTATGAGATGTGGAGGAGCTTGAAAGAGAAATCCGCTTAAAATTACTTCTAGATTTATGGAATTGAAGATTAGTAAGTACATTTGTCTAATTAATTGAGCTACATATCCAAAGCGCTAGATAACGCCCTAGGTCAAGTACCCTTAATAGGAATTTTTCTCTTCATTGCATGATTTCTTTAGTTTCTTGTTAATTCTTGGTTCTTAAGAGTTGATCTTCTAAATAAAATTAAAACATGATGGTTCTTGGTACTTAATGGATAAAATTCAATTTCCTTGAGGATTCGATACTCGGTATTACCTACCGTTTTATATTACTTGCTGCCCGTGCACTTTGCGGTCATCACCGAGCATAAGCAATTTGGATCGAATACCTCTCAATTTCCATTAATTTTAGATCTAAAGCTTGCTTAAATTACAACCGAAAAATAGAGCACAAAATTACCAACCTTTTGGGAAGAAATTCAAGCACTCTATGGATGAAATCTTGACACGAATTACTTGTGGACGACCACCGTGATCTTCCTCGCTCTCATCTGGCCTTATAATGTGTTGTAGGACACAAATTTGTGATGAATTTGGGATTATTTCTTCTAATTTTGAGAGTCTTGGCTTGTGAACTTGAGAGATAAATTTTTCATCTTTTTCATCAGCTTCCATCATGTTTTTCTTCTTCTTATATAGAAGAAACATATGCAAATGGTGCTATTTGAAGAAGACAACATATTGTCTCCTTTGAGGTGTCCATGGAGGTGTCAAAACTAGGAGAAAAGAGATGTGAAACTTCACATTCCACCACCTCTTGAAAAATGAAATCCAAATGCAAATTAACATCAAGATTTATTTTAATTTAATATCAAATATTAAATTAAAGAATTATTCCAATCTCGACACCATTATCGACTTCTCTTAAATCTGGTTTTCGAAAATGAATTACTATTCAATTCTAAACCGATATGAGCGTGAAATTGTAATATTTAAATCTTATTTAAATATTCCCGACTTTCTCTAATATAATTTAATTTGTAATTAAACTTTAACGTTAAATATATCGAATATTGATTTAACGACAACTCCCTATAATGAATTTGAACGTCTCAAATTCTTCATCATACTTGTTCTAAGGTTTTTTCCGTATGAGCGAACATGGGAACCTAATGAACCTACAGATCATGGGCTCCATCTATCTACCCATACCTATCCCTGAAATGGGGGGTTTCTTAAGTAGCCAATGATGAGCCACTCTCACCCATGCAGATCTATGGATAAGCTCGAATAAACGGGAGTTCATAGTTAGTTCATGATTAAATCGAGTTACCTAGGTTATCGCACTAAAATAAGTAAGTTTCAATAGTAAACGCCGTTATAAAGGAAATTGACTTATTTCTTGGTCCCTGTCTTATGCAAACTCATTTGCATAGGACACCCACACTCGCATGTCACTACATGAACGATCCAGGATCACATCGTTTGCACTATATACAAATTGGGTCGTATCTCTTAGTGTTTTTAGGATAAGGTACCCAGATTTATGTTGGGTTTTATGCCCTAAAACTCGTAGATAGTAAATGAAACAAATTAATCGATCTCAATAAATTGTTATTTGAGTAATTCAGTAATTTGGTTATTGAATAATCGAGTTTGAATTAATAAACCCTAAATCCAATAAACTAAGATCCAAGGTTGTTTAAATGAAACTTGGACTAGTATGTGGGGACATACGGGGATCAGTGTCCAAGTAACAACCTAAATGGTCTATAGTATAGGGATAAGGTTGGGTATCTTATCCTGGTGACACTATGTGATACAGCCCACCTTGTATTCGATACAGATGCAATGATCCAAAGCATCCATGTAGGAGACATGCGGGTGGGGGTATCCTATGCAATGAGTTTGCATAAGACCGGACCGCGAAATAGTAACCACTAGATGTAACGCCGTTAACTAGTTTAGGTTTCTATTTCAATAGGATGACCTAGGTAACTCAATCTCAATCCTGAGTCTGTTATGAACCCCTTTCAGGAGGGACTGTCCTTAGATTTGTATGGGTGAGAGTGGCCAGTTCGCCGACTCAATAAGCCTACCATTTCAGGGGCAAGACCGAATGGGGGCTGGGAACATAACAGTACAAGATGGAATTCACTCCTTCCCCTATTGGGGTAAGTAGATGTGTGTTCCCTTAAGGGCTGATTCTAGGGCTTGAACAAAGGCGCGTCGTCCTCTCCTAGCCTGAGAGGAACTCCTGTTTAGTGGTTGGACCCTAAACAACTTGTTCATTAGAGGAATCAGTGGTACTTAAGGAACCAGAGGTAACCCAGGGGTAAAACGGTAATTTGACCCAGCTGGTGTTACGAACACACGTGAAGGATTGACTTACTGCTTGGTCGATATCCGTGGACACAGAAATATTCTATAGTGAGAAGAGTGCAGCTGTGGGTCTTTAGTGGAGTGACTCACAGTTAACGAATGTTGACTAAACTTGGTCAATGAGTTTGGCCAATTAGTCTCGTATCGTTGGAGCTTCTGATCTGTAGGTCCATTAGGTCCCACTGGTAGCTCGTAAAGAGACTTGAGGCAATTAAGTATAAATTGTAAATTGAAAGTGTTCAATTTATTTGGGGAATCGTATAATGTATATTGATGCATTATAATATAAAGTTATGAAACTTTATAATATAATTTTTGAATTAATTAATTCTTGAGAGAAAGTATTTGAAAGAGTTCAAATAAATTTAATATGAATTGGATTCATATTAATTTTAATTTTAATAAAATCCCTAAGATTAAATATATGATATTTAATTGGGTAAATTAATTAATTATGGAATTAATTAATTATTTGTTAAAATTAGAGACCTTTTCCTATTAGGAAAGAAAATATTTGAAAGAGTTCAAATAAATTTAATATGAATTGGATTCATATTAATATTAATTTTAATAAAATCCCTAAGATTAAATATATGATATTTAATTGGGAAATTAATTAATTATTTATTAAAATTAGAGACTTTTTCCTATTAGGAAAAGGTCTCCCTTTTCCTATTAGGAAAAAGGTCTTGGCCTTTACTATATATATAGGACCCCTGGGGTGGGGTGAAAGGTATCCCATTCATTCTCCTACTCTCAGAGAATTCTCCCAAAGGCTCCCACAAGTCTCCTGCCTCTAGAAGTCTCAGAGTCATACCAGTGTAGCCATAGTGGTGGTGTTCACACTAGTTCGTGATTAATTCACAAGCAGTTGGTGAATTTAATCTGAGTCGTCAACGAGAGTAAGTAATTTGTTACTTTATAAATTAGATTTAGATCTAATATTTTTGTATGCTTAGCCTTAATATATATTTAGAATAGTTCTAATATTCTTGCCAATGTATTGGTATTTTAGATTAAACAAAATTAATTACGAATCGGTCCCAATCACGCATCCGCTTTACGGAATTACGGAATTCCAATCCTTCAATTTATCCCTATACTATAGACCGTTTAGGCTATTACTTCAACTCGATCCACTTTTATGTCACTACATATAAATCAAGTATTCATATCACATATTCATGGATGTTAGTTTATTGGATTTGGGTTATTTAACGGGCAATTCACTTATTTAATGACTTTAAGAAAACAAAACTCGATAACAACTTTATGGAACAAGTATATAACTATTTGTTTCATTCACTATCTACGAGTTTTAGGGCACCAATCCCAACAGCCTCGACCTAGTGGTTATCTAAAATAACTAATATGTTTAATTCATTAAGAAATCCATCAAAGGCAACGGTTTAAACAAGAAACCATGTGTCAATCATAAAACATTCATAAAATCACATAAAAGTCCAAAAACTCACATAAAGACTGAATAAACTTACAAACCAAGGTCCCGATTACAACAATTCACGCTTAGAAAGCCATAGACAAGTCTAATCTAAGCCCAAAGACAAATTAATACTGCAGCCGTAGTGTCGATTCGCTTGGCTACATCCTTGCCAAAATATAGGAGAGCGTCTGGATGCTTTATGCAGTGTCTAGATGCTATGACTGGCTGAAACGTCCTTTGTTTTACGGTTTTGAATTATAGACCTCCGAAACTTGCATTGTTTTGAAGCAGGCCACGAGCTCTAACACTCCGCTCCAGGGATCCTGCTGTCTCTTGAAGTGTTTTTATCGTTTTCTCTAAGAGGTTCTAAACCTCGGCCTTTACTCCTTGATTTTTACAAGGGCATCGGACTTATGATGCATTAGGTAGAGATAGTCATACCGTGAATAATCATCAATGAAACTAATGAAATATTTGTACCCTTCTCGAGCTCTAATGTTCATCGGTCAACAGAGGTCCGAATGTATGAGCTCTAGGGGCTCTTTGGGACGATAACCTTTTCTAGTAAAAGGTCGTTTAGTCATCTTGCCTTAAAGGCATAACTCACAGGGAGGTAAGGAGTTATCTTCTAACTTGTTTATAAGTCCATTTTTAACCAATCTCCTAATCCAATTGAGATTAATATGGCCTTTCCATCTTTTAGGTTGAGTCTCAACAGTTTTATACATCTCATGATTTAAAATAGCTTTAGACTCAATTGGTTTTAAAAATTATAAATTATTCTCCATGTTTGCAGGGCAAACATCAATACCTCTTTTAGTTATGAATGCTTCATTACCAGAGAAGGATATTGAATAACGTTGTTCAATTAAGCAAGATAGAGAAATCAAATTTCTTTTAATTCTCATAGTTAATGAATGTTGATTAACTTGGTTAATAAGTTTAGCCAGTTAATTTCGTATCATTGGAGCTTCTGATCTGTAGGTCCATTAAGTCCACCTGCTAGCTCGTAACGGGTGTTGAGATTATTTAGTCTTGAAAATTAAGGGATTTAATATAATGTATAAAGATACATTATTACATAAGTTTAATTAGAGAATTAAACTTTATAATAAAATTAATTTTGGATGTGATTCAAAAATTAATTAATGAGAGAATTATTAATTTAAAAAAATATGTGATATTTGATTAAATTCATGAATTAATTAATTGGGAAATTAATTAAGTTAATCTAATTTGGTTAAATATGGTTTAATCAAATTAATGTTATAGTTTATGTTAATGTACATTTGGATTCACATTAAAACTATAGGTTAAATGAGAGAGATAAATTGAATATGATTCAATTATAAAATTAATATTTGATATTTAATTAGTGTGGATTCAATTAATTGAGAACTAATTGAATGGCCGATTTAATCTAATTGAATATGATTTAAATTGAATTAAAAACCTTATATTATAATTGATTTAATTAAATAAATATTTATTATTTAACTAATTGATGGCCAAGATCGTTTACGTAATAATTAACGATCAAGATTGAGTAGGGAAGATAACTTCCCTTCCCCACTTATTGTATGTTGAAGGGGAGTTCCCTACAGTTACGTTCCTTCTCTCACTCACGAAAAAAACCGAAATCAATTCTCTTAGAAAAATTCTCTCCCAAATCTGCAACAACTCTCATTGCTATAGAATTCCCTTCCAAGACATCTTTTTGGCTCCCACAAGCCGGTTTTCATAGCCCAAGAGTCATAGCGGGTGATCCGACGTGGTGGTGTTCATTGGGAGGAAAAACTACATGAATTGGAGCATCGTGCAGAGTTTTGATCTTCAATCCATGTAAGTGTTCTTGAATTTAAATAGTTTATATCGTTTTATAGCATTATTATTCTAGAATTTGTAGAAAAATTGTTTATATTTTAGGTTGCCAACGTACCGGTATTTTATTTCGTAATTAAAATTGAGTAACTGTCTGATTTAATTCCTCTACGCAAGCGCTTTAATCCCCTCATGTAAAGGGCCCCTGTGTTTTTGGGCATTTTGAGTAAATCGAGTCTCTGGAAGTCTGTGTCTATAAATAGGATTGAATTTGGTGAAAATTGGGGCCAAATTTTTCCAAAAACGACGAAAAACATTGGCTGGAACGAAGAACGCAATGCTGGAATCGGAAAAAAAATGGAAAATCACGCAGGCGCAAGGGTTGACGTCAGCGTGACGTCGCGAGGCGAGGTCAAGCCATAAAGAGGCCCGGTTCGCGGAAACGGTCCAGTTCGGGTGTCGGTTCGACTGTATGGCATGTGCTTCATCATTTTGTTCACTGGTTCGTTGACTGGCTGAACGATTCGTGCGCGGTTCAGTGGTTCTTCAGCGGTTCGTTGACCAGGCCGAAGGAGTTTGACTGGTTCGCGGGTTTTGGCGATGGTTCAGTGCTTTTTGGATCGGTTTTGACCGTTTTTTACCTGGTTTAGGCGTTTTTTGGTTGGTTTGGTCTGGTTTTTTGAGTGGCTAAAGACTTTTAGGATAGATTTTTGTAAAATTACTGTAATTTTATGCTTTAATTTTTTCCTAGGGGCCAATTAACTGGTTCACATGCTATTTAATTGCTTTATGAATGTCATTTAGCTAAATCCCCACCATAGGTTAAACATGTTTCCTGCATATTTATGTTATATTTGTTATAACATATGATAAATATGTATGATTTAATTTCATGAGTGATTTAGTATACTTGTTATATTAAATGTATGAAATTTGAGAAGCATGATGCATGACATTAATTTAGATAAATATAAGAGTTGTATTTAATTAATGTAGCATGCATGCTTAGGTTTATTTTCATGAGTAATAATATAAGTGTTATGTTATGGATGAGAATAATAATCTCAATGCTTGATTTTCATGTATGTGTTTAATATAAAGTGTTATGTTAATTAAATGAAAATGAAATAGCATTGAGCATGACATTAATTAGATTAATATAAGAGTTATATTATATTAATATCAAATATCATGTAATTTAGTTTCCTGGATGTTTAATTAATATAATCGATATTAATTAAATGAAATTGAAATTGCATGTAGCATGACACCAGTTCAGATTAATATAATCGTTACATTATCATTATCGGCGTCATAATAATATGGTGTTTAATAATTAGAATATGATTGTTACTTTTTCCAACACCATAGAAGCATGTTATAGAGCTAATCATTAAAATTTTATAATTGTTATAAAAAAGATTAGAAACCGTCAACCTATAACAAAAAGTTGCATGCAAACCTAGAATCTTTGGTTAAATTGAATTAATTTTAAAATGTTTAAAATTAATTAGACCTAACTCATTTTAATTCTAATAGGATTAGAGTTATTTTCTTACTTAGAATTAAAATAGTTTTAATATACTAAGTAGGAAAAACATTACTATGATTATAAGGGAACTCCCCCGGTGAAATTCTGTCTAGGCTGGGGGCATTTAAATTGACGGTTTATGGAACACCTCCTACCTGGGAACTGACTCGGAACTTGAGTTGAATTAATCATAGTTTAATGTTAGCATGCAACGTCACTAGATAATTAAAAGAGTTTAATTCACCTGGACATTAGAGTAAAGACCTTTATATACGAGTTATATACAAGCATAGACTTAAATAGATTCACTTAGCTGGAATTTACCTAAGTAATAGACCCTTTAATTATAAAAATACTTAGTGGAAGGAAATATATCAAAACAAGATTTTCATAAATCAAGTTTTTCTCTCACGTCCTCAAGAGTTCACAATGTGAGGTCCATGCTTGGCCTCAAGCCACCCTGGGAGTGACCCCCTACGCATGGTGTTTGCGTGGATCAATATCAAGGTCAATGAGGGAGTATTTTATAGTAAGTGTGAGTAGGACATGTGTTAACGTATCCTACGGTCTCCTCTATTAGGTTACACCGTGAGATCCCCATGACATGCCTGTGAGTCGCCCTGGGAGCGATCGCCCTACGGAGGGTGTGATCATGGGAGTCGGAACAACGCAAACTCCGAAAATGGATAGGGTTTCTTAGGTCCAT
Organism: Luffa aegyptiaca; assembly: GCA_017139565.1. Lineage (NCBI taxonomy): Eukaryota > Viridiplantae > Streptophyta > Magnoliopsida > Cucurbitales > Cucurbitaceae > Luffa > Luffa aegyptiaca. The sequence goes on from CM029407.1 coordinate 41,028,602, forward strand.
TTCCAACTTTGACTTTCCCTATGGTAGCATTATTGGGGCCGACCTCTGAAATCTAAAAAATGGAGGGTCACACTTACAGGAAATTGTTAAGGTGTTAATAATTTCCTGACAAAAAATGGTAGCTAAAAACTATTGGAATATGAGTTATTCTGGTAATAGGGATTGGCTGAGATTGTCTCAATTCAGGGGAAGAGTAGCTGACTGCCCTACGGTAGCTGTTGCTCTAAACCTCTGAAGTATCGTTGCAAGATGAATGTTTATAGTATGGGTCGATCATTACTTTTGATAAATTTATTGGATTAAAATAATGATATTATTTTGTGTAATTGGTTAATGCTACAATACTAATTAACTTTTAAAAAACTAGTATTGCTAATACAACTAAGAAAATGAACTTAAACACTAATTGCGTGGAATTGGTCTTAACTGAGGATTGTTCTCAGGCCCACTGGTGCGACAAATACTGAATGATGGATGTAAGATCAGATGAATAATAATAATAATGATAAATTCATCCAACCTTAGTGCAAGTATATATTATCGCACGTAGTAATAAAAAACCTTAGAAGTATTCCAAGGGTATCGATCCCACGAGGACTAAATTGGAAATTCAGATTTGAAGAAGAAACTGCTTAAATGATTGCTTCAAATAGGTAACCAAAGAAATAATTGTTGATTGGTTCTTGGAAGATGAATAAAAATAAAGAAACAACAGTAATAAATAAAACGAGGTATTCAACATAGTTTCACCCCAAAGGCAAATAACTTTAATCACAGAATATTCAACTTAAGCCTAATCAATGCATTGGGTCAGATTTAACTTCTATTTGGCCTTGCTCACAATAACCGTTAGAAGGCTAAGCGAGTATCGTTATGCACATTTTTGTGACTCGACTCCGACATAGATAATTCACGAATGCAATCTATAACCATATAGTCATAGGGTGCCATAGGCAGCTTGCCCTATACCATCGAACAATCCCTTTCAAGCCTTTTCTCCTATATCACCTTTATGAGAACCGATATCGTCTGTCCCTTTCGAGATCAAACTCACATAGAATGCAAAGTCTAAGTGATCAATTTAAACTTAGCAAGATCAGAATGATAATCAATAAAGAATGACATGCATTGAATAGGAACTTAAACAAATAAACACTTTCAAGCTATTGAACTGTTGGGCTCCGAGAGTGAGTAAAAATAAGATATAAAAAGACTCTAGAACTGTGTGCAAGTATACACAATCCGCAGCAAGTAATAAGTATTTATCGAATCCGCGGGCCTAAATAATTCTCACTTTATCTATTTTATGCAATTCTGTAATGGTTTCAAAGGTGGTTAAAATGATTGGTTTTTATAGAATGCTGAAGCAAAATAAATGACAGAACAGAAAGTAAACAAATAAAGCAGACAAATTAGAAACAGGCGTTGGTCAGGATTCAGTAATTCTTTTAAAAGATGCTCTAGCAATATTATTGATCTGGCTAAACTCTTGCAGTCTTATTAGCAGATTCCTCCCGGAACTCTGGATTTTTAGAATGTGTTTCAACTTCAATGACGCACTACCGATCAAGCACTAGGCAACTGGTTATCCCTATCTCAGTCACTGGCGTTCACCAATACACAATGATCTAGTGTGATCATATGCCACACACTTCCCAAATCATCCCTGAAACTAGAAAGAGGTATTCATACCGATTGGCCAGGCGGACATAAAATAGAAATGAGCACAGCAAATAATCAAGATGCATCAAATCAACATATATTGCATAGAAATTAAGCACGTCTATTACATGTTTCCTAACCAACACCTAAAGATATTTAGTTCATAAAGCTCATAAGAACACACACCACAATCTGGGTATGTGCATCCATAACTACAAGAAAATTACAAGAAAAAGTAAATTCCCTTGAAGAAACCCGTAGTTGATGGTCTTCTTGAGTCTCTAATCTTTCATCCTCTATTCGGCTCCCAAAAGTGGAAGTAAACTTTCCAAGAGTGGAATGTTCCTCCCAAGAAAGGAATGACTTTGACTTGAGACGGCTTCTCCTTTTATAGAGTGATAATAAGCCCTAGTTAGGTCAATATGGACACGTGGATGACTCTCCTTGCTCCTTAATCCCGAGAATAACTTAACAGAATTTAGTTCATTAAATTGGCTAACGAGCTGTGACGTGGCAGTTTTGCTCCCAGCTTTGCTGCAGCACAACATTTGTTCCCTCAAGTCGCTCAGCAATACATTATGCACAAAATAACTTCCAAAGCATTCATTCTTCCAAATGGGTTAGAACATGAAATATTCATCTAAAAGCAACCCTATTAAGCACAAAAGACACACAAATCACTATAGAAATAAGGTCTAAATAACTCCCTTTTGGAGAGTTATCATGAACCATAAGGGAATTCATTATATTGGACCCCTCAATGGAATTGAGCGACTCATGGTGGGATAAAGTGCTAATGAATATCTCTTCATTGAAATAACGAATAAAGAATACAGATAAATGAAAAGTAACACAAGTTGGAAGTAATGTCAGTAGCTAAATACTAGGGTTTTTTCTCTTTTATCCAATCCTTCTAGAGTTCGCTCGAGACTCCACTCTCTCGCTTTTACAAGTGGGAATGGGTGAAAATCCCTACAAACCCTAAGGTTTGATGTCTAAATAAGGTTAGAATTTAGTCATCTAAGAAGGACCTCGGGCATCCCGACTCATAGGCGTCAACTAAGGTTCTGTCACCAGCCTCTTCTTCCAAATGAATTCTGTTTGCATTTGACGTTGAATCGAGGCCTTATATAGCGTTGAAAGTGGTTGAGAAGCTGTGAAAATGGTGCTGGTAGGTAGCCCAGTTGAATTCAGGGTCAAAACGGTCGGTTAGGTCCGTAATAGTTTCGTTCAAAATGACATGCGACAGACTCGGAACTTCCTCTGTTTTTCCAGAAATGCAGTCGCATTTCATTTTTGCCTTCCCAGAAATGTGGTCACATTTATGGGCATATTCTAGCTTCCTCTGTTTTTCTGCATGATCCGTTGTTAGTATGCCAATAAATGAATACAAAATATGTCGCAGATATGTATTAATCCAAGTATAAATTAACACAATCAAGTAGTACGTAGTGAGTCTAGGGTCGAATCCACAGGGAAAGGCTATTTGAAAAATCTTTAATAACCTTGCTGATTTGAACTCAATGACGTGTGATATTATGAAAATTTTAAATAAGAGATTTGATGGGTATGAAAAATAAATATGCAGGAAACTGTGGGTTAAAAGAATGTCTCAATGAGAATACTATCAAGGTTGTTGGCGTAGCAACCTCATTCATTCATAAGTAACTTTGTAGGTCATACAATGACTAATTGATCCATTGATGCCTAAGTGAGAAAAAACCATACGATTCCCTTCCGGTACTACTTCTGCGTTTTGCATAAAACTAACAACTGTTTGCTTGGCTACTTCATGAGTGGGCTTAGTTTTGTAAAAACTTACAAGGGACTGCGTTAGTCTTAACACAATCGAAGCTCATTCATGCACTATCTTATAACGGTAGTATTTATCTAATGCTACCAAGACTACATGCAATGCGCTAGCTTGTTCTACTTAGATATTTCCACATGCATTACCTGTCAAGGATTTATCATGCTGCTACCGCATCCGGCTGGCCAGGTGGGAGTTAGTAATGAAAATAATGTTTCATTAAATCAAAGTATGCGCTTACAAAATAGACTTATCACCGCATGGGTGCTTGCGCTAAGCCTTGATGAAGAAACTTAGCTCATGCGAGCAGAGAAATACACTGTGTAATGCATAGCTAATGCTAGTGCAAGTCTACTCTCCACCGCAACTCTTGTGATTTCTCTTTCTCCTTCCTTGATCCCTTTCTTCTCTCATTCCTCCCCTTCCTCTCTTTTTTTTCGAGCAGATGGAAGCTTTTTATAGGCAAAGGAAACTGACTTCACCAAGGAATTTAGAAAGTGTGTCCCAGTTATATTCCGCCCACTTGTGTGTCAGTTGTGTCAGCATGGTCTTTTCATCCATCTTTTCCTTTCACGATCGTCTTGGGATGTGTGCATGCGTTGAGAGAAACTCGGGCAACAAACAACTGCATTATTAATGCGTTAGCGCCTTATATTTTTATAATTTTGTACCGCATCTATAAATTTAGCATTCCGCAGTAAACCATCGCAATTTCCTTCCCTATTGCGTTGAAGTAACGCATCAATGTATCTTTTGGCCTTATTTTAGCTTAAGTTTAAAGGAGAAATAACTTGCTTTTTGCAAGTTATCACCACAACAACATACTTAGTCAAATTCATATCAATTTGAGTCTTTTCAAGCACAAATAAGCATATTTTGATATGTCTGACTCTCAACTCCTCAACTTATCAACTTTAACATATTTTGAGCTCTGGAACAACAAATATGATCTAAAACATATAATTTTGACAAGATAATGAGCTAAATATAAGGGTAAAATAGGTATATTTTTTACCCTTGCCACCCACAAGTCTAATTCATCTGAAATTGTTCATGATGAATATGACATAAACTGCTTAGCAAAACTCAATGAAAATAAATGTGATTTATTGGTCATTGAAACGTGTATAGTGGAAAATGATGATACAGCCTGGATCCTTAATTCAGGTGTCACTCATCATGTATGCTCTTCCTTTGCGGCAATGAGCTCCTGGCAACAATTAGATGCTGGGGAAATGACTCTCAGAGTTGGGACTGGGGAGTTCATTTCAGCTAAAGCAGTGGGAGATATTAAAATGTTCTTCTCTAAGGAACGCTATATGTTATTGGATAATGTATATATAGTTCCTAAAATAAAAATAAATTTGATTTCTATTTCTTGTTTGCTTGAACAAGGATATTTAGTGTCCTTTTTCTGTAAATGAAGCTTTCATTACTAAAAGGGGTGCTGATATATGTTCTGCAAAATTGGAGAACAATTTATATGTTTGAAGACCAATAGAGTCTAGGGCTATTTTGAACAATGAGATGTTTAAAACAGTAGAGACTCAACCAAAGAGGCAGAAGGTTTCTCAAAGTACCTATCTTTGGCACTTGACACTTGGCCACACAAATCTCAATAGAATTGGGAGATTGGTTAAGAACAGACTTCTAAGCCAGTTAGAAGTGTTGGGTTTTATGCCCTAAAACTCGTAGATAGTGAATGTAACCGTTGACCGGATATTAATGAAATAATATTGATATATTTTTCCATTAAATGTTATTAGTTATTTTATATTTGTCTATACCTAAAATAATCCTAATCCAATAAACTAGACATCATAGGTTGTAATATGAGTCTTGAACTATACGTAACGACATATGGGATCATTGTTCAATAAACAACCTAAAGGGTCTATAGTATAGGGATAAGACTGGGTGCCTTATCCTGGTGACATTATGGATACGACCCACTTTGTATTTGATACAAACGTTATGATCCAACACGTTCGTGTAGGAGACATGCGAGTGGGGGTATCCTATGCAATGAGTTTGCATAAGACCGGAACACGAAATAGTAACCACTGGTTATAACACCGTTAACTAGTTGGTTTCCTATTTCACTAGGACGACCTTGACAACTTAGTCTTAATCCTGAGTTTATTATGGACTCCTGCTCATGAGGGATTGTCCTTTGATTTGTATGGGTGAGAGTGGCCAATATGCCGACTCAATAAGCCTACCATTTTGGGGACAAGACTGAGTGGGGAGCTGGGAACATAATCGTACAAGATGGAGTTCACTCCTTCCCGACTTTAGAGAAGCAGATGAGTGTTCCCTTAAGTGGTGACTCCGAGTCTTGAACAAAGGGTCCTACCCTCTCAATGGCACGAGAAGGTTTTCTGTTTGATGGTTGGACCACAAATAGGTTGTTCATTAGAGGAGAACTAGTACTTAAGGAAATAGAAGTAACCTAGGGGTAAAATGGTAATTTGACCCAGCTGGTGTTATGGACGCTCGTGAAGGACTAACTAGTCGATATTGGTCTATATTCGTGGGCACATAAAATATGTCTGCAGTGAGAAGAGTGCAACTGTGAGTCTATAGTGGAATGTACACACAGTTAATGAATATTGATTAAGTTGGTGAATGAGTTTGACCAATTAATCTCACATCGTTGGAGCTTCTGATCTGCAGGTCCATTAGGTCCCACTAGTAGCTCATAAAGTAATTTGAGGCAACTAAGTAATAAATGTAAATTGAAAATGTTCAATTTACTAAGGGAAACAATATAATATATATTGATATATTATTATGAGAGAAATTAATATTTGAAGAAATTCAAATATTAAAATAAATTTGAGTCACATTAAATTTATGGAAGTTTGAAAGAGTTCAAATAATGAATTAATTAATTTTAAGTCCTAAAATCTATTTGAGCAAATTAATTAATTCAAGGCCGGAAATTAAATATGTGATATTTAATTGGTGGTTAATTAATTAAAGAATTCATTAACCAGGAATTAATCAACTATGGAAATAATTAATCACTTAAGGAACTGATCAATCATTTATGGAAATGATCTAATCACTTATGGAAGTAATTAGTCATTTGTGGAAAAGATTAATCAATTATGGAATTGATTGATCTTGGATTGATTAAATAAGGAATAAGATTGAATCAATTTTGGAAAAGATTGATTTAAATGAATATTTTATTCATGGTCTCTCTTCTATAAATAGAACACTAGACCTAATTGGTTTAGTAGCCCTCTTGCTCTTAGACTCACAAGACAAGACCCTAGATTTCTCTCTAGCCTCCCTCTTAGAGAAAGACTCCCACAAGTCTTTTGCCTCCTAGACTTAGAGACATATCGGTGTAACCTCTGTGGTTATTGTTCGTTGAAGCGTCGTTGGCAAAGAACGGTGAAGTCTACAATGAAGGTTTGTAACGGTTCTTTCCTGTTTCTTTAGAAAAGCATGAAATAAATTTAGATTTATTTTTCCAGCATGTTTATATCAATTTCAGTGACTTTAAAGCATGTTTAAAGTTTTGTTTTGCCTTTTCGTAACGATATTTTAATGTTAATTAATATACGACGTAAGGTCCAATCGATGCGCTTCGGCTGCGTAGGGCTTTCATCCCCTTCAAGAATATGGTACTTTACCTCCATGTGAGCCATGTCTCGAAGGTAAAATGACCAAACAACCTTTTACTGGACAAGGTTATCGTGCCAAGGAGCCCTTTGAGCTCGTACATACGGATCTCTGTTTTCCAATGAATGTTAGGTCTCGAGGAGGGTAGGAATATTTCATCTCTTTCATAGATGATTATTCAAGGTATGGTTATTTATACCTAATGATTCAAAAGTCTGAAGCCCTTGAAAAGTTCAAGGAGTATAAGGCTGAAGTTGAGAACTTATTAGGTAAGACCATTAAAACACTTCGATCTGATCGAGGTGGAGAGTATTTGGACTTAAAATTCTAGAACTATTCGATGGAACATGGAATCATGTCCCAACTTTCAGCACCAGGTACACCTCAACAGAATGGTATCTGAAAGAAGAAACAAAACCTTGTTAGACATGGTTCGATCAACGATGAGATATTCTCAATTGCCTAATTCTTTTTGGGGCTATGCAGTAGAAACTGCAGTATATATTTTGAATGCAGTTTCCTCAAAGAGTGTTTCTGAAACACCATTTGAGCTCTGGAAAGGGCGTCAAGCTAGTTTCCGTCATTTCAGAATTTTGGGCTTCCCTGCACATGTGCTAGTGGCAAACCCAAAGAAATTGGATTCACGTTCAAAATTATGCCTATTCGAATGCTACCCAAAAGAAACACGAGGTGGATACTTCTTTGATCCACAAGAAAATAAAGTATTTGTATCGACAAATGCTACTTTCTTGGAAGAAGACCACGTTTGAGAACATAAGCCACGCAGTAAGACAGTGTTAAGTTAACTTTCTCGTGAAGCTACAAATTCATCACCAAGAGTTGTTGACGAGGCTGGACCTTCAACAAGGGTTGTTGATGAGCCCAGTACATGTGGTCAAGTCCATCCTTCTCAAGAGTTGAGGATGCCTCGACGTAGTTGGAGGGTTGTTACTCGGCCTTAACACTATCTCGGTTTAGTAGAAACTCCAGCTGTCATACCTGATGAAGGAGTTGAGGATCCATTGACCTTTAGACAGGCAATGAATGATGTGGAAAAAGACCAGTGGGTCAAATCTATGGACCTAGAGATGGAGTCTATGTACTTCAATCAAGTTTGGGATCTTGTAGACCAACCTGAAGGGGTTAAACCTATTTGGTGCAAATGGATCTATAAGAGGAAACGAGACAGAGCTGGGAAAGTACAGACTTTCAAAGCTCGGCTTGTGGTAAAGGGTTATACCTAAAAGGAAGGGGTGGACTATGAAGAAACCTTCTCTCCAGTTGCCATGTTAAAGTTGATAAGGATTCTCTTGTCCATTGCCACATTTTATGATTATGAAATTTTGCAAATGGATGAAGACTAATATTCTGATTGGCAATCTTGATGAGAGTATCTTTATGTCTCAACCAGTGGGGTTCATTGCTCAAGGTCAGGAGCAAAAAGTTTTCAAGCTTAAACGATCCATTTATGGGTTGAAGCAAGCTTCCAGATCTTGGAATATAAGGTTTGATACTTGATGCGCAAATTGCTAACCGCAAGTGTACGAGCCCAAGTTATAATATAGTGATTGAAAATCGAATGTCGTCCTCTGGATTGGTTTTCTAGTTCCCCTAATTACTAAAGGTATATTCGCCCAATTTTATTTAGAGAAAATAATTGAGAAATATGCAAATCAATTAAAAACTAATCAAAGCAATAAAATGTGGAAACTCAATGGAGAAAGGCCTTAGGGAATTGATTTCACCTATTAGATGCATGAATTAATTTAACGAATAATTAAGAACAAATTCGTAACAAGTTTATAAACCAAGGATTATGAATAATTAAAAGCCTCTCCCGAGTGCAATTAATCCTTTAAGCGAATTAAGAAATTGATATCCCTATCTAATTTCAACAATAAGCCTAAGCAATAAGAACAATCCTCATGACGGTTTCTCAAGCAATCCCAAATCTCCCGATTAACGAATTACCTAAGTCATGCAATTGAGAGTCTAATCTAAACTACCCTCTCCCGAGCGATTAGTTAAGAAACAACAACATACAATCTGTGATCAAGAGATTATAAGCATTAATCAAACAATTGCATAAATAAACCGCGTCACGAAACGTCCTAAAAAGCCGTAAATTAATCCATACAAACTAATGGCTACATCAAGCCCCTAAGAAACGAAATCTAGCTACTCATGATCTCTAAAATACAAGCGAAATTTGTCCCAAACATGCTACAAATCAATACAAGAAATAAGGGAGAAAGATTAAACTCGTTGGCCGTGATTCCCGTGCGTTCCCGTCACGAACCTCTCGATCCAAGCTCCAAAATCAAGCTCCCTCGCTCTCTGCCTTGTTCTGTCCGTTTTCTCTCTCTAGAAGTCGTTTTTCTCTCTCCAAAACAGCTCCCCCAATCAGATGGCATCGCAAAATATATATACTGCTGATTCTGTGTGACAGCGTCGAGACGCTAAGGACAAAGCGTCGCGACGCTGTCGCGCGTACGCCCTAATTAAATCTGGAAAGTTCGCAGCGTCGAGACGCTGTGGAGGTAGCGTCTCGACGATGCCTCGAATTTGCGCGCGTGCTGACTTGCGCCCAGCGTTGAGACGCTCCAATGGCTAGCGTCTCAACGCTAGGCCTTTAATTGATCTTCCTTTTCTATTTTCTTGGCCCGAACTTATTCTTTAGCTCCTAAATCATCGGTAAAGCTCAAAAATGTCGATTTCCATTGAAATACTTGATTCCTACAAAACAAAACCAAATAGAGATAAAAATGGCCAAATAATACTCAAGACTAACGATAAAATCATCTAAAATATGGCACAATAAATTGTGCTATCAATACTGCTATCAAATCTTATGGCTTTGATCATAACGTTGGTGAGACTTGTGTTTACAAAAGGATTATCAACAGTTCAATAGCTTTTCTAGTGTTGTATGTAGATGATATTTACTCATTGGGAATGATGTAGAATATCTAGCTGACATTAAAACCTGGCTATCGACTGAGTTCCAAATGAAAGATTTGGGTGAAGCTCAGTATGTTATAGGAATTCAAATAATAAGGAATCGTAAGAACAGAACGTTAGCCCTGTCTCAAGCATCGTATATAGACAATATGTTGTCTAGATATACGATGCAGAATTCAAGAAGTGTTTATTACCCTTCAGGCATGGAGTTCATTTGTCTAAGGAACAGTGTCCTAAGAGAACTCAAGAAATTGAGGATATGAGACGGATCCCTTATGCTTCAGCAGTGGACAACCTTACGTATGTCATGTTGTGTACTAGGCCTGACATATGCTATGCAGTTGGGATAGTTAGTAGATACCAGTCCAATCCAGGGTTAGACCACTGGACTGCAGTGAAACATCCTCAAGTATCTTAGGAGAACGAGGGACTATCAGCTTGTGTATGGTGCTAAGGATTTGATCCTTACAGGATACACAGACTCTGACTTTCAGACTGATAAGGATTCTAAGAAATCCACATCAGGGTCAGTGTTTACCCTTAACGAGGGAGTTGTAGTCTGGCGTAACATCAAAGAATGATGCATTGTAGACTCCACCATTGAGGTTGAATATGTCGCTGCTTGTGAAACAGGTAAGGAGGCTGTATGGCTTAGGAATTTATTGATGGATTTGGAAGTTGTTCCAAATATGACCTTGCTAATCACACTTTGTTGTGATAGTAGTGGTGCTGTGGCAAATTCAAAAGAACCTCGATCGCAGTCACAAAAGAGACAAACACATAGAGTGCAAATATCATGTCATCAGAGAGATCGTTCAACGAAGGGACGTGATCGTCACAAAGATTTCTTCGGAGCACAATATTGTTGATCCATTTATGAAGACTCTCACGGCTAAAGTGTTCGAGGGTCATCTAGAAAGTCTAGGTCTGCGAGATATGTACATGGAATAATATAGGGCAAATGGGAGAAATGTAATGGTATTGTTGTGAATGCCCTAGTTTATTGTATGTACCTGTATTTGTACTTTTCATGTATTATACAATGTTAATACAAAACATTATTCCTACTTCAATGATTATTCATTCGATTTTGATTGATGATGTACATTACCCACTAGAGTTTTAGTTCAAGTGGGAGTTGTTAGGTTTTATGCCCTAAAACTCGTAGATAGTAAATGAAACAAATTAATCGATCTCAATAAAACGTTATTTGAGTGATTCAGTAATTTGGTTATTTAGTAATCGAGTTATCATTAATAAACCTCAAATCGCATAAACTAAGATGTTAAATGAAACTTTGACTAGTATGTGGGGACATACAGGGATCACTGTCACTACAACAAATATCCCTTTTAATATCATTTTAGGACAGCTTTTCATTTAAAAAGCTATTAAAAAGGAAGAAAAAAATAAGCGGGAAGTGAAATTATGGCGCCCGATCACAATACGAAAAGATCCAACATTACGCTTTTTCTCTCTACCGCCATTTGCTGACCTTCAGTAGTTCTGATATCTGAGGATTTTGGTTGTTCATCTCGAGATCTTCCATTTCCCCATATCCTCTCCATCCTATTTCTGATTTCTGATCTCCAGCTATCTCTGTTTTGAGATTTGAGGATTTTGGTTGTTCATCTCGAGATCTTCGAGGAAGATAGGTTTGCGAGAGAGGATCCAAGCCTAACCCCAATCCTAGTCCCACCATTTGCGGATGGAGTTGTCGGCGAGATTGTCGATCGAGGGCATGGATTTGGATTTGTAGATCACCGAGGTAGTGGCAGGGAAGGAGATTGGCTGGATTGGGAGGGATAAAGAGGAGGAGGACGACATAAGGTTTGCTCTACGCCGCGGTGTGGGAGACTAGGAAGGCGTCGAGGAGAGGTTTAGTCGGGAGGAAGCTGCGAGTCTTCTGGATGGTGTGGACGACGGAGGACATGGGTGGCGAGACGGTAGAGGGATGTTGCGGTGATCAAGTTTGGGGGAAATGAAGAAGGAAAATGGGAAGAGGTGGAATTGAAGATTGTATTGCACAACTCCCCAATTCATTCGACCCACCATTAATTTTCTAACAATTTCAACTCCACCGTTCGAACAAATCCATCCTCAATCTTCTCCCAACATTCTTCTTCTCTATCATTCCATTTGAGGAACTACATCGTCTGATCATCTATTGTTCAAGCAACTTCAACTCCATCTTCTTCTCTATTGCTTCTAACTCGGTAAATTTATTTTTCCTTATTATTTTTCTCCTTCTTGTTCCCTCTGGTACCAATGGGTTTCCAACATTATGTTGTTCTGTGGTAGTGACTTAGATTTGGAAGGAGAATAATGACAATTTTGGAATGAGAAAAATGACAATGGTATCAGTGGCAATATCTTTGCTTATATATATTTGTGGTACTGAAGAATATGTCTTAGGTTAGATATCTCTGTTTTTCGAGATTGATTCTTGTAATTTCTTAATAGAGTTATAATTTTTACTTCAAAGTATTTGGTTTCTAAGAAAAGCACAAGAGGAAAACGTTTTGTGGAAGTGTTTTATTAAGAGAAATTAGGCGGTCAAATTTGGATTGTCCTTTCGCAACTTTTTCTCTCGTTTTACTAGAAAACCAAACATAGACAAGAAAACAAATGAGGAAATGGTTGTTGATATGTTAGGATGTTAGTAGTCAAAGGAATAATCATGAATTTTTATGGCACCCTTTTAAGAATCTTTTAGTAAATCCAACTCTAGCTAAATTTTTTTATGCCAAACGATAGATCTTTATTCACTTTGGATACAATGTTTGTTTGTTGAAATTACAACTCTCTACACTGCAAAAAGTTGTAAAATACAACACTTTTTTCTTCAGCTACCTTAGTTTCTAGGATTTTTCTATTTTGTGAAGGTTTTGTTCTTTCCATGTGCTTTCATATATGAATATTTGTCCTAAGGCGTTCATTTACCAAACCATAATTATATAACCTTGCTCTATCTTGTATTATCTGAAAACTAAAGTAGAAAGCTACTTGCTATATACAACTTGGATATCATCGTAATTTTGTTTCTTTTAGTAGTTGTAATTTTTTTTTTCTATGCGTTCGTTCAAATGCTAAACAATGAATTAAATCCCACTTTATTGTTGATTTGCTCTGTTCAAGTTGATTAATAATGTGACCTTCTATTGAATGATCCAACTATTATCATGTCTTGTTAACCTGTAGACTCCAAATTTATCTTTGTGAAGCTTCCGTTTTCTCTCGTCTGCAACCCATCTCTTGCACATTCTGAAGATTAGGTTTCTTAAGTTCTCTTTGGGTATTAACAGTAACAATGGTTAGGTTGACAAGATTCACAAGATTTTTGGAAGCAATGTTCTGGCTAGGGTTTGGGAGTTTGCAACAGGTCGTTCATAGCATTACTATACCTTTTTTATTCATTGCAGGTTGATTATTCATCAACACGAGTTTAGCTTATGATGTATTTTGAAGCCCTCGTCCAAACGAGTATTTTAAAGAGAGCCGACAAGGAATTCCCCTCTCGTTTTATCTCCTATTCAAGATTGATTTTGAGTTCTCCTCAAGTAGCCCATCAATTGTAAGGTAAGTTTACATTATGTCTCTTTTCATTAACAAATATCAATTTCAGTCAATTTTGTTTCATGTATGCATAATCCCTAATCGACATTAATGGAGGTTTACCCATTTTTGTTCATGTTTTACTATACATAGGTTATGGAATTACAGAGAAATGCTCTAGAGTTGCATTCAGGGTCATGGTTTCATGATTAGCGAGGTCTCAAAACGAAGCTACGATTGACTTTTGAAATTAGTAGTTTTTATTTTAGATGAAAGGTTTTTTTCCTTGGGCATCTTTAATACATCATCTCTAATTTTCATTTGGACCTCTAAATCACTCAAGTAATCCTTGTTAGATGATGCAACCTCCATTCTTTTTTCTCACAAATTTACTTTTCCTGTCAGATATATGTTCTAATGCTCATTTTTTCTAGGAAACTCCCATGCCATCTATGAATTCGCACCAGTAATTTAGATGTCGATTGCTTTTTTTTTTTTTTTAAATATATTATGTTTAGATCCCATGATTTGAAAACATCTATATGGAATCTACCTTTGTCTTTGTTTTATTTTATTTCTTTCTATTGTTTTGCCTTAATTTCTACACCTGCTCTGTAAACGTATTTAGTTATTATTTTATATTTTGGTTCGTGCTTATTGATTTCTTTGGGAGTATTGTCCAGGTATCATCTCTTATACTAACATGGCTTAGACTTCCAAAGACTTAGTAATAATTTCATTATCTTTGTTTTTATATTTGCATTTGCATGATGGTTACTAGTTTTTTACTAAATAAAAAAGGATTTTTACCAAGGAAGGCCTAGTTGGTGTGTTTTATATTGAAGAAGAGATATGGCTTATAGATCCTCTGGGACTTTTGACCAACTCAGTGAAAAAAAGTTCACTATCATTTGCCTCACTATACCTAATCTTGTCCCTTTATTTCGTGACTTGGTAATTTGTTGTTTTTTTTTTTCTTTTTCTTGTTTGAGATGTCAAATTAATCCAAGTTGATTATACCACTACTCTTCGATGTCCCTATTGAAGAGTGTTTCAAAGTCAAGTCACTCCAATGCACCCCTTATAAATGGCCATTGAGGTAACCTTCTTTTAGTATTCCACAAATGAGATGTTGGTTCAATCTCACTTTGTGGTTGGAGTTTCTGGAATAGGAATTGATAGGTCAATTATGTGTACTCAAATGATTTTAACATCACTAACCCTCTCACAACATTTATGCTAGTCTAAAAGCCTTTCAACCTCCAAATAAAGCATTAATGGAGGTCAATACAAGTTTGTTTTCAACCTCAACTTCCCAACACACTTACCTAGTTTTTAAAAACGAAATTCTAGTAATAACATTGGGTTGGTTGGCAAGAAAATAATAGGTCATTTGAGATAATGGTTGAATGAATTTGTCATTTAATTATGAACTAGCAAAAGTGAACGCTCCCTGAATTCTTCTTTTATATTTGCAATGCAGTTTTATTTGTTTCGTTAATTGTACTACTTAGATGCTTTTAATTATGGTAATAATTTAGATTTAGTTATGGTGTTTCTTATTTAGTACATTGATTGAGATGTACACTAAATACTATTTTTTTAAAAGAAAAAAGATTCTTGCTGTGTTACATTTCCTTTTGAAATTATATTGAAATACAACAAAAATTTTCACAGGTTGAAGTTTAGCTAATTGAACATTCCAGACACAACCCATCAAAACTCAAACTAAGTGTCATTTAGCCAACATGAAATACAATCGTGTTATATTTTGTTTGATTGGATCTCTTTTGTTTTTCTTTTTTTAACTTAGGGCCCGTTTGGTAACGTTCTCGTTTCTTGTTTCCGTTTCTTCATTTTTAATAAACAAAAATAGAATTTCATGATCCTAACACCTATACATTCAATAAAAATAAACCTATATTCTTATTTATGTTTGGAAAAAATTGGAAATAAGAACAAAAAATGAGAAACTAGTTTTAGTTGTTCCCAAAAGTTCTATACAAATTTTGGGAGTGTTTCTAAAAAATGAGAAACAAGAAACATACATAGTTATTAAATGCTTAGATTTCTTAATAAAATTAAAAACAAGAAACGAGAAATGAGAACGTTACCAAACGGGCCCTTAATTAACTTGATTTCATGTTTAGATTATCAAGCTTGATGGACTCTGGTGCTTGTATCCAACTTATCTATGATTAAAATTTTTCTTGTATGTTTTAATTGTTATTTTAATAACAATCAATCTTCTTTTTTATTGTTTTTGTGTTGAATATAATTATGATTATGGGTGAATTAGACTAAGAACCTTAAAAGCAAGGATGTTCATATTGTTTGCATGAACTCTTAGACACCTAATACTATAGTAAGAAGTTTTGATATGTAACATTTGCTAAACATTAATTTTTGAAGTTTAACAAATCTTTCAAAAAGTTTTCTCATTAGATTTATTTCAACCTTTTAAAGGCTAAGTGACAGTTGTGTATCATCGTAGAAGTTTTCAATCAATGGGAGTGGATATAAGGATGAATCTTTCAATGTTCATAACAATATATATCTCTTCCATTTTGTTTCTTATAGTATTTCATATTCTTTTTACTGGCATGTGGTACATTGGTTTGCTTTCACGTGTTGTTGGAAAGAGGCTTGAGATTTTGGCAATTTTCAGAATTGTGCTATAAGTTATGTGGATGGCTCTTGTGGTTTGTGTTATACTAGAAGTTATTAGTTATTGTCTCTTTTCCTATGTTGTTGTATCAATTCTTGCTCTCATTCATGGTGGTCATAAGTATTGCCTGCGGTGTGTTTTGTAGTCACTGTGGCAATAATGTTGTTTTGAAAGATAGAAAACTTCAACAGAGAACCTATAATTGGTTTTCTTTTTGGAAGAAAGAAGAACGAAGTACTTGGCTCATAAAATTTATTCATGTAAATGAATTGAAGGATCAGGTGTGCTCGTCTTCGTTTGCACCCATGCGGTCTGCAAGTGATTACCCACTTCCATTTCTTCTTTAGTTTGAGGTCTTTTAGTTATTTACTCTATTTAGAGTTGTTTTATAGGTAAGAAACACTATTTGGAGTTGTTAGTTGAATAAGATCGAAAAGTGAAATAAATCGACTAGCTCAAAGGTGATGAGAATTCAATTGGTTCTTGAAGACCTTGCCCTATTTGATTGAAGTTCAAGTAGTTCTAGCAAAAAATTGCTAGATCTATTTCCTTCCATCTATTTTTGGCTATTTTCTTCCATTGAAGTCAAGTACTTTTCAAAAGACTTTGCCTTGTTTGGTGGGAGTTGGATCTATTTCCTTCCTCCTATTTTTCAGCTATGAGGCTGGATGAATCTTGAAAGAAATTGATTGGATCTTAAGGAAATAAAGACTGAAAAGCTTTGTTTGAGGCTAGATCTTGAAAGAATCTGAATGAATCCGGAAAGAAATTGATTTGGTAATCACATCAATAAAGGTATTCCTTTTTTTCCTTCATTTTCCCAATTTTGTTGTTCTTGTTGGTTTTTTTCTCTTTGTTCTTGGCAAATTTAAGAGAGAAAAAGGAAATGGTGCCTTGAATTTTTTTCTTTGTTGTTATCGGCTGAAACGTCTCATGCTTATGTAAAAGAAAATGCTTGGAAAATCCTACACTAAATCACTTTGATGATGTTCTAACTCTTTCGAAATTGCTCGTTACTATGAATTTTCTTCAATTACTTGAAAGTGTCCATCCAACCAAGTTTATTCCACTAAAAAATTAGGTCCAAAGAAATTCCCTCTAAACTCATAATATCCTTAGAATACAAGTTTGCTAAGAACTTAGGATTTCATCTCCAATGTCATTTTCTATCACAAGCTTCTGTCAAGCTTCATCTCAACAATAGAATCCTTTCTCTTGCCACAGAAACCATATGACAAATCAACTACTCTTATTTCACCTTACATTCCCACACCTTGAGTGTTGCAGCCGGTTTTTGTAAAAAAAAAAAGAAAAAAAAAAAAGAAAATGGGAAAGTGGCTTTTCAGCTAGTCAAAAAGGAGGGAAGGGGGGGGAGGGGAAACTTTCACGTTTTTCCCCCCAAATTCGGTCAACTGACCGTATTAAAAGAAAAAGGAAAACTCAGATTTCTCTCTCTCTCTCACGCACCCTCTCTCCCTCTCGGCACTCTCTCTCTCTCCCTCGTAGCCCTCTCTCCCCCTCAGCCTTCAGCTCACCGCCGCACGCTGCCTTCAGCTCACCGCCGCCGACCTCGCGCCTCCGCCTCTGCCGTTCGCCACGCCGACGGTAAAGTCTCTCTCTCTCTCTCTCTCTCTCTTCCTTCCTCTCGGCTTCACGTTTTTCTCTCTCTCTCGGGTTGTAGGTCTGCCGCCGCTCGTCTCTCGTCGCCGTGAACCGCCGCCATTCGCCGTCTCCTGAAGCGCCGCCACAGCCACGAGCAGCCACTGCCACCCTCGGTTTCGTCCTTCGTTTCAGATCTGTTCGACGCCTTCAGCAAGTGGGTAAGGAATTTGTAAGTGAGATTTAAGGTGTTTTGGTCAATTTAATGTGTAATCATGGATACCCATTGATTCTAGCTTCAAATTTCAAGGTGCCCGTAGCGTTTGGAGGTCGAATTGTCGAATTTGAGCGTAATTTGGTAACTGGACATCAAGCGTTAGGTTCGTTTGGGTGAGTCTTCGACCTCCTTAAGTCTTGTGTTCTTAAGAAAAATTATTGGAACTGGAATGCTTCTCGGTATTCAATTGAGATTCTTTCATATTCTCAAGGGTTGGGGTTATTGTGAGCATTTGTCTTCCCGAGAGAGAAGTGTGGAGCTTTGTTTTGTAATCTGAACCTATTTGAGTGAGAAATTTAGAGATTTAAGAGTTGTATTTTCCGTAAAAGGTTAATCCTTTTATTAAACTTGGAATTTGCTCATTATTAATGGAGTGTCTACAATGGATATAGAATTTGCTCATTCAATTGTTACCTTGCATTTTTACTTTTAACTCTACTTTAACAATATAAAAGAGTACAGATTAAAAACTCTACCCTTCTAGATTTAGAATATGCTTTAATTAAAATATATTTTTACTTGAGATTGGGAATGCAATAGAAGTATGAAATTTGATTAAAGTATATGATAATTGAATAAATTGGTCTCTAACCTTGAAATTATTTTGTCCTAGGATTCAGTTCCATTTCGAAGTATTTGAACTAAGTTTAAGGTAGTTTTTTTGGTTGTTTTGGTGGAGAAATTTTTATTTTTGGTCTCATGCATTTGATATTTATTCTATATGAACTAGACTTAGGTTGTTGTTTACGAGATGTTCTATCGAGTTTTACGAACATGATTTCGTCTATTAGTCATGCTTGTTTTATGAAAAAATGCTAATCAATATGTATCTGTTTAGTTTAGTTTGGATTTTCTCATACCATATCTTAATTGTGAGTTTGGAGTAGATTCGTGTTGTATATATTATGATTTGCAATGCTGATTATATGGTTTGAGTTTAAGATACATTTTTTCAATATTGTATTGAGTTAAATTGCTCCTCGGTAAACCGCGAAGAGAATTAGGATCGATTACAAGTGGAGAATAGTAGTAGGAGAGCGTGGAAAGGTTTCAAACTTCAAATGAAACTCGAAATTTTCCGATGCCCTTTGATTACAATGAGGAAGCCTTATAAAGACTCCGGATTTGAAATTACAATTGAAAATAGAAAATTAAAAGATAAGAATCAATCCGACAGGACAGGACCCCTGACTGGATTGATGTGATTGATGTGACAGAAGATAAAATAATTAAAAGCAATGATTACAAAACGACAAGATAAGATCTGATAACAAACAAGATAAGATTACAAAAAGATAAGATGCTGATATGATATGCTCCTCCTCCATCTTTTGTCATATCACTTTATTAAAGTAGCTTTAATAAAGTTTACCATTATTGTCCTTGTCGCACAGGCTTGGAATATTATGTCATCTCACTTTATCAGGCGTGAAGGCAAGGTATGCTGACCAACGGATTTAATACTCATCTCGAGATTTACTACCGGGACCACACACCGCAACAGTCCTTCTCAACAGTCCTTTACTGCGAGTTGTCATAATGTTCTTTGTCTAAGAGAATTGGACTTTGTCTTTTAGTACTGATGTGGAGTTGCTTAATTTACAATTTATAATTTACATAGGTTAATTAATTTACACACTAACTGATAGCGAGCATAGCTAGCTAGTTTTCCCTAATTAATTTATCTAGTCTTTTATAATTTATTGGCCAAAATGATGCATTTTTGTGTTGTTTTTGTAGGAAATAAATATTTGAGCTAATTGCGTGTTCGGGACATGAAAAAGGGCAAAAAGATCGAAAAAGGATCAAGTTGGAAGAAGTCAAATTCAGCCCAGCTGATTTAAAAAAAAAAAAAAAAAAAAAAATTCATAGCGTCGCGACGCTCTCGACAAATTTTCCAGATTCGCGGTATCGCGACAGCGTCGCGACGCTGTCCATAGCGTCTCGACGTTATCGACAGATTTTCTATAAATTCCTCTTTTCAGCTACGGATTAGGGGAGTCCAATTGGTTAGATTTTAGTCCTAATTTCGACTAGAGACCTTTGGTGGGAGCTAAAGCAAGGTCAAGGAGCGGGAATCAAGCGAGAAGACGTGGAGATCGTGACAGGGACGTGTCGGTTTCGACGGATTCGAGTTTTCCTTTCTCTTTCCCTTACCTCTTGTAGTTTTTATGACTTTTCTTTCAATTAGTGTTTATGGTTTAAAGACTATGAATTGCTAGTTTTTTGTCTTAGGGATTGATGTAATTGTTTTAGTTTTTTGATTGATTTTAGGTATGAATGTGTTTTTATTTTATGCATGCAATTTTGTTTAATGCTTTCAATTACTTGATCACTAATTGAATGATTTAAGTGTTGAATCTAACTTGGGAGGGAGGATTTGGCCTAAGACTTACTTTGTTTAATTGCATGACTAGAGTAGAAATTCTAAGTTTGTGACGGGATTTGGAATATCTTTAGAATCGTAACAAGGACCGAACCGAATAATGCCTTGCATGTTAATGAACTTAGATAGGGATATCAAGTTAGTTTATATGCATGAGAATCAATTATACTCGGGAGAGGTAATCGTGATAAAAGTTTCCTTGGCTTGTAGAATAATTGCACGGTCAATTCATTCCTATGAGTCAATCCTCAATCTTAATCAATGAAATCAATTCCCTAAGAGTCTTTCCATTTGAGTCTCCACTTTTATTTTTATGCTTTTAGTCTTTACTTTTATCTTTATCATTGAGTTTTGCTCCCTAAATAAAATTGGACAAAAGTATTCACGATACTTAATTTGCTAGAAAACCAATCCAGAGGACGACACTCGTTTTACACGAAAACACTATATTATTACTTGACCCGTACACTTGCGGTTAGCAAATTGCGCATCACTAACCTTTTTTTTTTTTTTTTTTTTCACATTAGACTCACATGGGTTGTGAATCTAAAAAGGATCATTGAGGTCATATTCACCCTCTTCTTCGTTTTCAACGTTGGAGTTGTGGTGAGAGGATGATGATGCTATTGATGTCGCTTGATTGAGGATCTTTTGGAAATCTACCTCAGTCGTTGTTTGAGCTAAAGCAGCTAATAGTTTTGATTTTGAGTTAAGGAATTCAGCATTCTTCCTTTTTGATAAGTCTTGAAGGTAGCCATTATCGGCGAACCATTGTTTGACTTCTTTGATGCCGGCGTGAGAAAAATTATATTTATCCCACCATTTGATTTGAAGAATTTTGACAAGTTGTTTGAAATATGGATATGTAATTGTCTGGATATTCCAACAGAAAATCCAGGGAATTTGGAAATATAAACAAAAACGCATATTAAGAGGAAATGCATTTTTGTATATTGTTTGAGAAAAATAATGGAAAGGTTCTTGAATGGGAACGGGAAAAATTTCTTCGGAGGATCCGAAGGTTTTCCACCATTTTATGAACCAAAAAGGAAATTGACATTTGTAAGCATTTTGACAAAATTGGATGAACCAAGAATGGTCATAATTTCTGTACCACATAACCATATACCAAGCTTCAATATAATCTCGGTATGAGTAGGTTTGAGGATTGAAAGGTTTTGAAAGAGTTCTTTCTGTCAGGATGCTTTGATTCCAGTGAGTAGGGTTGATGACCTTTTTGATTTTTAGCTTTGAATAAGCGATGATTGATGGATCATTTCTGTCGGGAATATGGGTTATCTCGACAGATTTTGAGTCTACCAGAATGAATTCATAATATTTTCTAGTTTTGATTAAGGATTTTGGAATGAAATAGAATCCTTGAGGATAAATGTTTTGAATAATTTCAATAATCGAACTCCCATCGAATTCGGGTTCGACTATTGGTTCGGATAATTGAAGAGATTTTTCGAAATAATTTTTTATCTCGGGTTTTGGAATAAATCTTTTGGGAGGCTGAACGGCCTCAGCAAAAGTCGTAGGGATAGAAGATCCCTGTTGAGAAGAAGATGGGGTAATAGGAGAGACAATAGGTCTCAATTGAGTTACAGAGGTCGGAGAGACAATAGGTCTCATTGGAGTAACGGCAGAAGGCCGTGCAAGAGAGGCGGATGGCCTCGGTGGTGGAGTTAAAGACTCCATTGAATCTCTAATTTGAAGGGATGCACTTCTGGTTCTTGGACGATTCACAGGAGTGAAGCCAAGATCCATGGCATATTGATCTGCGCTCATAGGAGCTTGAGATTTTGAAGATGAAGCTGGGCTTTTGCCCTTTGAAGATGAAGAGGCTTTGCCTCGCTGATCACTCATTTTTAGAAAGAGAGAGAGGAGAAGAAGTTTTTCTTGTAAGGAACTCCCTTGAGAGGTAATCAGCCAAGGGGTTTTGAACGCCTTTTATAGGCAAAATTTGGAAATCAAAGCATGACAAGATTGCTTGCCACCTTGCAAATATCTGTTTTGAAACAAGATTTTTTACATCTTTTTCTAAAACAAATTTAGAGGCTCTTGAATCAGTTTTAATTGTAAAGCTTTTATTGATTAAATCTCCTTGAAACTTTTGAACACACAAAACGATGGCTAAAATCTCTTTTTTGACTGTTGAATAGTTTTTCTGAGTACTATTCCAAACTCCAGAATGAAATCTGATATTTGATTCTTTGTTATCAACACACTGTTTTAAGATTCCTCCATATCCGATATCTGATGCGTCAGATTCCACTATGAGGTTTGCTTTTGGATTGATAAGACTTAAACAGGGAATTGATTTGACTAAAGTTTTAATAGACTTGACAGCCTCTGTGTGCTTGTCGGACCAGGGCTCTGGGTTCTTTTTCAATCTCTCAAAAAGAGGTTTGCAAACTGTTCTAAGATTTTGAATAAATTCAGATACATAATTGAGGCAACCTAAAAATCGTTGTAATTGAGTTTTATCTAAAATTTGATCAGGAAAATTTGAAGGAAACTCTATTGATCTTTGAATAGGTTTTATTAAACCTAAATGAATATCAAATCCTAAAAATCTGATTTGAGTTTGAAATAGTGAGAAAATCTTTGAATTTGAAATTCTTTTTAATAAATCTTGTTTGTTTGGAATTGGATATCTTATCCATTCCAAAACTTTGTTAAGAGGTTTGTAATTAATGACTAACCTTGGAACACCTCGCTCCTTTTCTGCTTGATTATTGACATAGAACGCTGCACAAGACCAATGGCTCTTTGAAGATCTGATGAGTCCTTTCTGCAAAAGATCATCTATTTCTTTTTTGCAATGTGTTAGCAAATCAGAATTCATTTGTATTGGTCTAGCCTTTGTTGGAATCTTTTCTTCCTCAAAGTTTTTTATATAAGGAAGATTTACAATATGTTGTTTTCGTTTCCAGAAAGCATTTGGAAGATTTGAACAGACTTCTTTTTCTAATTTGGATTTAAAAGAAGTTATTTTATCTTGTATTGATTTTCTTTTTAATTCTTCTTCTATTCTTTTGTAAGAGATTTCATCTTTTTAGAATTGTATTTGTTTTTCTTTGCTTTCTATAACATTTATAGAATTTTGAACTGTTTCCTTTTGAAGACTATGGACTTCGTGGCAAGCTATTGGGCTTGTAAATTTGAATATTATTTCTTGTCCTAGAACGTCAGAGATTATTCCCTCTTCTGAAATTCTTATTGGATATAATCGAGTGAGGAATGGAGTACCTAGGATCAATTCTTGTCCTAGATCTTTGACCAAAAGAAAAGAGTTCACAAAGCAAACTCCTTTGTTACAAACATGGACTTTTGATAATTTATAATTGATTATTAATTGATTATTATTAGCACCACGAAGGGTTTCAGATGTTTTTTCAAAATAGATTGAAGGTATTAATCCTTCTCGAATACAATTTTGATCGGCACCTGAATCGATCAGTGCATGGAGCGTGATTGTAAAATCATGGATCTTTAGGGTCACTAAAGAATACCATTTTTTGAATCGTATGCTGGAAATAGCTCCAACGAAGGATTCTTCCTCTTCGTTAGGTTCTGTTTCCATGACTGTTTTGATTTGAGATATTTCTTGATGGAGATGGAAAATTTCTAGATCAGTAGTTCTTTTAAGTTCTGAGACTTCTCTTTTTAAGATATTAATCTCAGCTTGAAGATCTTGAATAGAAACGGGCTTTGGTTCTTCGAATTTTTTGACGACATTCTTCCATTCATAAGGCTGGAAATTACTTTGTTCATTTGGCTATTCTTTTTCAAGAATTGAATTTTTAAGGCTATGTAAGATTGATTTTTGGAGTTCTACGTTGTCTATTTTTTCAACAACATTGAGTAGAGTTTCTTGATCTTTTGTTAGGACACATATGCATCCTGAACAAACTCTTTTGCCTTCATTTTCTTCCTCTTCATAATTACTACTGGAATATGAATCGGTTTCTTCTTGTAATTCAAGAATTTGAC
The DNA here is from genome assembly GCA_017139565.1 of Luffa aegyptiaca. NCBI lineage: Eukaryota > Viridiplantae > Streptophyta > Magnoliopsida > Cucurbitales > Cucurbitaceae > Luffa > Luffa aegyptiaca. Next base: position 41,053,155 of record CM029407.1, read on the forward strand.
CTTCATCTGAACTATAAATGATTGATTTTTCAGAATCAGATTGAATAATGTTTAGAAGTTGTTGTTTTGTATTGTCATCTATTTCTAACTCATTAATCTTCTTTTTCATAGGACACTTGTTTGCATAATGTCCATGAGATCTACATTTGTAGCATTGAATGTTTCTTTTTGAACTTTCTCCTTTGTAAAAGGGGCGTTTTTTGTATGAATTAAAAGGTTTTTTGTAATTTTTTCTTTGAAATGGCCTATATGGCCTGTAGCTTTGTCTACTTTGGTATTTCTGAAATCTTTTGATGGATGATTTTCTCGCCGTTGATGGAGGTTGAAGTTTTCCACATCCATATTGATCGCAGAAAATCCCCAATTCTGCTCGTCTAGATCCAAAGGATTTGTTGAGTTTGGATTGAATTTTTGATTCATTGCAGAGACGGAGACCTTCTCCTATTATAAAGGAAGTTAAATTTCCATAGGTTAGAGTGTCCCATGGAATTTTTTTGTCGTATTTAGAATTCAGATTGATTTTGACTCGTTCGGCAAAATAGCTAGGAAGAGCTTTAATAAAATGTTCTTTCCAGATTGAAGAGGAACAATCTGCTCTAATAAGGACTTTACTTAAAAATATATCTTTGTACCATCTGAAATCTCCTAGTGTTGGGCACTTGAGATTCAGAAGGATATTAGCCGATCTGGCCTGATAAAAGGCTGGATCGCCTACAAAGGCGTTTGTAAGGGTATAAACAAGGGTGTTAACAGCATCTTCTACGCTTTCTTCCCTTTCAACAGTTTGGGGTAACTGACCTTCGAGTTTGATTGTTTGTTTTTTCTTTTCGATAAGTTTATGGGTTAAAATATACTGACGATCACCTTCCGTCAGATATTGATCCCACCATTGTTTCAATTGACCAGTGAATCCTGCAACAAGAAGTTGGGCTACTTCATGGTCTCGTTTGCCTCTCTGACGATAGGCATTTGAGGCAATGAACATTTCGTTTAATACATTGATGATAAGATAATCAGATATGTCGTCTATGTTCCATTCATGGATGGCTAATCCGTCATAAACAGCTTGAGTCATTTGAGCTTTTTCTTCAAATTCGACATCCTGGAAAGAAGGTTGTGGATACCAATTTCACCTATTCGTAATTCTTGATGCTTGTGATCTTGTCCCTATTTTTAGGACTTCGTTTGGCTGTTCAGTTGCTCTTTCTTCCAGGGAAAGATTTCTTGTTTTTTGAATAATTTGATCGATGAAAGAATCATTAATGACATTAATAGAAGAAGTTGACGGTTTTGATATATGAAGACTGTTTAATTTTTCTTCGATTAAAGCTAAGGCTTCTTCTTCTTTGGTCATTATTTTAATATTAGTATCAAGTATTGTTGGTTTGAATAAGGGAATTGACTCATCTATTGGTGGTATAAAGATTCCTGTGGTTGAAGATGAAATAATGGAAGGTTTTGATACCTTTCCATCAATTCTTTCAACTTGATCTGCTATGGTATGAAGGATTTTGTTAGAAAAATTGTTTTGAAGCTGAATGTTTTTTATATCCTTAAGAGTAGGAATGTTTTTCTCATCCTTCTCTTGGATCATTTTAAAAGGACTGGCTTTGATTTTTTCTCCATAGATAGTATCAAATTCTATTTCCTCTAAAGGAGGATGAATAGAATGGATTTTACCTCTTTGAGTAGTTTTCCAGGATTCTTGAAGCATATTGATTTCGTCTTTGGATTCCTTCATCCAAGTGAAAAACGAAATATTTTGTTCGACTTCTTCCATGGAAGAATACCATTTTGATCTTATCTCAAATCTTTGAGTTTTATCAAAATTTTTGAAAAAGGCTTTTCTTTTCGCACTATTTTTAAAAGAAAGGAAGTCTCTCTTAAGGGCTTCTTTATCAATTGAAAATTCTTTGATAAGGACATTAATTTGGCTGGCAAACACAGATCGATTATCCATGTCTGTTTGTGTGGGTGATTGTGGCTGATCTTCATATCGAACATTTGCCACATTCTGCTCTATATTGACTGATTTTACTCTTAATGAGTTGGATCGGTCAAAATAGAATTTGGAATCGATTTCTGAAGAAGTTCCAGAGGTGCTTGGTCTAGAAGACATAGATTCTTTAACCTTTGATGTTTCTAGTTCTTCAGAAAATTTGACTTCTACCGTTCCATCGGTATGTTCAACAATTTTGGCTAAGTTTGAATTCTTTTTTGGTGGAGTGAAAGCTTCTGTAAGCTTCCATGTTGGGTTCCTTGTGATCTGTTCCCAGGATAAGCTTTTGGGAACAGTGACTGCAGACCTATCTAGGTTTGCCTCTAAAAGAACAGTTGATCCTTTAGGTGAGGATCTCAAAGCTCTCGGGGAGATATTAGTATTCATAAGCTTGTAATAGATTGTAAAAATCATTACAGCAGAATGACTCTCTTCTTGAATATTGAGGTTTTGAGAATAGACATCAGCTATTAGGGCAGATAGGATGTTAGGATCTTTTAATGAAAGAGTAAAATTTGGATAACAATTGAAGAAAATAGGTCCTCCTTCAAGATTGGATTGGACAATTCCCAAAAGAGAATTTTAAAAACTCAAGTGTCTCTTATCTCTCAAAGAGACAAGAATTGGAATATCTAAACCGAGTTTGAACAGAGGTTTGATGGCTATTTGAACTAATCTTATATGAAGATAATTAAATTCTTCACGATGTTGAAGAATAAGCTTTTTTGAAAAAAGATTTATTGTTTCTCGGTCATTGTTGATTGGAATATTTTTCTCAGAGATTTTAATACAGTTTCTTTGAGAAAAATTTAAAGTACTATGATAATAAATTGTTTTTGGATCTACCTTTGGGATACTCCATTGATGGAGTTTATCTTCTATTTTTGCTATGGATAATTCTTGATTGGTAGAACTTGAGATTTTTGAATCAGCATCACCCTTGTGATCCTCATGATCACTGGAGATTGAAATCGCTTTCCCTTTGACTCTAGAGCTCAGCATTCTTTTTAAAAGCTTAGACATAGTTATCTTCTTTTGTGCATATTACAAAATAGAACAAAATAAATTCCATTCTATCTTCCAAACTTTGCAAATTCATCAATTATATAAGTGTCCTAAATTTTTAGGGTCTTTTATTACTTAGGTAAATTCCGACTAAATGAATCTATCTAACTCTACGCCTTTTGTAACTCTTTATAAAGGTCTTTATCTAATGTCTAGGTGAATTAAACGCTTTTAATTACCTAGTGATGTGTGCATGCTAATAAGACCGTGGTTAATTCAACTTAGGTACTAATCCATTTGTTGAGAGAGTTCCCTTATAGCTGAAGTCTTATATCCTACTTTATAATGGTTTAATTATACTTAAAATACTAAGTAGGATATTCTAATCCTATTAGAATCATGATCTTAGGTCTATTAAATTTTAAACCATTTAAATTTATCTCAATCCCTAAGATCCTATGGTAGCATGCATCTCTTTGTTTTAGATTTGACGGTTTCTATTCATTAACTTTTATAACTATTATAACTTTTAATAAACTAGCCCTATAACATGCTTCTAATGGTGATGAAAATGTATAACAAGCAAATATCAAGTTATATAAAGCACCATGTAGAAGCAACCTACGTCTAGGTGTGTGTAACGCTTTATACTTACGATGACTAGGTGATAAACACTTTTAAACATTACATCGCTCATGCATGCTCATAAAGCTCGGGTTAACCTAACTCAAGTACCGACTTGATGCCCAAGTAGGAGGTGTTTCGTAAACCGTGAACTTAAATACCTCCAGCCTTAGACAACATCTTATCGGGTGAGTTCGCTTGTAGCCTTAGCTTTACAAGATATCGACCTATTCTATGCGAATTGTTCGAGTTTGAGGTTCATTAACCTAAGTGAGCATTCATTTATCTTGTTATAGATTTTAACATCTATCTCGGTTTATAACTATTTATAAATAATGATAAATCTATAACATCCATCTATGCTAAGGTGGTTTCATGTGATTTTGCACTCGTTAATGGTTGCACTCGTTAATCAGCGCCAACGACCCCAAAACATGCTGAACAGTGAACGAATAAGGCTTAATCATGTGATTTTTAATCTATAAAGAAGTGGGAAACACAAATCCAAGACTTATAGAATGTGGGGCACCATACCAGATTGATTCACGATTGATTCACGATTGATTCGAATTCAGTGAGGCCACAATTCATGGATTCCTTGCGTCGAAGTCACTGGAAACGCGTGGGACTCGCTTGCCTGCGAAGAAGATTCGCTTGAGACAGACTAGGAAGTTGCCTTGACGTTTGTGGGTAGTTGTCGCCATGAATGCTCCCGGTGACGCAATTTGTTGCACGATGAAGAAAGTGAGGGGGGGTTGCCGACGGAAAGAAAAACGAGAGAAGGGATGGGTTTATCGCTCGTCGACGTGGAGGAGACAATGAGGGGGAGAGGAAGGCGATGCCGGAGGCAGGATAAGTCGAGAGAGAATGAGTGAGAGAGAGAGACGCCGAGGAGATGGAGATCTCACGCCGGTGCTCGTGATGCTGTTGTCGCGCGCCGTCAAGACGCGAACGTGGGTGAGGTCGCCGATGACTGTTGTGCACGGAGGGTTTGGTCGCGACTGAAGAAGAAGATGAATGGAGGGAATTCAGGCTTGTGTGCGGCTGTCGAAAAAGGAAGAACAAGATCCAGTTGGGGACTGTACGCGTGAAGGAAAACGCAAGAGGAGGGGGGGCTGACGGCATGACTAAAGAAAATGGAGGGAAAATATTGAGTTAGGGTTTGATTTTTTTTCTTTTAATAAAACTCAATCTTTAAAACTCCAATTAAAGCCCTAATTTCCTTTCTAAATTGAATAAATCATTGGACAATCGAATTTTCATATTTATGGGATTGAAATTACAAATTTGATTCCTTAAACCAAAATTCCAACACTCCAAATAATTTGATTCCATCAACTTAAATCCCTATTTGAACTCAATAATGGATCCAAAATATCTCAGAAATGCGTAATTTTCAAACACGGGGTGTTACAATAAAACCCAACAGTTCCCTCAAAGAGTGTTTCTGAAACACCATTTGAGCTATGGAAAAGGCGTAAAGCTAGTTTACGTCATTTCAGAATTTGGGGCTTCCCTGAACATTTGCTAGTGGAAAACCTAAAGAAATTGGATTCACGTTCAAAATTATGCCTATTTGTATGCTACCCAAAAGAAACACGAGGTCGATACTTCTTTGAACCACAAGAAAATAAAGTATATGTATCGACAAATGCTACTTTCTTGGAAGAAGACCACGTTCGAGAACATAAGCCACGCAGTAAGACAGTGTTAAGTGAACTTTCTCGTGAAGCTACAAATTCATCACCAAGAGTTGTTGACGAGGCTGGACCTTCAACAAGGGTTGTTTATGAGCCCAGTACATCTGGTCAAGTTCATCCTTCTCAAGAGTTGAGAATGCCTCGATGTAGTGGGAGGGTTCTTACTCGGCTTGAACACTATCTGGGTTTAGCAGAAACTCCAGATGTCATACTTGATGATGGAGTTGAGGATCCATTGACCTTTAGACAGGCAATGAATGATGTGGACAAAGACCAGTGGGTCAAATCTATGGACCTAGAGATGGAGTCTATGTACTTGAATCAAGTTTGGAATCTTATAGACCAACCTGAAGGGGTTAAACCTATAGGGTGCAAATGGATCTACAAGGGGAAACGAGACGCAGCTTGGAAAGTAGAGACTTTCAAAGCTCAACTTGTGGCAAAGGGTTATAGCCAAAAGGAAGGGGTGGACTATGAAGAAACCTTCTCTCCAGTTGCCATGTTAAAGTCGATAAGGATTCTCTTGTCCATTGCCACATTTTATGATTATGAAATTTGGCAAATGGATGTCAAGACTGATATTCTGAATGGCAATCTTGATGAGAATATCTTTATGTCTCAACCAGAGTGGTTCATTGCTCAAGATTAGGAGCAAAACGTTTTCAAGCTTAAACGATCCATTTATGGGTTGAAGCAAACTTCCAGATCTTCGAATATAAGGTTTGATACTGCTATCAAATCTTATGGCTTTGATCATAATGTTGATGAGTCTTGTGTTTACAAAAGGATTATCAACAGTTCAATAGCTTTTCTATTGTTGTATGTAGATGATATTTACTCATTGGCAATGATGTAGAATATCTAGCTGACATTAAAACTTGACTATCGACTGAGTTCCAAATGAAAGATTTGGGTGAAGCTCAGTATGTTATAGGGATTCAAATAATAAGGAATCGTAAGAACAGAACGTTAACCCTGTCTCAAGCATCGTATATAGACAAGATGTTGTCTAGATATAAGATGCAGAATTCCAAGAGGGGCTTATTACAATTCAGGCATTGAGTTCCTTTGTCTACGGAACAGTGTCCTAAGACACCACAAGGAATTTAGGGTATGAGACGATCCCTTATATATGTCATGTTGTGTACTAGGCCTGACATATGCTATGCAGTTGGGATAGTTAGTAGATACCAGTCCAATCTAGGGTTAGACCACTGGAGTGCAGTGAAAAACATCCTCAAGTATCTTAGGAGAACGAGGGACTATCAGCTTGTGTATGGAGTTAAGGATTTGATCCTTACAGGATACACAGACACTGACTTTCAGACTGATAAGGATTCTAAGAAATCCACATCAGGGTCAGTGTTTACCCTTAACGGGGGAGCTGTAGACTGACGTAGCATCAAACAAGGATGCATTGTAGACTCCACCATTGAGGCCGAAAATGTCACTGTGGAAAATTCAAAAGAACCTCGCGGTCACAAAAGAGACAAACACATAGAGTGCAAATATTATCTCATCAGAGAGATCGTTCAACGAGGGGACGTGATCGTCACAAAGATTTCTTCGGAGCACAACATTGATGATCAATTTACGAAGACTTTCATGGCTAAAGTGTTGGAGGGTCATCTAGAAAGTCTAGGTCTGCGAGATATGTACATAGAATAATCTAGGGCAAGTGGGAGAAATGTAATGGATATTGTTGTGAATGCCCTAGTTTATTGTATTTACCTGTATTTGTACTTTTCATGTATTATTAAGTGTTAATACAAAACATTATTCCTACTTCAATGATTATTCATTCGATTTTGATTGACGATGTACATTACCCACTAGAGTCTTAGTTCAAGTGGGAGTTGTTAGGTTTTATGCCCTAAAACTTGTAGATAGTAATTGAAACAAATTAATCGATCTCAATAAAGCGTTATTTGAGTGATTAAGTAATTTAGTTATTGAATAATCGAGTTTGCATTAATAAACCCTAAATCCAAGAAACTAAGATCCAAGGTTGTTTAAATGAAACTTGGACTAGTATGTGGGGACATACGGGGATCCGTGTCCAAGTAACAACCTAAAAGGTCTATAGTATAGGGATAAGGTTGGGTACCTTATCCTGGTGACACTATGTGATATGGTCCACATTGTATTCGATACAGATGCAATGATCCAAAGCATCCATGAAGGAGACATGCGAGTGCGGGATTAAATGCAATGAGTTTGCATAAGACCGGACCGCGAAATAGTAACCTCTAGTTGTAACACCGTTAACTAGTTTATGTTTCTATTTCAATAGGATGACCTAGGTAACTCAAACTCAAACCTGAGTCTGTTATGAACTCCTTTTCAAGAGGGATTGTCCTTAGATTTGTATGGGTGAGAGTGGCCTGTTCGCTGACTCAACAATCCTACCATTTCAGGGGCAATAATGAATGGGGGTTGGGAACATAATAGTAAAAGATGGAATTCACTCCTTCCCTTATTGGAGTACGTAGATGTGTGTTCCCTTAAGGGCTGATTCCGGGGCTTGAACAAAACCGAGCTGTTTTCTCTTGGCCCGAGAGGAATTTCTGTATAGTGGTTGGACCCTAAACAGACTGTTCATTAGAGGGATCGGTGGTACTTAAGGATCCAAAGGTAACCCAGGGGTAAAATGATAATTTAACCCGATTTGAGTTACGAACACTCGTGAAGGATTGACTTACTGTATTGGTCAATATCCGTGGACACGGAAATATTCTACAGTGAGAAGAGTGCAACTGTGGGTCTTTAGTGGAGTGACCCACAGTTAACGTATGTTGATTAACTTGGTTAATGAGTTTAGCGAGTTAATTTCGTATCGTTGGAGCTTCTGATTTGTAGGTCCATTAGGTCCACCTGCTAGCTCGTAACGGGTGTTGAGATTATTTAGTTTTGAAAATTAAGGGATTTAATATAATGTATGGAGATACATTATTATATAAGTTTAATTAGAGAATTAAACTTTATAATAAATATAATTTTGGAAGTGATTCAAAAATTAATTAATGAGAGAATTATTAATTTAATTAAATATGGGATATTTGATTAAATTCATGAATTAATTAATTTAATTTAATTTGGTTAAATATGGTTTAATCAAATTAATACTATAGTTTATGTTAATGTACATTTTGATGCACATTAAAACTATAGGTTAAATGAGAGAGATAAAATTGAATATGATTCAATTATAAAATTAATTGAATATTTGATATTTAATTAGTGTGGATTCAATTAATTGAGAATTAATTGAATGACCAATTTAATTCAATTGAATATGGTTTAAATTGAATTAAAAACCTTATATTATAATTGATTTAATTAACATTGATTCAATTAAATTAATTATAATTAATTAATCAATTATTTATTTATTATTTAATTAATTGATGACCAAGATCGTTTAGGTAATAATCAACGATCAAGATTGAGTAGGGAAGATAACTTCCCTTCCCCACTTATCGTATGTTGAAGGGGAGTTCCCTCAGTTACGTTCATTATCTCACTCACGAAAAAAACTGAAATCAGTTCTCTCAGAAAAATTCTCTCCCGAATCTGCCGCAACTGTCCGTGCTGTAGAATTCATTTCCAAGACATCTTTGTAGCTCCCACAAGCCGGTTTTCATAGCCCATGAGTCATAGCAGGTGATCCGATATGGTGGTGTTCGTTGGGAGAAAAAACCACATGAATTGGAGCATCGTGCAGAGTTTTGATCTTCAATCCATGTAAGTGTTCTTGAATTTAAATAGTTTAGATCGTTTTATAGCATGCTTAATCTAGAATTTGTAGAAAAATTGTTTCTATTTTAGATTGCCAACGTACTGGTATTTTATTTCGTAATTAAAACCGAGTAACGGTCTGATTTAATCTCGCTGCGCAAGGGCTTTAATTCCCTCAATAAGAATCTCACGGTGCAACGTAATAGAAGAGACCGCAGGATACATCAACATGTTTCCTTCACCCACTAACTCTTAACACTTTCCCCATTCACCTTGTTATTGACCAATGCAAACACCATCCGTAGGGGGACGCTCCCGAGGGGCCTTGAGGCCAAGCATGGATCTCACGGTGTGAACACAGGGGGACGTGAGAGTAAAAACTTGATATTAATATCTTGTTTTATACTTTTCCTCCCACTAAAGTGTCCTAAATTTTTAGGGTCTTTTATTACTTAGGTAAATTCAGACTAAATGAATCTATCTAAGTCTACGCCTTTTGTAACTCTTTATAAAGGTCCTTATCTAATGTCTAGGTGAATTAAACGCTTTTAATTACCTAGTGATGTGTGCATGCTAATAAGACCGTGGTTAATTCAACTTAGGTACCATTCCATTTGTTGAGAGAGTTCCCTTATAGTTGAAGTCTTATATCCTACTTTATAATGGTTTAACTCTACTTAAAATACTAAGTAGGATATTCTAATCCTATTAGAATCATGATCTTAGGTCTATTAAATTTTAAACAATTTAAATTTAACTCAATCCCTAAGATCCTATGATAGCATGCATCTCTTTGTTTTAGATTTGACGGTTTCTATTCATTCACTTTTATAACTATTATAACTTTTAATGAAGTAGTCCTATAACTTGTTTCTAATGGTAATGAAAATGTATAACAAGCGAATATCAAGTTATATAAAGCACCATGTAGAAGCAACCTACGTCTAGGTGTGTATAACGCTTTATACTTACGATGTCTAGGTGATAAACTCTTTTAAACATTACATCGCTTACGCATGCTCATAAAGCTCGGGTTAACCTAACTCAAGTACCGACTTGATGCCCAAGTAGGAGGTGTTTCGTAAAACGTGAACTTAAATACCTCCAGCCTTAGACAACATCTTATCGGGTGAGCTCGCTTGTACCTTAGCTTTACAAGATATTGACCTATTCTATGCGAATTGTTCGAGTTTGAGGTTCATTAACCTAAGTGAGCATGAATTTATCTTGTTATAGATTTTAACGTCTATCTCGGTTTATAACTATTTATAAATAACGATAAATCTATAACATTCATCTATTCTAAGGTGGTTTCATGTTGCATGCTTGTTCGTTTTCGTTTATTAATATAACACTTTATATTAATAAAACTAAACGAAATTAGACCATTAAACATGCATCTAACATGAAACCCTAAATCATGCATTCCAACTTGATTATAACAGTTGTAATAATTACTAATGCATGAAACATGTTTTCCTATGGTGGGATTTTAAATCTATATGGCATGCAATATGTATATATGATTCTAATTTAATTTACAACAGACATTCATGATACATAATAAATTAAACACACTAAAGTGGACCAATTTTGGCATCTAAATCAAGCTAATAAACTAATTACATTAATAATTTATAAATCGCCTTGGATCGCTCCCGAACATTTCAAATCAGCCCAAAACTTCTTAAAATTGCTTGAACCAACACAAACGTTGCTGAACCGATCCAATCGGTGAAGAAAAATGGCAGAACCGACCATAAATTAACCAAACCAAGCTGCTCTGAGTAAAGAAGCGATCGGGAATGAACAAGATAGAAGCAAACATATAACACCCCGACTTTTTGAAACCTAAAGACTGCCTAGGGACGTTACTATATGCATGAATGATTCAAAAAACTATGAAGTAAAATTTTTCCTAGAAATCTAGAATGCATAAAATAGGTAAATAACTTTAGTAAAACAATTGTTTGGGATCCCAAGAAAACTAGTAAAACAAAAATATATTTCAGCGCCTCAAAATGCAACAAAATAGATTAGTGTTTGAATATTTACATAGAAAATTCAAATTACAAAAACTAATGTGCGGAAGTAAAATATGTTGACACCGTCCACCATGGCACCACCAGCAAGTGCCCTTAATTAGTCGCCTAACACGTTCTCGCCCTTGCCTAAAAAAATTAAAATAAACAAAGAATGAGTATTAAAAATACGTCGTAAGTAACCCCTCTACCAGGGTTGGTTATGCAAGCACAAACATTTATGAGGGGACCTAATTTTGCTTTATAAAACTTTATTCCTTGGTCATAACGCCAAATGTGACCCTATCACCACAAAAACTATTTTGTGACCTTATCGCCAATAAAAACTTTATTGTGACAATATCGCCAACTATCGTCCTTGCCATATCGACTTGAATGACAAAAACACACAACAACCTAGAATCGATTTGGGAAACATCTATGGGTTAATTTCTATTCTTAAGAAAATTGTTGAAGAAACTCAAATCAAACAAGGAAACTCACCGAGACTTACCCCAAACGACACCAAATACGTGACTATGGTTGCTGCAACCAACACTTGAAGCGACGACGATTCGCGACAAATCTGGGCGGTGCAATCAATGACGGCGGCGCGTGTGGGTTGGAACATCGGCGACGGATCGCAGCGTCAGTGGCGGCGACTCGAGACGTTGCAGTGGTGCAGCTTGCGATGGATCTGGACGTGGATGCGTGCGGCGCAGACAGAGAGACGAGAGGGAGCGAGTGAGAGAGAGGAAACTCGTAGAGGAAGGGGGACGACGGTGACATTGTAGTGGTGCGACGAATCTGGACGGCGTGGAGGTGACCGAAGAAGAGGGGGTGAGCTTGGCGGTGGTGTGGTGGCGTGCGGTGTAGACAGAGACGAGAGAGGGAAAAAATCGCAGAGGGAGAGAGAGAGAAGAAGATGCAGGGGGGAAGAAATTGTGGGATTTCACTTTTAGTTTTATTATACATATATATAAATATGTATATATAATATATATATAATTTTTAATAATAGGGTTGCTACATCATACTAACCTTAAAAGAACTTTTGTCCCCGAAAGTTGTCTCTTAATAGTAATAATATTAAAATTCTCTTGAATTGAAACTTATGGTTAGAACTCATTTCATAGATAGTTATATTTTACCACTGCTATTGTCAAACTCCACAAGAGATCCAATCTTGACATTTGATAAGTTTCTCTCTACTTTCTTATTCAATAAATTAAATCCAATGTTCACACATGGAGGCAACGACTACAAACCAGCTTTGCTAGAATAAGGGACAGGTACAAGTGCAAAAGTTGGGGGAAGTTCCATCAATATAGACATGACTGAAAAAGAAAACGAACTAGCATACTTTCCTAAGTAGTAGAGGTTATTCCTCCAGTGCTCTTTTGGGGACAATTTGATTGCATATGGCCCTCCTGGCCACATCAAAAACACACACGGGCTCCGAGGTCGCTCAAGGCGTAGTTGCTGGACGACGATCTATTAACTCAGCCACTCTGACTGTCGTGGCGTAGTCCGGTGGTTGATGGGCAGCCACGCTACCTTGTATTTCATCCCTTAAACCCGTGATAAATGTTCTACTTTGTCGGCCTCTATAGCAACCATGGTAGGGGCAAACCGAGACTGTCTAAACCGAGACTGTCTGGCAAACTCCGTCTCATATTCTTCCACCGTTCGGCTTCCCTGATTGAGAGGTACGAACCTCGCTTGCTTCTTAAATTGTGCATTTGCACGGTAATATTTCCTGAAGAACATTTCCCTAAACTAGAGTCATGTCACAGATCCATTACTGACGTCTATGGTCCTTTCGACCGACTGCCACCAAATCAAAGCATTATCTTTCAACAGGAAAGCGACAGAATAAACCTTTTGGTCTTCCGGACAATTCATGTGACGAAAGACGATTCCAATGGAAGAGAGCCACAGCAACGCCACTGTGGGGTCCTTTGATGCTCCATCGAATGGACGGGGGTCCGACTTCCTAAAGTCCCTTAAACACCCTGCCTTTCGCGATAGTGATTCATTATTTTGAGGCGCTTGGGCCTGTTGCCCCGCAATCACGCCTGCAACTGCCGCTTGCACCGCAGACTGCACTGCCCCAACCACCGCTGACTGCACAATTGCCTGAATAGCATCCACCGTGATAGGTTCCGCTTTCAGTGCCGGTTGCTCTACTTGTGGGTCCCCTGCCGGATTGTTTTCTTGTCCAATCGACGGCACAACTGCCTCAGGGGTCGTGTGACCCCTTCCACGAACTCTTCCATGAGGAGGCATGATTCTAATATTCGAAAAAACTCGACTAAGCCTAATTTGATGCTAACCCATACTACAACGTTATCTACTACTATTATTATTATTTAATAAAGAATAGTAAAAATAATAATAATAGCAGTTATGGACAATAACAATAACCATTGTACTAAATTTCACACCAACCATGTGATCATGCTTCACCAAAATAAAATATAAACATTTTAAATAGGCAAATAAATAAACAAATAGCATTTTGATTAAGGCAATTGTGTACCTGTCGATGACAGGGTGTTTGCTAGTGGGCCATGGGAACACCTAAGGTTTACGATGTCAACCAGTCTACAGCATCCTTAACCAAGTGCTCTAATACCAACTGTAACACCCCGACTTTTTTAAACCTAAAGACTGCCTAGGGACGTTACAATATGCATGAATGATTCAAAGAACTATGAAGTAAATTTTTTCCTATAAATCTAGAATGCATAAAATAGGTAAATAACTTTAGTAAAACAGTTGTTTGGGACCCAAAGAAAACTTGTAAAACATAAAAATATTTAAGCACCTCAAAATGCAACAAAATAGATAAGTTTTTGAATATTTACTTAGAAAATTCAAATAACAAAAACTAATGTGCGAAAGTAAAATATGCTGACACTGCCCACCATAGCACCACTAGCAAGTGCCCTTAATTAGTCTCCTAACACGTTCTCGCCCTTGCCTAAAAAAAAAATAAAATAAACAAAGAATGAGTATTAAAAATACTTAGTAATTAACCCCTCTACCAGGGTTGGTTATGCAAGCACAAACATTTATGAGGGGACCTAATTTTGCTTTATAAAACCTTATTCCTTGGCCATAACGCGAAATGTGACCCTATCGCCACGAAAAATATTATTTGACCTTATTGCCACTAAAAACTTTATTGTGACCATATCACCACCTATCGTCATGGCCATATTGCCAGGTTTTGAAATAAATACCAAAATCATTTCCTTGACCATATATCGTCACGTTTTAGGAAAATTATAAAAAGAAAAACACATCTTGACCATATTGCTAAGTTCTAATTAAAACTCTTTGTCATGTCACCAAGCTTTTCAGTAGCAAAACTTTTAAGCTTGTACGTCACTGTGGGTCATACATATGCACGTGAGGTCCCTTGTCTAACTTTATGATAATGCCACACAACATATTTTCATTTCGTTCAAATAATGTCATCGTGAAGAAACATCAAAGTCCTAATTTGCATGCTCATTACTCAACATACAGGAATATAACAAAGTACAGTTCACATAATAACATTCCAATTCATGCTCCACCATCAAAGCACTTTAGCACCCAATGATTTTGCAATCATCATGACAAACAACAATTTTTACAGTCAACAATAAATTTCCAACATGCTGATAGGGGAATTACTTACACAGTATTGTAGGATTGGAATTTCGTAATTCCGTAAAGCAGAAGCGTGATTGGGACCGATTTGTAATTAATTTTGTTTAATCTAAACTACTAATACATTGACAATAATATTAGAACTATTCTAAATTTATATTAAGGCTAAGCATAGAAAAATATTAGATCTAAATCTAATTTATAAAGTAACAAATTACTTACTCTCGTTCACGACTCAGATTAAATTCACCAACTGCTTGTGAATTAATCACGAACTAGTGCGAACACCACCACTATGGCTACACCGGTATGACTCTGAGACTTCTAGAGGCAGGAGACTGGTGGGAGTCTAGAGGAAGTCTTGAGGGGAATTCTCTGAGAGTAGGAGAATGAATGAGATGCCTTTCACCCCACCCCAGGGGTCCTATTTATAGGTAAAGACCAAGACCTAGACCTTTTTCCTAATAGGAAAAGGTCTCTAGTTTTAATAAATAATTAATTAATTTCCCTAATTAAATATCATATATTTTGTAACGACCCTACTTTTCATGCCTAGATCCTAGGGCCATTACTACATGCATTTCATTATACTTTCAAATAGTGAATAAGAAATAGCATTGGAGTAAAACATGCTTAGAAAAATACGTGAAACTTTTCAGCCTGGGATCCCAGTTAAAACAGAACAAAAGAATCTTTAGCCATACAAGCAAAACTTAAAGCGGAATAAACCATAAAACATCGCAATACAAGTTCAAAAGAAGAATTTCGAAACATAAAATGCGGAAGACTATCCTAAGGAAATCCATGGCTCAGCAGCACTCCGTCACGCGTTCTATACACCCTTGCCTTTACCTGCAATTACATGTTAGGGAAAAGAATGAGTATTTAAGAAAATACTCAGTAAGTAACAATACTGCTAGACACTTGCAACAACCAAGGTTTCAACATTTTATTCGAGCTAAGGGCCTAAGGGTTAGGTCATCTCATTCTCATTCATTTCATTTCATTTATCTGTAGTTCGGGTCTCGTGATCAATTAACTCACCTATATATAAGTTTGCCAACTCACTGGTAGTGCACAGGTGGGTATTTTGGGAGATCTCTACTCTTACTGATGGTAGAAGGCACCCAGTCAGTGGAGCTGAGTCTCATCCCTCAAGGCACTAGTGTGCGCGTAGCGCTCTAAACTACCATTTCACTGGTGGGGCGTTCATGGGTTTAAGTCAGAAGTTAACTTCCACAGTTAGTAAATGGCACCTAGTCTGCGAAGCCAAGTCCCGCCCATTACGCCCCTCATTTCAGTCTAATACATCTCAGTCCCAGGTGTTTAATTGACACGACTCTCTTCTAAGGCAACTAGCCTATTCTTTTCCCTTTCTTAATCCTTTACCCTTTAGGACCCCTTAACACTTACTAATTTTAACTGCAACCCAGTTAACCAAATTCTTTTCTTTTACGGAGAATATTGACAGGCTAAACCGATAGGCACCATCCCAACTCAATCAAACTCAAGAATAAGAAACGAAGGCGACAACAACACTCCTAAACAGAGAAAAACCACAAACTTCCCGTTGTCCACAAACAATGCCAATCAACTTATAATACATAACAGTCAAGCACTCTCACCTATCTCTTAGCACAAGTACACAACAACCAAAATCTTGAAGACAAGGCATTCATATCATCTCAATCTCAACTCAAATATTTGATACCAACTCATGCTAGCAGTAAACTTTCATTTCAATGCATAATCATTTCATTCCAATGCAGCAAGTTACTTACCTGAGGTAACTAAGCTTGATTGAAAACACCCAAACAACTTGATATAACGCCAACCACGTGATGCGAAATAATAGTCTATTAACTCATAAATATATTCACACATCAGAGGCATAACAATCTCAATAATTTCCTAAAACACAAGACTTGAGAGGGTCGAAAACTCACACAAACAACACTAATGCTTGCTGTCCAGCTACCAAATTCGCTTCGCCTTTACGAATTCGACCACCACCTACTACGGATACCTTAAATTAAGATCAACGTTAATGGGCATTCTGTTAAGGCATGAAAAGCAACCAATAAACCTCAACCTACAAATCCTTACCCACTAGCTGAAATCATTGGACCTTCAAGATGCGTGAGGCTATTTATCTTAAGGCGGTGGCGGCGGCGATCGATTCAGACGACAGAAACAAGCAGATCTGAATGGCGGCAGCGTACAGATTCGTGCGGCGGCGGCGAAGCGGTGGTGGCTTGCGGCAGTCTGCTACGGAGGAGGCGGCGATGACACGGACGAGCGGTGACTCACGGCTGCGAGAGAGGTCTGAGGGCGACGCTGGCGGGCAGAGACCGACGAACTGAGTTGCAAACGGAGAGAGAAAGCTTAGTTAGAGAGAGAAAGAAACGAGGGAGAGAGAGAGAGAGAGATATTACCGGCTTGCGACGGGTTGCGGCGATGGTGGCAGCGCGGCGACGTGCGACGACGATGGAGGCAGCGGCGGGCAGACGAGAGAGAGGAAGAGTGAGTGCCGAGAGGGAGAGAGAGGGAGTCGAGTGCGAGAGAGAGAGTGAATGCCGAGAGAGGGAGAGAGAGTATCGGGTGAGAGAGGGAGCGGGAAAAAGAAATCTGATTTTTTTTTTTTTAAACGGTCAGTTGACCGAAAATTTGGGGGGAAGTTTCCCCCTCTTTGACCAGGCCACTGCCCACTTCCTCATTTTTTTTTTCTTTTTTTACCAAAACCGACTGCTACATATTTAATCTTAGGGATTTTATTAAAATTAAAATTAATATGAATCTAATTCATAATAAATTTATTTCAACTCTTTCAAATATTTTCTTTCCTAATAGGAAAAGTCTCTAATTTTAATAAATAATTAATTAATTTACCCAATTAAATATCATATATTTAATCTTAGAGATTTTATTAAAATTAAAATTAATATGAATCCAATTCATATTAAATTTATTTGAACTCTTTCAAATATTTTCTTTCCTAATAGGAAAAGGTCTCTAATTTTAATAAATAATTAATTAATTCCATAATTAATTAATTTACCCAATTAAATATCATATATTTAATCTTAGGGATTTTATTAAAATTAAAATTAATATGAATCCAATTCATATTAAATTTATTTGAACTCTTTAATTATACCAACTGTAACGACCCTACTTTTCATGCCTAGATCCTAAGGCCGTTACTACATGCATTTCATTCTACTTCTAAGAACATCGAGGAAATATCAATTAAAGAAAACATACATAAAAAGAATTTGCGAAACCTTTCAACCTGGGATCCCAGTTAAAACAGAACAAACGAAACCTTTAGTTATTCAAACAAAACTTAAAGCGGAATAAACCTTAAATCATTCACAATACAAGTTCAAAATAAGAATTTCAAATACAAAATGCGGAATACTATCCTAAAGGAGATCCATGGCCCAGCAACTCTCCGTCACGCGTCCTGTGGGTTAAGTTTCATAAACTTTATATTATAATGCATCAATATACATTATACGATTCCCCAAATAAGTTGAACACTTTCAATTTACAATTTATACTTAATTGCCTCAAGTCTCTTTACGAGCTACCAGTGTGACCTAGTGGACCTACAGATCAGAAGCTCCAACGATACGAGACTAATTGGTCAAACTCATTAACCAAGTTTAGTCAACATTCGTTAAATGTGGGTCACTCCACTAAATACCCACAACTGCACTCTTCTCACCGTAGAATATTTCTGTGTCCACGGATATCAACCAAGCAGTAAGTCAATCCTTCACGTGTGTTCTTAACACCAGCTGGGTCAAATTACCGTTTTACCCCTGGGTTACCTTTGGTTCCTTAAGTACCACTGTTTCCTCTAATGAACAAGTTGTTTAGGGTCCAACCATTAAACAGGAGTTCCTTTCGGGCTAGGAGAGGACGGCGTGCCTTTGTTCAAGCCCCGGAATCAGCCCTTAAGGGAACACACATCTACTTACCCCAACAGGGGAAGGAGTGAATTCCATCTAGTACTGTCATGTTCCCAACCCCCATTCGGTCTTGCCCCTTAAATGGTAGGCTTATTGAGTCGGCGAATTGGCCACTCTCACCCATACAAATCTAAGGACAATCCCTCCTGAAAGGGGTTCATAACAGACTCAGGATTGAGATTGAGTTACCTAGGTCATCCTATTGAAATAGAAACCTAGAGTAGTTAACGACGTTACATCTAGTGGTTACTATTTCGCGGTTCGGTCTTATACAAACTCATTGCATAGGATACCCCCACCCGCATGTCTCCTACATGGATGCTTTGGATCATTGCATCTGTATCGAATACAAGGTGGACCGTATCACATAGTGTCACCAGGATAAGGTACCCAACCTTATCCATATACTATAGACCTTTTAGGTTGTTACTTGGACACCGATCCCCGTATGTCCCCACATACTAGTCCAAGTTTCATTTAAACAACCTTGGATCGTAGTTTATTGGATTTAGGGTTTATTAACGCTAACTCGATTATTCAATAACCAAATTACTGAATTACTCAAATAACGCTTTATTGAGATCGATTTATTTGTTCCATTTACTATCTATGAGTTTTAGGGCATAAAACCCAACAAGTATCACCTAAGAATTTTTACTCCAAATTCTTACTCCAATGATTTCCTAAATCCTTAGCCAAGAATGCCCACAACTACACATAAAAGGCTTTTTAAGATTAGAAATTTGTGTGCAACAATTCCCTTAAACTCAAACATGCTTAAAGGAGGTCTTTACCCTTGAATACTCACCCGGGAAGGCCTAAACAACTGCTGGACAATACTTAAAATAATTGAATCTAGCAACCTCAATGCTTGAAAAATAGAGGGTAATGTTGAAATGTGCTCAATTAACAATGGGTCAACTCCAAACATCAAAATGATCACTAACAGAGACTTAAATGAGCAAATAAAACTCACCCAACCAAATAATTCCTTTTTCTTGGCAGCAACTTGAGTGGTCAATACTCGACTTCAATGACAGAAACACATAACAACCTAGAATCGATTTGGGAAACATCTATGGGTTAATTTCTATTCTTAAGAAAATTGTTGAAGAAACTAAAATCAAACATGGAAACTCACCAAGACTTACCCCAAACGACAACAAATACGTGACTATGGCTACTCAACCAACACTTGATGGCGGCATTGATTCGCGACAGATCTGGGTGGTGCAATCAGTGACGTCGGCGCGCGTGGGTTGGAACTGCGGCGGCGGATCGCCGTGGTGGTCCGGCGGCTCGAGACGTTGCAGTGGTGTAGCTTGCGACGAATCTAGACGTGGATGCGTGCGGCGCAGACAGAGAGACGGGAGGGAGCGATTGAGAGAAAGGGAACTCACAGAGGGAGGGAGACGACGACGGTGTTGTAGTGGTGTGGCGGATCTGGATGGCGGAGGTGACTGGAGAAGAGGGGGTGAGCTAGGCGGTGGTGTGGAGGCGTGCGACGTAGACATAGACGAGAGAGGGAAAAATCGTAGAGGGAGAGAGAGAGAAGAAGACGCTGGGGGGGAAGAAATCGTGGGATTTCACTTTTCTTTTTTTTTTATACATACATACATACATATATATATATATACACACACACACACGCACTTATATATATATAATTTTTTTTTAAATAATAAGGTTGCTACAGAACAGGACCATGGTAGTTCGAATTGGACCGATACACTGAGAAAACAAGTCGAACCATTGACCACATACGTGAATCGATGACCTCCAACGCGAACTGGTCGAGAATGAGCGAACCGTGTGCGATATTTTTCTTTAAAGTTGGACCGCCCATCATCTATTCCCATGCCTAGAATTTCCAAATTTCAACGTTTTCTTGATGCTCTATTTTTTCCAGCTTCGAGCAGTCTCCGAATTTCATCAAATTGAAGTCCTTAATGGACTCCAATGACTCTCAAATTTTACAGGGTAATTTATGCCAAAACCAGACTCATTAATTCCCTAAAACATGTAGGCAATTACAAATTATTTAATGGAATTAAAAGGTAATTGATGCTAAAACTAAAATCAACCCATTTTAGTAACCAAACAGTCATCACATGAACAAAACCACCAACCATGCTAAAATTAACAAAAATTGAGGGCCCAAATCTACTCTGATACGAATTGGAGGAGTGTAGAACACCCGAGCAGAAGCAATTTGGATCGAAAGCCTCTCAATTTCCATTATGTTTAGAACTAAAGCATGCTTAAATAACAATCGAAAAATATAGTACAAAATTACCAACTTTTTGGGAAGAAATTCGGGCACTCTATGGATGAAAACTCAACACGAATTACTTGTGGACGACCACCGTGATCTTTCTCGTTATCATCAAATATTAAATTATAGAATTATTCCAATCTCGACACCATTATCGACTTCTCTTAAACCCGATTTTCAAATATGAATTACTATTCAATTCTAAACCGATATGAGCATTAAATTGTAATATTTAAATCTTATTTAAATATTCCTGACTCTCTCTAATATAATTTAATTTGTAATTAAACTTTAACGTTAAATATATCGAATATGATTTAACGACAACTCCCTCTAATGAATTTGAATGTCTCGAATTCTTCACATCATACTTGTTCTAAGGTTTGTTCCGTATGAGCTAACATGGGGACCTAATGAACCTATAAATCATGGGCTCCAACGATGGGAGATTAACCGGATAAACTCTTTTAACATAGTTAACCAACATTCGTTCACTACTGGGACAATCCACTATAGTTCGATAGTTGAACTCCCGTCACTGTAGATATATTTTTGTCCTCTCGATATAACCATGATTAGTAAGTCAACCATTCACAGGTTGTTCGTAACTGGAGCTGGGTCAAATGTCCGTTTTACCCCTGAAGTTACATCCTGTTTCTTAAGTCCACACTGAATCTTTAATATACAATTGGTTTATGGTCCCACCACTAAACCTAAAACCTCTCGGGCCAATGAGTGGGCGGGATCCCTTTGTAAGAGTCTCGGAGTCAGCACTTAAGACAACCTCTCTACTATCCTTTAATTGGGTAGGAATGAATTCTGTCTAGCAGGACTATGTCCCCATCTATCTACCCATTCCTATCCCTGAAATGGGGGGTTTTTTAAGTCGGCGATGATGAGCCACTCTCACCCAAGAAGATCTATGGATAAACTCGAATTAACGCGAGTTCATAGTTAGCTCATGATTAAGATCGAGTTACCTAGGTCATCACACTAAAATAAGTAAGTTTCGATAGTAAACGATGTTATAAAGGAAATTGACTTATTTTTTGGTCATGGTCTTATGCAAACTCATTTGCATAGGACACTCACACTCACATGTCACTACATGAACGATTTAGGATCACATCGTTTGAACTATATACAAACTGAGCTTCATCTCTTAGTGTTTCTAGGATAAGGTACCCAGCCTTATCCCTATACTATAGACTGTTTAGGTTATTACTTGAACTCGATCCACTTTTATGTCACTACATATAGTTCAAGTATTCATATCACATAGTCATGGATGTTAGTTTATTAGATTTGGGTTATTTAACGTGCAATTCACTTAGTTAATGACTTTAAGAAATAAGTCTCGATAACAACTTTATGGAACAAGTATATAACTATTTGTTTCATTCACTATCTACGAGTTTTAGGGCACCAATCCCAACAGCCTCGACCTAGTGGCTATCTAAAATAACTAATAGGTTTGATTCATTAAGAAATCCATCAAAGACAACGATTTAAACAAGAAACCATGTGTCGATCATAAAACATTCATAAAATCACATAAAATTCCAAAAATCTCATAAAGACTGAATAAACTTACAAACCAAGGTTTCGATTACAACAATTCACGCTTAGAAAGCCATAGACAAGTCTAATCTAAGCCCAAAGACAAATTTATAGTGCAGCCGTAGTGTCGAGACGCTTGGCTACATCCTTGCCAAAATATAGGATAGCGTCTAGATGATGTATGCAGTGTCTAGATGCTATGACTGGCTGAAACGTCCTATGTTTTGCGGTTTTGAATTATGGACCTCCAAAACTTGCATTGTTTTGAATCAGGCCACGAGCTCTAACACTCCGCTCCAGGGACCCTACTGCCTCTTAAAATGGTTAAAAATATAGTTAAATGTCACCTAAAATGTTGTGCAAGTATACACAGACTCACAACAAGTGATAAAGAAATTATCGTATCCACAGGGATCTGATTTGCATAATTTAACTGACTTAAATAGATTTTCGATGATTTCAGTTGATTAATTAATATGATTGGTTTTTGAAATGATGAAACAAATAAATAAGAAAGCAGTACAGGATTACATTGGAAAAATAGAATGGAAACAGACATGGGTTAAGTCTTTGTAGTTGATTATAATGATGATCCATCAATTCATTTGATTAATCAATCTCATCCAGTCCTATCTGCAGGAGGCTCCCACAACTGTGAATTTTTCGGAACGTGTTTCAACTCCAGTGACGATCTACTGATCATGCATTAGGTAACTAGTTATCCATAACCCAACTACTAGCTTCCACCAACTATCCACAATCTAGTGTGATTACATGTCACATACGCCCTAAATAATCCATGATACTAGGAAGAGATATATATTTCGACTGGTCAAGCGAGCACACAATGAAATGAAGCACAACATGAAATTAAAGATTATCAAATGAATATTAATTTAATGAATTTAAATAATTAAGAAACAACTACATTGATCCTAACCCTACTAAAGCGGTAAAAAGATACTAAAGCAATTGACCTCCCCTTAATCTCCTATGACTCATTTTTTTATAATGCGAGGTTTAACGTATTTCGGTTAAAACATTGTAAATTCATCTAACCAACACATCAAATTGGCACAAATAGCACACAATCCAAAAATAAAAGACTAATAATAACTCATTTTTGGATAATTATCAGTATGTCATTTCCCTATACTAGTCTTAATTCCTTTGTAATTTCATTAGATTGGTTTAAATTTATTAGTTTAGGATGGCCAATCATGCCTCAGAGCTTAGTTCTATTAATTTTTTTATTCTTTGCCTTTTGCCTCTTTTATTTTAGTTTGTTTCTGGCAGGGAGTTTAGTACCTTTTTATTAGCATAACATAGGTGGAGTTTATTTTCTTATCAACATGGTCGAGCATACGATGAAAAAGTTCTTAGCTCCACATTCTAGCATAATGTATTTTGAGATTGAAGGTAACTTTGGATCTCACGCTAGTTTTATTAACTAACTTCATTCTTTTCATGGCACTGAAGGAGTGGCAGAATTTTGGCATTTCCATTTTCCTTAAGAGGAAAGGCAAGAGAGTGGTTCTACCACTTGCAGTGAGTTTTAGGAAAGAGATATATGTTGTCCAATTTTTTTAGGCCTTGAAGGTTGTACTAGTGAAAAGATTGAGTAACGTTCCATACATAGGTAAAAAATTTGGCGGTCACGAAAAAAAAATCCAGAACATGTAATTATAACAATTCATCTCGTAAATTTTCATAAATGAATAAATTTTGACTTTATTTATGTTGTTTTTATTGATTTTAAAATGGAATACAGTCAAAACTATAATAAATCATTAACAAATTGTGTAAATTGATTACGTTATAAATTTTTAGGGTTTAAAATGATACAATTGATTCTTTGACTTTATTTATGTCGTTTTTAGTTATAAACGAATTAGTCCTCCTTGTTTATTTCTTATGGGTATTTATACATCACATGAGTTATAAAAAAAATTATTAATTTTGACGTTTAACTCTTTCATTAAAGGATATATCAACATAATGACAGATATTTTTCTTTCTTGACTATAAAATTTTATTTGTTATTCATAGTTCTTACACTAGGCTTGGTAGTTGAATATAAAAAAAAAAAAAAAAAGTATTTTGTGAATATAAATCTTAAAACAGTTGAAGTTTATTGGTTGAGAACAATAATAAAATGATGGCAAGGACAAGTTTTTGATAATGAAACAAGCTAGTAAATTACATGGTAAAAACCAAAGAGGATAAACGAAGTTCTAAATTTCCTTATTCAAATAAATGTTACAAATTCTTCTTGATCAATTTGATCACTCTTTAGATCTCTCCAGTCATTTCATACTCAATTTTGAACGGATTCGGCGGTTAGATCGACGTTGTATTTCTCTACAAAGTAAACACAAAAAATATTAATATTAATCAAAGAAGGTAAAAAACAAAACGACAAAATAAAAAGGGGAGAAAATTTTACTTGAAATCTTGGTATAGATTTTGAAGGAAAATTATCAATTTCACACTCATCCAATGTTAAGTAAGACAAACAATGTAAAAAACTTCAAACACTCAGTCAACAAATAATAAGAGTCAGGTGCAAAATGAAATTAACCTTCACCAAACACAAAATTGCCTATTGAATAACTCTACCTCCATTCACAATTTTTTTTTTATAATCTACGATAACCTCGTTTTGTTACAAAAAAAAAAAACAAATCAATCCATTCGACGTACACTATAAAATTTATTCAGTTTCTAGGTGGATCAAAAGTGTGTGATAAAAATGGAAACATCTTAACATGTACATGGTTATGAATTGAGTTTTTTATGATGAAAGAAAAACACATACCCATCATTTCCTTGCCACAATGTTTGCATGGTGGCACACAATCCTCAAAGGACTTGTTGCCTTTGGCTTTACATTGGTCAGTGCAAGTTTTAAAGCAGGTAAGGGCACTCTCCAAGGTCTTCGCTCTGGCCATCATGGCCTCATAGTTGTTGGCTGTAGAGAATTGTAGTATGGCCACCACCATAATGCACACTAGCAATGTTGCCATCATTTTCCTGGCCATTTTGTTGGTTAATCACCTTTTGTCTTCTCTTGGAATTTTTTTTCTTATTTCTTAGATCAAAGCAGATGATTGTTTGATGTGATGGAAGGGCCATTTTATAGGCTATCATTTGTTAAATTTAGAACATTTAGTGATAAATTTAGTTCTTCACTATTTTTCTATATTTGGATGGAGTGATCTTTGTTTGTTATATGTTGACAAGTTTTTTTTCCAACACAATTGGATAAAGAAAAGGCTTTTTCATGGTTCCTTTCTCTCCTTTAATTGGAATTGTTTTTGAAAATGGTAAATAGCATATGAAATCAAACTATTTGGTTATCATAAATGTATTGAAAATAAAGACGAAGATAATTGTCTCGGTTGACAAAACCATTTGCCAAGATCACAACAAAGCAAATTCTTCATCTTTTAGTGTTAACTATTCCTGATTATTCAAGTGATAAATATTTCCTTAAAAAAAAATTGATAAAAATTGTTTATTTTTATTTTCAATTGGTATCCATGATTTCAAAAACATTAATTGAAAAAGATACAATGCATTTAAAGAGTTGAAGAAACAAATATGCAACAATATATATATATATCAAACACATTACACGCCTCACAGCATACCCAAACCATACAATAGTTGCCATGTTCATCGAGTGTGAAACATAAACATATTAATTCTAAGGTTTTAATAAATATATATTAGAAAAAAATTACCCATAGAGATTCTTGAACAATGTGACATTGCCTTCCAATTGAACTCCGGGTTTGAGGACTTGGAGTCACGAATTAATTCATTTACAACTTTTCCATGGATCTTAGGCTTATCAATAATCTACGCTAATTTAACAGACAAATTAACGATGGACTTGCCATAGGAGTGTAGAACACCCGAGCGGAAGCAATTTGGATCGAAAGCCTCTCAATTTCCAATAATCTTAGAACTAAAGCATGCTTAAATAACAACTAAAAAACATAGCAGAAAATTACCAACCTTTTGGGAAGAAATTCGAGCACTCTATGGATGAAATCTCAGCACTAATTACTTGTGGGCGACCACAGTGATCTTCCCCACTATCCTCTGGCCTTAGAATGTGTTGTGGGACACAAATTTGTTATGAATTTGGGAGAGTTTCTTCTTATTTTGAGAGTTTTAGCTTGTGAACTTGAGAGAGAAATTCTTCATCTTCTTCATCAGCTTCCATCACGTTTTTCTTCTTCTTATATAGAAGAAACATATGCATATGGTGCTATTTGAAGAAGACAACATAATGTCTTGTTTGAGGTGTCCATGGAGGTGTCAAAACTAGGAGAAAAGAGATGTGAAAGTTCACATTTCACCACCTCTTGAAAAATGAAATCCAAATACAAATTAAAACTGAGATTTAATTTGAATTAAATTTAAAAACAGATTTCTCATATTTAATTAATAATTTAATTAAATCTAATTTAGTTTAATTCAATATCAAATATTAAATTAAAGAATTATTCCATCCTCGACACCATTCTCGACTTCCCTTAAACTCGGTTTTGAAATATGAATCATTATTCAATTCTAAGTCGATATGAGCATTAAATTATAAAATTTAAATATTATTTAAATATTCCCAACTCTCTCTATTATGGTTTAATTTGTAACTAAACTTTAACATTAAATATGTCAAATATAATTTAACGACAACTCCCTATAATGAATTTGAACGTCTCAAACTCTTCATCATACTTGTTCCAAGGTTTATTCTGTATGAGCTAGCAGGGGGGCCCTAATGGACCTACAAATCACTTATTTAATGACTTTATGTGAAGAAAAACTCGATAACAACTTTATTGAACAAGCATATAACTATTTGTTTCATTCACTATCTACGAGTTTTAGGGTACCAATCCCAACAGTCTCCCACTTGCATTAAAAACCTAGTTTAGTGGGGTGTACAATAATCCATTATAGCAGTGAGTGAATAAATACTTCTATTGATAACAATTTACAAATACAATAAACTAGGGCATCACAATACCGAGTACAGTAGGGTATCGAATACCGATTACAATTCTCCCACTTGCCCTAGATTATTTTCTATACATATCTCTCCGACCTAGTGTAACGCCCCCCATTTCGAAATCGAGTCATTTTGGAATTAATTGGGCTATTTCCTTTCCCAAATATTTTAAGGAGATAAGTTTGGGATTTTAAATGAAATTCGAGATAAGAGCCTAATTCTTATTTAAATGGGTTTTTCTTTCTTAGGGTTTTCATTTAAGAAAAGAAAAAAACAAGTGAGCCCTAAAACTCTTTTTCTCTCTTCTTCTTCTCGTGTGTGAGCAAGCCGCCAACCCTTTTTTTTTAAATTTTCTCTCCCTCTTTGCCGTGAACCAGCCCCCCTGCTATGTTTCTTCGCCGGCCAGCACCACCCAGTCATCACTGCCCTTGTCGTGTCGTCGCCCATGCTCGAAGCGCCACCAGTACCTAGCCGTCGCACCGCCCTTCTCGCGTGCTCTTTCTCTCTCCTTCGCCGCTATCTCCCTCTCTCTCTCGTTTTCTTCCCTTCTCCGGCGAGCAACCCACGACCAGCAGCGGTTTAAGGCTATCAACCCCTCTCCTTCGCGTGTTGCTAACCCTTCTAGTGTGTTCTCCATCCTTCATCCGCACGTGCGTAGCAGACTCTCGGCTGTAGCAGCAGCTCGTCGTCATCCCGCCTCCTTCTTTCGCGAGTAGGTTGAGTGTAAGTCGCCGTTTCCTTCGATTTTCTTCTTTTAGTTCAGTGGGTTGCATTTTCTTCCATTCAAGTTCAGCGGGCAGCGTGTTAATCAATCTTTTTCCTGATGTTTTCAGCTAGACTCGTGGGTAGAAGGCAGAGTGTTCGTTCTTCTGGCATTTTAGGCGCATTCGGGCTGATTTAAGGATCGTTTCGGCGTGCTTAGGCTCTTTTGGTAAGCTCTCGGCGTTACCCATGATCTATTAAGCTCGAAATAAGTTTACCACCTCTCGTTCGGTGTTCAAATTGAGTTTCGTGGTTGATTCTTGTTTTTCCAGCGCTGTTCGGAGCCGTTTTGGGTTCGAAATCATCTTTATTTTGTGACCCATCGTCCGTTGAGCCTTAAACTCGAACACCCATTGTCTAAGGACTTTAAGCAAGTGGTTTCAAATCACTTGGTTTGTTGGGCAGCAAGTGTTTGGGGCCATTTGGACGTTGAACGGTAAATTCCAGCACCTTTCGTTTCCTTTATTAAGTCTATTAGGTGCTTTAAATTATTTCCTAACCCTTAGGAGTTGCTGGTTGTAGTTCGGGCTCCTTAGGCTCTTTCGGTTCGTCCTGTTGGTTTGTAGGTTCGCTTAGGAGCGCTTCATTTGTAAGTAGTTCTTATATGATGTAGTCTGTTTGACTGTGTGATGCATGCTGATTGATTTCCCGCTTTATAACTGTTCTCTTGTTCCTTGTTTCTCTGAATAAATATGTATATATATATATGAAATCTTTGAAAAGCATGAACTATTGTTGCATGTTGATTGGTTGTAAAGCATGCTGGTTCTGTTTTGTATTCGTGAGATAAGCATGAGTTGAGAGCATGTGATTACATGTATATGCTTCGTGGGCATAGTACGTAAGTCTAGAAGCGTTGCAAGGCATATGCATTCTAGATAGTGGTGAGATAGAGGTCAGGGACCTAAAATGTGAAAAAGGGCAAGATGGGTGAATGTCAGTGCACCTCGGGTACAAATGGTCGAGGGGTGACATGTCACCATGGGTTTAAAGAGGACTAGCATTGTGATTGAGATATCAGGGCCTCGTGTATAAATGATCGAGGACTGATATTGTTTCGAGGAAAGTAAAGTGATTATCAGGGTCTCGGGTATAAATGGTCGGGGACTGATATATCGCTATTGGATGTCGATACCTCGGGTATAAATGGTCGAGGATCAATATGCCAATGTTAGATAAAGAAGAGCATCGAGACCTTGGCTATAAATGGTCACGGGTCGGTGTGATGAGTCTTGAGGCAAGTATTGAGGCCTTCGGTATAAATGGTCAAGGGTCAATACGTTGCTTAGTCATCGAGGCCTTGGGTGTAAATGGTCAAGGGTCGATGCACAGTTCGAGGCCTTGTGTATAAATGGTCAACGGTCGAATGCCGAGCTCTGTAGAGAAGTGTCAAGGCCCTGGGTATAAATGGTCAGGGGTCGGTGCAACTCGAAGGGTCAGTCTTGGAGAGTTTTGAGGAGCGTGACGCGGAAATCACGTGTGGAGAGCCATGTGAGGGCTAAATATGAGCATTGAGTGAGATCGTGGAGCTTAAGTGGTTAGTGAGTTGCATAGAGAGATGCATGAGTTATGGCTTAGGAGAGTCATTTGTTTTACTAGCTTTTGAGCATGACGTTGTGTTTACCACTTTTAAAAGCACGTTGTTTGCACATGAAAAGTATGTTGTTTGCTTGTTTGTTGTTTGCTTGTTTGTTGTTTGATGGCTTCTCAGGTAGGGGCTGCTTACCAGTACCTTAGTGTACTGACCCCCTCCCCTCTCTCTTCCCCCCAACTACCAAATTTTGCAGGTTATGAGGACTGCGTGGACCATGGTGAGATGCGGAGGAGGCATATGAGGAAGGACCTTAGCTAGTTTGTGCTGTTTTCCATTTTTATTTTCATGTTGGATAGTTGTTGCTTAATTTGGTTGGACAGTTGTTGTCCTGTTGGGTTTAGTTCTGAATTATTCTTGTTAAACTCTAGGTCTAGTTGTCTTGTTTTAAAGATCTCAATTATTATTGTAGTTTTAATAATTGAGTTTGTTTCGAATGAATTGACGTTTTAAGATTTTGTTAAAGATGTGTTTTGTTTTAGTTAGTAGTTGCTTATCCGAGGCCTGGCTGGCTGTTGGTTCTTAAGGTGTTCATATAACACATGCGAAAGCAATTTTAGGATCGGAGGCACTTAACTACATCAATTTTAGAAAATGAAAACATGTTGTCCAAATACCGTAAGGAGAGAGCAGAATTTTTACCAACCTTTTGGAGACTGATTCAACAACTCCCTTTGATTCCTTTGACCACGAACGGTGTGTGGACCACCTCTAGTGTCTTCCCTACTATTCTCCGGGCCAAGAACGGCTTGTGGGAGTCTATAGTGATAGGGAATGGGAAGGGAATGCTTGAAGGTTCAAGCACTAGAGAGATATATGGAGATGAGTGAGTTTGAGACCAAAATCCAGCAACATAACAATATGGAAATGGCTCTACTTCCTTTGAATCTGATTCATACTCCTTATATAGACATCTTCCATGCAAAGAGAAGCCTCATGACACTAGACACATGGTGAAATTGCAACTCAAAGTGGATTCTAGGTGTTTAATTCACAACACATGCAACTAGTGCATGGTTGTGTTGTTTTCCACTATGCATCAACATGCAAGAGTGGGAATGCCACTAAATCCACTTAAAATTGAATCTAAATTCTCAATTTTCAGCTTGCAATTCATTCCTATTTCAATTCAAAATTGAAATTGATTTCTAGGCAATTAATTTGTACAATTCCAAGTAATTTTTACATGATTAATCCAATTAATCTTTATCACCTAGTGCCATGAATTATATATGATTCCTAATACATATATATGGTATTCAAAACACTTTTAAATACTCCATCTCTCATTTTCTAATTTAATTCATAATCAAATTATTGTGTCAAACACAATTTACGATAATACCCGTTTTCCCGATTTTGAACGATTCAAAGCTTCCTATCTTTTTGTTCTAGGCTTTGTTCCGATATGAGCTAGTAGGGGGACCTAATGGACCTATAGATCATGGGCTCCAACGATTCGAGGCTAACCGACTAATCTCATTATCCAAGCTAGCCAACATTCGTTAACTACCGGGACACTCCACTATAGCCCGATAGTTGCACTCCCCTCACTATAGACATATTTTTTTGTCCACTTGATTTAACCATGATTAGTAAGTCGATCCTTCACAGGTTGTTCGTAGCTATAGCTAGGTCAAAAGCCCGTTTTACCCCTATAGTACTTCTAGTTCCTTAAGTCCCACTGATCCTCTAATGAACAATTGGTTTATGGTCCAACCAATAAACAGAGTCCCTCTCGGGCCAATGAGAGGGCGGGATCCCTTTGTTCAAGCCCCGGAGTCAGCACTTAAGGGAACAACCTCTCTACTATCCCTAATTCGGATAGGAATGAATTCCTTCTTGCACGACTATGTCCCCAGCTATCTACTCGTTCCTATCCCTGAAATGGGAGGCTTATTGAGTCGGCGATACTGAGCCACTCTCACCTATGCAGATCTAAGGATAAGTCCGAATAAACAGGAGTTCATAGTTAGCTCAGGACTAAGATCGAGTTACCTAGGTCATCACATGAAATAGTCAGTCTCGTCAGTAAACGGTGTTATAAAGCGAGAGCGACTTATTTCTTGGTCCTGGTCTTATGCAAACTCATTGCATAGGACGCCCCCACTCGCATGTCTCTACATGGAAGATTTAGGATCACATCGTCTATACTATCTAGAAAGTGGGCCGCGTCTCATAGTGTCTCCAGAATAAGGTACCCAACCCTATCCCTATACTATAGACCGTTTTGGCTATTACTCAAGCTTGATCCACTTTTATGTCTCTATATAAAGCTCAAGTGTTCATCCTATAGCCATGGATCTTAGTTTATTGGATTTGGGTTATTATATGTGCAATTTACTTTATTCAGTAATAACTTTACTGAATTAATCTCGATAACGCCTTTATCGAATAAGTATATAATTCGTTTAACATTCACTATCTACGAGTTTTAGGACACCAATCCCAACAATCTCCCACTTGAACTAAAACTCTAGATTAGTGGGATGTACTAAAATCTATAACAGCAGTGGGTGAATAAATACTTGTATTAATAACAAAGTAAAAATACAATAAACTAGGGCATATAAATACCCAGTAAACTGAGGCATCGATATACCGGTTACAATTCTCCCACTTGACCTAGATTATTTCTCGTACATTTCTCGCAGACCTAGACCTTCTAGATGACTCTTGAACACTTTAGCCGTGAGAGCCTTCGTGAATGGATCAGCAATGTTGTGCTCCGACGCTATCTTCGTGACGATCATGTCTCCTCGGTGCACAATCTCCCTGATGAGATGGTATTTCCTTTCGATGTGCTTGCCTCTCTTATGGCTGCGAGGTTCCTTTGAGTTTGCAACTGCGCCGCTATTATCACAATACAAGGTGATAGGTCGATGCATATTCGGAATGACTTCCAAGTCAGTTAGGACTTCCTGAGCCATACTGCCTCTTTTGCTACTTCGCAAGCACATATTCGGCCTCCATGGTTGAGTCTGCAATGCATCCTTGCTTGATGCTACGCCATACTATTGCTCCTCCATTTAGAGTGAATACTGACCCCGATGTAGATTTCCTCGAATCTTTATCGGTTTGAAAGTCAGAATTAGTGTATCCTGTAAGGATCAAATCCTTCGAACCATACACGAGCATATAGTCCCTCGTTCTCCTTAGATATTTGAGGATATTTTTAACGGCTGTCCAGTGATCGAATCCTGGATTTGATTGATATCTACTGACAATCCCTACTGCATAACAAATGTCAGGCCTTGTACACAACATGGCATACATTAGGCTACCTACTGCAGAGGCATAGGGAAAACTTCTCATGTCCTCAACTTCTTGAGGTGTCTGAGGTCACTGTTCCTTAGACAAGTTAATTCCGTGCCTGAAAGGTAATAGTCCTTTCTTGGAATTTTGCATTTTATATCTAACTAATAATTTGTCGATATAAGACGCTTGAGACAGGGCTAGCTTTTGTTTTTTCGGTTTCGAACAATTTGGATCCCTAGAACAAATTGTGCCTCACCCAAATCTTTCATTTGGAATTGAGTTGATAGCCATAGTTTAATGTCAGTTAGATAACCTACATCATTTCCAATGAGTAGGATATCATCCACATACAGTACTAAGAAAGCTACGGAGTTGTTGATGATCCTTTTGTAAACACAAAGTTCATCAACGTTTTGTTCAAAGCAATAAGATTTGATCGCAGTATCAAATCTCATATTCCAGGATCTACACGCTTGTTTTAATCCATAAATGGATCGTTTAAGCTTGCAAACTTTTTTCTCTTGATCCTGAGCAATGAACCCTTCTGGCTGAGACATGTAGATACTTTCTTCAAGATTGCCGTTCAGAAAGGCAGTCTTGACATCCATTTGCCATATTTCGTAATCGTAAAATGTGGTGGTGGATAAAAGTATCCTGATCGACTTCAACATGGCAACAGGGGAGAAGGTTTCTTCATAGTCAATCCCCTCCCGCTGGGTAAAACCCTTTGCCACAAGTCGTGCCTTAAAGGTCTGTACCTTTCCAGCAGCATCTCGTTTTCTCTTGTAGATCCATTTACACCCTATGGGTCTAACCCCTTTAGATTGATCTACAAGATCCCATACTGAATTAAAATGCATGGACTCGATTTCCAAGTCAATGGCTTTAATCCACTCGTTCTTGTCAACATCATCCATTGCCTGTTTAAAGGTTAATGGATCCTCGATTCCGTCATGAGGTATGACGACTGGAGTTTCAGTTAAACCCAAATAGCGATCAGGTTGTCTAACAACCCTCCCACTACGTCGAGGTTCTCTTATTTCTTGAGAAGGACGTGATTGACTCGAGGTGCCAGCATCATCAACAACTCTTGTTGATGTTTCGGTAGATTCGTTAGATAGTTCACTTAATACGACTTTACTTCGTGGCTTGTGTTCTCTGAGGTGGTCTTCTTCTATGAATGTAGCATTTGTCGATACAAGTACTTTATTTTCCTCAGGAACGAAGAAGTATCCACCTCTCGTTTCTTTGGGATAGCCTACAAATTGGCAAAATCTAGAACGAGGCTCCAATTTCTTTGGGTTTGCATCTAGCACGTATGCAGGGCATCCCCAAATTCTGAAATGTCGTAAACTAGCTTTACGACCTTTCCAGAGCTCAAACGGTGTTTCAGAAACACTCTTTGATGGAACTACGTTCAAGATATAAACCGCAGTTTCTACTGCATATCCCCAAAACGAGTTAGGCAACTGAGCATAACTCATCATCGAACGAACCATGTCCAACAAGGTTCTGTTTCTCCTTTCTGATACACCGTTTTGCTGAGGTGTACCATGGGCTGAGAGTTGGGACGTAATTCTATGCTCTATCAAATAGTCTTGAAAACTTGAGTCCATATACTCTCCACCTCGATCGGATCGAAGTGTTTTTATCGTCTTACCTAATAGGTTCTCAACCTCAGCCTTGTACTCTTTGAACTTTTCAAAAGCCTCCGACTTATGATGCATAAGGTAGAGATAGCCATACCTCGAATAATCATCAATGAAACTGATGAAATATTCGTACCCTCCTCGAGCTCTAATGTTCATTGGTCCACAGAGGTCCGAATGAATGAGCTCTAGGGGCTCTTTGGCAAGATAACCTTTTCCGGTAAAAGGTCGTTTTGTCATCTTGCCCTCAAGGCATGACTCACAAGGAGGCAACGAGTCGTCTTCTAACTTGTTTAGAAGTCCACTCTTGACCAATCTCCCAATCCTATTGAGGTTGATATGGCCTAATCTCAAGTGCCAGAGATAGGTATCTTGAGAAACTCTTCGCTTTTTAGGTTGAGTCTCAGCGGTTTTAAACATCTCATGATTTAAAATAGCTTTAGACTCAATTGGTCTCAAAACATACAATTTATTCTTCAAGTTTGCAGAGCAAACATCAATACCTCTTTTAGTTATGAACGCTTCATTAACAGAAAAAGAAATTGAGTAACCTTGTTCTAATAAACAAGATAAAGAAATCAAATTTCTTTTAATTTTCGGAACTATGTATACATTATCTAATATCATGTAACGTTCCTTGGTGAAGAATAATTTTACATCTCCCACTGCAATAGCCGAGATGACTTCTCCTGTTCCAACTTTAAGAGTCATCTCTCCAGCTATTAGCTGTTGCCAGGAACTCATTCCTTTAAATGAAGAACATACGTGATTAGTGGCACCTGAATCGAGTATCCAGGCAGAATCGTCGTTTTCCACTAAACACGTTTCCAAGACTAATAAATCGCATTTAGAGTCGTGGATCATGTTTTTCTTGGCTATGCAGTTAGTTTGAGGACATTCCTCAGTTGAGACCAAACCTAAATTCTTTGCCACTTGTTTAGCATTTAAGCAAGTATTCTTAGTCGTATGTACTAAACCGTTTAATTTGGCATTTGACAAAGCACATACGTTTTTCGACATATTGCTGAAACAAACAAATTAATCTCTATTAGAAACATGCACTAAACCCATTAATCACATTTATCCAATCAGATTTAGCAAAAGCAATCATCGACCCATATATACAATTGATTTATTTTGCAACGATACTTCAGGGGTTTAGAATAACCGCTACCGTAGGGCAGTCAGCTACTCCTCCTCTGAATCGAGACAATCTCGGCCAAATACTATTCCCAGAATAACTCTTACTCCAATAGTTATTAGCTAACGTTAATTTGGTCAAGATCATCTTGTAAGTGTTACCCATCATTTTCAGATCGCAGAGGACAGCCCCAACAATGCCACCGTAGGGAAGAGCTAATGTTGGGAATGGCCCTAGGAAACCCTATCCATTTTTGCAGTTTGCGTTGTTCCGAATCCCATGCGCAAGCCCTCCGTAGGGTGATCGCTCCCAGGGCGACTCGCAGGCAGCGCATAGGAATCTCACGGTGCAACCTAATGATGGAGACCGCAGGATACGTTTGACACGTTTCCTTCTCCCACTTACTATGAACACTTTCCCCATTCACCTTGATATTAACGCATGCAAACACCATCCGTAGGGGGACGCTCCCAGGGCGCCTCGAGGCCAAGCATGGATCTCACAGTGTGAACTCAGGGGAACGTGAGAGTAGAAACTTAATATGAATATTTCGTTTCTATACTTTTCCTCCCACCAAAGTGTTGTAAAGTTTTAGGGTCTTCTTACTTAGGTAAATTCTGGCTAAATGAATCTATCTAAGTCTATGCCTTATTAAACAAGGTCTTTACACTAAATGTCTAGGTGATTAAACACTTTTAATAACCTAGTGACATTGCATGCTAGTAAGACTATGGTTAATCCAACTCAGGTTCCGAACCATTTGCCGGGAGAGTTCCTTATAATCAAGGTCTTATGTCCTACTTACTCGAATTTCAAAACTATTTTAAAAAACTAAGTAAGACATATTTCTAATCCTATTAGAAAAAGGCGATCTTTGGTCTATTTCATTTTAAATCATTTAAAGAATGATAAGATCCTAAGATCCTATGTTAGCATGCAACTCTTTGTTATAGATTTTATGGTTTCTATTCATCAACTTTTATAACTCTTATAACTTTTAATGAATAAACCCTATAACATGCTTTCTAATGGTGTTTTAAAGCATATAACAATAAATCATTCAAGTTATAAGAAAAGCACCCTTTAGAAACAACCTATGTCTAGGTTTGTATAACTCTTTATACTACGATGTCTAGGTGATAACACTTTAAAACCTCACACCGCTCACGCATGCTCATAAAACTCGAGTTAACTTAACTCAAGAACCGACTCAATGCCCAGGTAGGAGGTGTTCCGTAAACCGTCAACTTAAATACCTCCAGCCTTAGACAGCATTTTGTCGGGTGAGTTCTCTCGTAACCGTTGTTTTACAAGATATCGACCTAAACTATGCAAGTTGATCGAATTGTTGAAGGTTCATTAACCTAAGTGAGCATGCTCTTTATCTTGTTATAGATTTTAGATTTCTATCTCTTTTATAACAATTATAAAACAAATCCATAACAAGCCTAATTTGAGTATAACGATTATAATCAAACTAATGAAATTTCATGTTCATGCTTGGTTAATTTTATCATTTAATAATTATAACTATTATAAGAATTAATCAATTTTAATTAACCATTCGAGCATGAATCTCCCTAAATTAATACAACTCTTATATTAATAAAACATGAAATTTCCCTCATGCATTTGAATTAATAAATAACACTTATTCAAATTAAACAAATGCATGAACATGCTTTCCTATGGTGGGGTTTTAAATATAAATGACATACATTATGCACATAAAATACTATTTCATTAAAACATACATTCAATAATGCATAATTAATTAAATTTACTAAAGTGAATTGGTTTTGGGATTTTTAATCAAGCAAAAATAAAAACTAAAATTATTACAATAATAATTTCAAATAGGGCTTGGACCGCTTCCGAACCATTCGAACCGACCCGAACCACCTTTGGATTTCTTGAACCGGACCATTTTACCGTTACGAGAAGAACGTACTTGAGCTGGAACTAAAAAACAGCATGCTGGAATTTTCGGCCAGCAGCGAGCAGTCTCCGAATTTCTTCGAATTGACGACCTAAATGGACTCTATTGACTCTCAAATTTTACAGACTCCATATGAACACATTAAAGCCCATAAACAGGTAGGCAATTACAATTAATACCAACAAATTGACTGAAAATTAAAATCAATCCCAAAACCAATTTTCTTTAGTTTTTATACAGTTTCATCATATGAAAAGCTACCCACCAAGCTAAAATTAATGCATGTTAGGTGCCTTAATCATGCTCTGATACCAATTGAAGGTGTTCATATAACACATGCGGAAGCAATTTTAGGATCGGAGGCCCTTAACTACATCAATTTTAGAAAATGAAAACATGCTGTCCAAATACCGTAAGGAGAGAGCAGAATTTTTACCAACCTTTTGGAGACCGATTCAACAACTCCCTTTGATTCCTTTGACCACGAACGGTGTGTGGACCACCTCTAGTGTCTTCCCTACTATTCTCCGAGCCAAGAACGGCTTGTGGGAGTCTATAGAGATAGGGAATGGGAAGGGAATGCTTGAAGGTTCAAGCACTAGAGAGATATATGGAGATGAGTGAGTTTGAGACCAAAATCCAGCAGCATAACAATATGGAAAATGGCTCTACTTCCTTTGAATCTGATTCATACTCCTTATATAGACATCTTCCATGCAAAGAGAAGCCTCATGACACTAGACACATGGTGAAATTGCAACTCAAAGTGGATTCTAGGTGTTTAATTCACAACACATGCAACTAGTGCATGGTTGTGTTGTTTTCCACTATGCATCAACATGCAAGAGTGGGAATGCCACTAAATCCACTTAAAATTGAATCTAAATTCTCAATTTTCAGCTTGCAATTCATTCCTATTTCAATTCAAAATTGAAATTGATTTCTAGGCAATTAATTTGTACAATTCCAAGTAATTTTTACATGATTAATCCAATTAATCTTTATCACCTAGTGCCATGAATTATATATGATTCCTAATACATATATATGGTATTCAAAACACTTTTAAATACTCCATCTCTCATTTTCTAATTTAATTCATAATTAAATTATTGTGTCAAACACAATTTACGATAATACCCGTTTTCCCGATTTTGAACGATTCAAAGCTTCCTATCTTTTTGTTCTAGGCTTTGTTCCGATATGAGCTAGTAGGGGGACCTAATGGACCTATAGATCATGGGCTCCAACGATTCAAGGCTAACCGACTAATCTCATTATCGAAGCTAGCCAACATTCGTTAACTACCGGGACACTCCACTATAGCCCGATAGTTGCACTCCCCCCACTATAGACATATTTTTTTGTCCACTTGATTTAACCATGATTAGTAAGTCGATCCTTCACAGGTTGTTCGTAGCTATAGCTAGGTCAAAAGCCCGTTTTACCCCTATAGTACTTCTAGTTCCTTAAGTCCCACTAATCCTCTAATGAACAATTGGTTTATGGTCCAACTAATAAACCGAGTCCCTCTCGGGCCAATGAGAGGGCGAGATCCCTTTGTTCAAGCCCCGGAGTCAGCACTTAAGGGAACAACCTCTCTGCTATCCCTAATTGGGATAGGAATGAATTCCTTCTTGCACGACTATGTCCCCAGCTATCTACTCGTTCCTATCCCTGAAATGGGAGGCTTATTGAGTCGGCGATACTGAACCACTCTTACCTATGCAGATCTAAGGATAAGTCCGAATAAACAGGAGTTCATAGTTAGCTCAGGATTAAGATCGAGTTACCTAGGTCATCACATGAAATAGTCAGTCTCGTCAGTAAACGGTGTTATAAAGCGAGAGCGACTTATTTCTTGGTCCTGGTCTTATGCAAACTCATTGCATAGGACGCCCCCACTCGCATGTCTCTACATGGACGATTTAGGATCACATCGTCTATACTATCTATAAAGTGGGTCGCGTCTCATAGTGTCTCTAGAATAAGGTACCCAACCCTATCCCTATACTATAGACTGTTTTGGCTATTACTCAAGCTTGATCCACTTTTATGTCTCTACATAAAGCTCAAGTGTTCATCCTATAGCCATGGATCTTAGTTTATTGGATTTGGGTTATTCTATGTGCAATTTACTTTATTCAGTAATAACTTTACTGAATTAATCTCGATAACGCCTTTATCGAATAAGTATATAATTCGTTTAACATTCACTATCTACGAGTTTTAGGACACCAATCCCAACAGGTTCTGTGGGTATTCTGTTGTGTTGTAGAATGGTGGAGTCGTTTAATAATGCTATATAGAAGTGTTTTATGCATAGCAGGTTAAAGAAAAAAATTGGGTTAGTCCTATGTATGCCGTTATGTTGCCAAAATTTTCAGTGCACACGGTTAGTTTTGGTTTTAGAGTTAGTAATGTCGCTAGGATAGTTACTAAAATCCCGAGGCGATATAATTTAAATCTTATTTAAATATTTCCGACTCTCTCTAATATAATTTAATTTGTAATTAAACTTTAACGTTAAATATATCGAATATGATTTAACGACAACTCCCTCTAATGAATTTGAACGTCTCAAATTCTTCATCATACTTGTTCTAAGGTTTTTTCCGTATGAGCTAACATGGAGACCTAATGGACCTATAGATCACGGGCTCCAACGATGCGAGATTAACCGGCTAAACTCTTTTAACATAGTTAACCAACATTCGTTCACTACCGGGACAATACACTATAGTTTGATAGTTGAACTCCCGTCACTGTAGATATATTTTTGTCCACCCGATATAACCATGATTAGTAAGTCGACCATTCACAGGTTGTTCGTAACTAGAGTTGGGTCAAATGTCCGTTTTACCCCTGAATTTACATCATGTTTGTTAAGTCCACACTGAGTCCCTAATATACAATTGGTTTGTGGTCCCACCACTAAACCTAAAACCTCTCGGGCCAATGAGTGGGCGGGATCCCTTTGTTCGAGTCTCGGAGTCAGCACTTAAGACAACCTCTCTACTATCCCTTAATTGGGTAGGAGTGCTTTCCATCTAGCAGGACTATGTCCCCATTTATCTACCCATTCCTATCCCTGAAATGGGGGGTTTATTAAGTCGGCGATGATGAGCCACTCTCAGCCATGCAGATCTATGGATAAGCTCGAATTAACGAGGGTTCATAGTTAGCCCATGATTAAGATCAAGTTACCTATTATACATATTATCCAATCAAATTTAGCAAAAGTAATCATCGACCCAAGTATATTATTTGATATATCTTGCAACGATACTTCAGAGGTTCAGAATAACCTCTACCGTAGGTCAGTCAGCTACTCCTCTGAATCGAGACAATCTCGACTATTTACTATTGCCAAAATAACTCTTTATTTCAATAGTTATTAGCTACCGTCGGTTTAGTCAAGACAATCTTGTAAGTGTGAACCACGATTTTCAGATACTGGAGGACGTCCCTAACATTGCCACTGTATGGAAGAGCTAGTGTTAAGAATGCTCCTAAGAAACCCTATCCATTTTTGGAGCTTGTGTGTCTTATGAATCCCATGCGCCAGCCCTCCATAAGGTGATCGCTCCCAGGGAGACTCACAGGCGGTGCATAGGTGTTGGGTTTTATGCCCTAAAACTCGTAGATAGTAAATGAAACAAATTAATCGATCTCAATAAAGCGTTATTTGTGTGATTCAGTAATTTGGTTATTGAATAATCGAGTTTGCATTAATAAACCCTAAATCCAATAAACTAAGATCGAAAGTTGTTTAAATGAAACTTGGACTAGTATGTGGGGACATACAAGGATCGGTGTTCAAGTAACAACTTGAATGGTCTATAGTATAGGGATAAGGTTGGGTACCTTATCCTGGTGGCACTATGTGATACGACCCACTTTGTATTCGATAGAGATACAATGATTTAAAACATCCATGTAGGAAACATGCGAGTGGGGGTATCCTATGTAATGAGTTTGCATAAGACCGAACTGCGAAATAGTAACCTCTAGTTGTAACACCGTTAACTAGTTTAGGTTTCTATTTCAATAGGATGACCTAGGTAACTCAATCTCAATCCTGAGTCTGTTATGAACTCCTTTTTCAGGAAGGATTGTCCTTAGATTTTTATGGGTGAGAGTGGCCTGT
Organism: Luffa aegyptiaca; assembly: GCA_017139565.1. Classification (NCBI taxonomy): domain Eukaryota; kingdom Viridiplantae; phylum Streptophyta; class Magnoliopsida; order Cucurbitales; family Cucurbitaceae; genus Luffa; species Luffa aegyptiaca. The sequence continues at coordinate 41,095,233 of CM029407.1, forward strand.
TCACCGACTCAATAATCCTACCATTTCAAAGGCAAGACCGAATGGGGGCTGGGAACATAACAGTAAAAGATGGAATTCACTCCTTCCCCTATTGGAGTAAGTAGATGTGTGTTCCCTTAAGGGCTGATTCCGGGGCTTGAACAAAAGTGCACTGTCCTCTCCTGGCTCGAGAGGAATTTCTGTTTAGTGGTTGGACCTTAAACAGGTTGTTCATTAGAGGGATCAGTGGTACTTAAGAATCCAGAGGTAACCCAGGGGTAAACAGGTTGGTCAATATCCGTGGCCACGGAAATATTCTACAGTGAGAACAGTGCAACTGTGGGTCTTTAGTGGAGTGACCCACAGTTAACGAATGTTGATTAACTTAGTTAATGAGTTTAGCTAGTTAATCTCGTATCGTTGGAGCTTCTGATCTGTAGGTCCATTAGGTCCACCTGCTAGCTCGTAACGGGTGTTGAGATTATTTAGTCTTGAAAATTAAGGGATATAATATAATGTATGGAGATACATTATAATATCAATTTAATTAGAGAATTAAACTTTATAATAAAATTAATTTTGGATGTGATTCAAAAATTAATTAGTGAGGGAATTATTAATTTAATTAAATATGTGATATTTGATTAAATTCATGAATTAATTAATTGGGGAATTAATTAATTACATTAAATTTGCTTAAATATGGTTTAATCAAATTAATGTTATAGTTTATGTTAATGTACATTTTGATGCACATTAAAACTATAGGTTAAATTGGAGAAATAAAATTGAATATGATTCAATTATAAAATTAATTAAATATTTGATAGTTAATTAATGTGGATTCAATTAATTCAGAGTAAATTGAATGGCCAATTTAATCCAATTGAATATGATTTAAATTGAATTAAAAACCTTATATTACAATTGATCTAATTAAATTAATTATAATTAATTAATTGGTTAAATATTTACAATTTAATTAATTGATGGCCAAGATCATTTAGGTAATAATCAAGATTGAGTAGGAAAGATAACTTCCCTTCCCCACTAATCGTATGTTTAAGGGGAGTTCCCTACAGTTACGTTCATTCTCTCACTCATGGGAAAAACTGTTTTCTCAGAAAAATTCTCTCCCAAATCTGCAGCAACTCTCCTTGTTGTAGAATTCCCTTCCAAGACATCTTTTTGGCTCCCACAAGTCGGTTTTCATAGCCCAAGAGTCATAGCGGGTGATCCGACGTGGTGGTGTTCATTGGGAGGAAAAACAACATGAATTGGAGCATCGTGCAGAGTTTTGATCTTCAATCCATCTAAGTGTTCTTGAATTTAAATAGTTTAGATCGTATTATAGCATGCTTAATCTAGAATTTGTAGAAAAATTGTTTATATTTTAGATTGCCAACGTACTGGTATTTTATTTCGTAATTAAAATTGAGTAACGGTTTGATTTAATTCCGCTGCGCAAGGGCTTTAATCCCTTCAAATGGTATCAGAGCCATCTCAGATTTTTAATTATTGAATTAAAATTTGCGTTGGTCCTTAGGTGGGATTTTTGCATTATGAATGTATGCTTTGCTATAAACTATTTTGGTTTAATTGGCCTTAGATTTACAAATTTTATGTGATTTGATCATGTAAAGGGGCCTTGTGTTTTTTGGCACTTTGAGTAAATCGTGTCTCTGTAAGTCCGTGTCTATCAATAGGATTGAATTTGGTGAAAACCGGGACCAAATTTGGCTAAAAATGGTGAAAAACAGTGGCTGAATCAAAGAACACAATGCTGGAATCGGAAAAAAAAAATGAAAAGTCGTGCAAGCGTAAAGGCTGACGTCAGCGTGACTTCGCGATGCGCGATCCAGCCATCAGGAGGCACGGTTTGCGAAAGCGGTCCGGTTCAGGCGTCGGTTCGACTGTATGGCACGCGGTTCATCATTTTGTTCACTGGTTCGTTGACTGGCTCAACGGTTCGCGTGCGGTTCAGTGGTTCTTTAGCGGTTCCTTGACCAAGCCGAAGGAGTTTGACTAGTTCGCGGGTTTTGACGCTGGTTCAGTGCTTTTTGGACTGGTTTTGACCGTTTTTTTACCTGGTTTAGGGATTTTTTAGCTGGTTTGGTCCGATTTTTTGAGTGGCTAAAGGCTTTTAGGATAGATTTTTGTAAAATTAATGTAATTTTATGCTTTAAACTTTTCCTAGGGGCCAATTAACCGGCTCACATGCTATTTAATTGCTTTATGAATGTCATTTAGCTGAATCCCACCATAGGTTAAATATGTTTCATGCATATTTATGTTATAATTGTTATAACATATGATAAATATGAATGATTTAATTTCATGAGTGATTTAGTATAATTGTTATATTAAATATATGAAATTGGAGAAGCATGATGCATTACATTAATTTAGATAAGGGTAAAATACACTTTTGGTCCCTGAGGTTTGGGTTAAGTTACACTTTGGTCCCTGAGTTTTCAAACTCAACAAAATTACCCTTGAGGTTTGAGATAAGGGGCAATTTGGTCCCTGTCGTCCATTTTGCCACTACATACTAACAGAATGCTGATGTGACCATATTTTTTAATTAAAAAAATATTTTTTTATTGTTTAAAATAAAAATCAATAAAAACAAAAAAAATATTAATTTTTTAAATATATTTTTATTTCTTTTTTCCTTTTTCTCATTCTTCAACAAGCTGAATCCCCAAACTCCTTTCTTCCTCTTCAGCATTAGGCGGTCTGTTTTCTTCTTCTTCTTCACCGGCAACAGCGGCCAGCCGCCGACGTTTTTTTTTTTTTTTTTTTTTTTTTTTTCTCTTTCTCTTCTTTCCCTTTCCTCCCTCTCATGCGACATCCCCCTCCTTCGATTCTGAGTTCATCGACGCTCTCCCTTTCGTTTTTCCTCCGGCAACAGCAAGATCTCACCATCTTTCGCTCAGATCCGTCGAAGCTCTCCGTCGTTCGCCCAGATCCATCGCTCGCAGGTGTCTGAATCTCGTCTTCGTCTCCCTCGTCGAGACCCACGTTGGAAAGCGCCCTGATCTGAAGAAAAACCGACGCACGAAGGAAGATGTCAAGACTGCTCACGTTTCCCGCGTCGGACACGGAGGAGTGAGGTCCCTTCCCCCTCCCCTTCCTCTCTTTTTACTTTTTTTTTTATTTTTTAAAAACAAAATCAGTGAAGAAAAAGAAGAGAAGAAGAAGAAAGAAGAAGAAAAAAAAATTCAATCGTCGGCGTTTGGAGGCGACGAGCGGTGGCCGCCGGTCGCCGGAGATAGGAAGAAGAATGAGGGAGAAGATGGAGAAGATGGAGAAGAAGGAAAAGAAGAGAGAGAAAGGGAGAAAGAATAAAAAAATTAAAATATTAATATTTTATTTTTTTAGTATTTTTTATTATAATAATAGTGCCATGTTAGCAACCGTTAGAAGTTAACAGAAAAATTGATTTTTTGTTATAAAAATGATTAGAAATCGTCAACCTCTAACAAAGAGTTGCATGAAAACATACGATTTTTTGTTAAATTGAATTAATTTTAAAATGTTTAAAATTAATTAGACCTAAGCTCATTTTAATGCTAATAGAATTAGAGTTATTCTCTTACTTAGAACTAAAATAGTTTTAATATACTAAGTAGGAAAAACATTACTATGATTATGAGGGAACTCTCCCGGTGAAGTTCTGTCTAGGCTGGGGGTATTTAAGTTGACGGTTTACGAAACACCTCCTACTTGGGAACTGACCCGGAACTTGAGTTGAATTAATCATAGTTTAATGTTAGTATGCAACGTCACTAGGTAATTAAAATGGTTTAATTCACCTAGACATTAGAGTAAAGACCTTTATATAAGAGTTATATACATGCATAGACATAGATAGATTCACTTAGTCAGAATTTACCTAAGTAATAGACCCTTTAATTATAAAAATACTCAGTGGGAGGATATATATCAAAACAAGATTTTCATAAATCAAGTTTTTCTCTCACGTCCTCAAGAGTTCACAACGTGAGGTCCATGCTTGGCCTCGACTCACGCTAGGAGTGACCCCCTACGGTTCGTGTTTGCATGGATCAATATCAAGGTGAATGAGAGAGTATTTTATAGTAAGTGATAGTAGGACACGTGTCAACGTATCCTACGGTCTCCTCCATTAGGTTGCACCGTGGGATCCCCATGATCTTCCTGCAAGTCGCCTTGGGAGCGATCGCCCTATGGAGGCTTTGATCATAGGAGTCAGAACAACACAAACTCTTGAAATGGATAGAGTTTCTTAGGTCCATTTCCATCATTGACTTTTCCTACGGTAGCATTGTTGGGGCCGACCTCTGAAATCTGAAAATGGAGGGTCACACTTACAGGAAATTGTTAAGGTGTTAATAATTTCCTGACCAAAAAACGGTAGCTAAGAACTATTGGAATATGAGTTATTCTGGTAATAGGGATTGACTTAGATTGTCTCAATTCAGGGGAGGAGTAGCTGACTGCCCTACGGTAGCTGTTGCTGTAAACCTTTGAAGTATCATTGCAAAATGAATGTTTATTCTATTGGTCGATCATTACATTTGCTAAATTGATTGGATTAAAATAATGATATTATTTTGTGTAATAGGTTCACGCCACAATACTAATTAACTTAATTTGTTTGTTTTGAGCATGAATCGTTCTTTGTATGCCTCTAATAACGCCAATTTAAAAACTGTTATTGCTAATACAACTATGAAAATGAACTTAAACACTAATTGCGTGGAATTGGTCATAACTGAGGACTGTCCTCAAGCTCACTGGTGCGACAGGGGCTGAATGATGGATGTAAGATAAGATGAACAATAATAATAATGATAAATTCAACCAACCTTAGTGCAAGTATACACTATCGCACGTAGTAACAAAAAACCTTAGAAGTATTCCAAGGGTATCGACCCCAGGAGGACTAAATTGGAAATTTAGATTTGAAGAAGAAACTGCTTAAATGATTGCTTCAAATAGGTAACCAAAGAAATAATTGTTGATTGGTTTTTGGAAGATAAACAAAAATAAAGAAATAACAATAATAAATAAAACAAGGTATTCAACATAGTTTCATCCCAAAGGCAAATAACTTTAATCATAGAATATTCAGCTTAAGCCTATTCAATGCATTGAGTCAGATTTAACTTCTATTTGGTCTTGCTCCCAAGAACCGTTAGAAAGCTAAGCAAGTACCATTATGCACATTTCTGTGACTCGACTCCAACATAGATAATTCCCGAATGCAATCTATAACCATATAGTTGATATAGGGTGGCTTAGGCAGCTAGCCCTATACCACCGAACAATCTCTTTCGAGCTTTTTCTCCTATATCACCTTTATGAGAACCGATATCGTCTGTCCCTTTCGAGATCAAGCACACATAGAATGCAAAGTCTAAGTGATCAATTTAAACTTAGCAAGATCAGAATGACAATCAATAAAGAATGACATGCATTGAATAGAAACTTAAGCAAATAAACACTTTCAAGCTATTGAACCATAAGGGAATTCACTATATTGAACCCCTCAACGAAATTTAGCTACTCATGGTGGGATAAAGTGCTAATGAATATCTTTTCATTGAAATAAAGAATGAAGAATACAGATAAATGAAAAGTAACACAAGCTGGAAGTAATGACAATAGCTAAATATTAGGGTTTTTTTCTCTTTTATCCAATCCTTCTAGAGTTCGCTCGACACTTCTCTCTCGCTTTTACAAGTGGGAATGTGTGAAAATCCCTACAAACCCTATGGTTTGATGTCTAACTAAGGTTAGAATTTAGTCATCTAAAAAGGACCTCGTGCATCCCAACTCATAGGCATCAACTAGGGTTCTGTCACCACCCTCTTCTTCGAAATGAGTTATGCTTGCATTTGACGTTGAATCGAGGCCTTATGTAGCGTTGGAAGTGGTTGAGATGTTGCGAAAATGGTGCTGGTAGGTATCCGAGTTGAATTCGGGGTCAAAGCGGTCGGTTTGGTGCTCAATAGTTTCGTTCAAAACGATTCGCGATGGACTCAAAACTACCTCCATTTTTCCAGAAATACTGTCGTATTTCATTTTTGCCTTCTCATAAATACGGTCGCATTTCTGGGTAAATCCCAGCTTCCTCTATTTTTCTACACAGCAACAAACTTAGTCAAATTCATATCAATTTGAATCTTTTCAAGCACAAATAAGCATATTTTGATATGTATAACTCTCAACTCCTTAACTTATCAACTTTAACATATTTTGAGCTCGGGAACAACAAATATGATCTAAAACATATAATTTTGACAAGATAATGAGCTAAATATAAGGGTAAAATAGGTATATTTTTTACCCTTATCATACCCCCAAACTTAACTCATTGCTTGTCCTTAAGAAATTGCAAATCAGAATGTTAGAGATCAAAATTTTAATTACAAATTAGAATGTAAGAGCTCAACACTAATTGCAAATAAAAAATGTTATGGATCATATGTAATTGTCAATCATGGTACTAGCATCAACTTTTAATTGCAAATCAAGTGACATGGAATCAAGTAGACATGTTTTTCAAGATTGTTTTCTAAAAAGTTTGCCTTTCAGGAGAGGGTTCTACTTTAGTGCCAGTCACAATGTCTAAGTTTCCTAGGCATGAAGATTTCTATTGTCCTTTTTCAAAGCAAAACTCTCCCTAGTCCATCCTAACCAATATGTTTAAACTACCTAACTTCTACTCATTAAGCCTAGTGTAGTCCTTTTAGTCAAGAAACACAAAACTTGAGGTTCCTTGAGCATACATGAGCTACTAGACCTTTTCCTATCTCCCCCAAACTTATTTGACTGCTGGTGCTCTTTCTATTCAACATCTTTTTCTCCAAAGTGTATCCTACTAGGTTTTATGCCCTAAAACTCGTAGATAGTGAATGTAAACAAATTGTATACTTGTTTCAATAAAGTGTTATTGTTAAATATTGTAAAATTTGACCCAAATCCAATAAACTAAGATCTAAGGTTGTTTACATGTGACTTGAACTAATATGATTAATTAGTTAACTTGTAATTAATTGATCTTGACCTAACGGTCAAGACTGTTTCCTAACCTCACATTAAGGTTTTCTCTCTTATAAAAGGAAAGGTTATGAGAACCCTAACCCTAAGGTCTCATTCTTGTTTCCCTCACATTCTCTCAACTCAAAAACTCTGGATAGAATATTTTTCTCTCTAAGAGTAATTCCCATTCAAGACTAGGTAGTCCTACAACTATGTTCGTAATATCAGAGAATAGCAGGGTAGCTCGTGGTGGTGTCCGTTTAAGTATTTAAAGTCGTCAATGGAGGTATGTTTCTCATCGCTTAACTTTTTGCCAATTTATTGGTATTTTGCAAACTAAAATTAAATACGAATGGTCCAATTGCTTCCGCTGTAACGGAATTGGGAATTCCAATCCTTCATATCCTTGTTGTCATCTTTACCTTCATTCTAGTTTATCGACACTTTGTGGTGAAGATATCTAGCTACGAGCAAAGTTCACAAGCTTGGAATAAGACTCACTTCCCTTAAGTAAACCTTTCATTCAGTGGCAAACCATGGGTTGAAGGATTGAAATTTCCAATTCCGTTACAGCGGAAGCAATTGGACCATTCGTATTTAATTTTATTTCGCAAAATACCAATACATCAGCAACAATTTCAGAACAGAAATTCCTAAAAGCTAAGCATTGAGAATCATACCGTCGTGGAAGACTCTGAATTCAAGAACACCTTCTTGACGAACAGCACAATAAAGCCTTCCCCGCTATTCTCTGAGATTGGGAACTCAGTTGTGGGACTGATTCTTGAAAGAGGGAAATAAATTACAGAGAAGAAAACTCTTCTCTAATTTTGGCTTGAGAGAGAATGAGAGAGTTATTAGACGCTGAGAGATTGTGAGAGAGTAAAATCACAGCATATCATTAATCCTGCCAAGAACCCTCCAAATCTATCTTACGTGAGTTAGGAATTGGTTATCAAACAACCAATTTAATTAATCAAAACTATTAATTAAAAGAAATTAATAAAAATAGATTTAATTAATTAATTATATGCTAATCAATTAATCATATTAATTAATTAAGCATACTCGCATTCAAATCATATTTAAATACATTGCCCTCACATAATATATAATTTTAATTAACTTAATTAAATCACATTTAATTAAACCAATTAAACTAATCAATTAATTAACTCCAATAATTAATTGATTCTATGATTAATTAAACAACATGTATTTAATTAACCAAATATTTGAATCATATTCAAATATGCATCTCTCTAATAACCTATAGTTTTAATATGAATCAAATTCACATTAAAATTAAACTATAGATTTAATTTAATCAAATCACATTTAACTAAATTAAATTGAACAATTAATTAATTCAAAATTAACTATTTTTTTATTAATTAAATATCAACCATATTTAATTAATTAATTACATATTAGAATCATATTCTAATATATCTCTCATATATTATAGTTTAGTTAAATGACATTTAATTAGACTAATAGAATAATTAATCAATTCATAATTAATTAAGTAATTTATTAATTAAATATCACATATTCAATTAATTATTATTCTCTCAATATAATAAAGTTTAATCTCATATTAAACTTTATATTATAATGTATATCACCATACATTATGTTAATTGTATCTCGTACAATTAACTTGATTCCCAAAGTTGAATATTAACTATTCAAATTCTTTCAAGATAAATTGTTCTCAATTACTCTTTACGAGCTAGCAGAGGGACCTAATGAGACCTACAGATCAGAAGCTCCAATGATATGAGGTTAACTGACTAAACTCATTAATCGAGGTTAACCAATATTCATTAACTATGAGTCACTCCACTAAAGACCCACAACTGCACTATTCTCACTGTAGAATGTTTCTGTGTCCACGGATATTGACCAATAACGGTAAGTCAATCCTTCACGAGTGTTCGTAACTACAGCTGGGTCAAATTATCGTTTTACCCCTGAGTTACCTCTAGCTCCTTAAGTATCAGTGCTCCTCTAATTAACAACCTGTTTATGGTCCAACCATTAAATAGAAAGTCCCTCTTGGGCCAATGAGAGGGCGAGATCCCTTTATTCAAGACCCAGAGTCACCACTTAAGGGAACACTCATCTACTTCTCCTAGAAGAAGAAAGGAGTGAATTCCATCTTGTGTTGTCATGTCCCCAGCCCCCCACTCGGTCTTGTCCCCAAGAAGGTAGACTTATTGAGTTGGCGTGCAGGTCACTCTCACCCGTACTAATCAAAGGACAATCCCTCGTGAGAAGGAGTTCATGACACACTCAGGACTAAGACTGAGTTACCTAGGTCATCCTATTGAAACAGTAACCTAACTAGTTAAGGGTGTTACATCTAGTGGTTTATTATTTCGTGGTCCGGTCTTATGCAAACTCATTGTATAGGATACCCCCGCTCGCATGTCTCGTACATGGACGCCTTGGATCAATACGTCTGTATTGAATACAAAGCGGGTTGTATCACATAGTGTTACCAGGATAAGCTACCCAACCTTATCCCTGTACTATAGACCTTTTAGGTTGTTACTTGAACACTGATCCCCGTATGTCCCCACATACTAGTTCAAGTTACATATCAACAACTTTGGATCTTAGTTTATTGCATTTGGGTTATATTGTGCAATTTTAGACTTAAACTAACAATAACACTTTATTGATACAAGTATATAATTCGTTAACAATCACTATCTACGAGTTCTAGGACATAAAATCCAACACATGGGTGTCATGAATGCCCCTGGTTACTCCGTTAACCCTAGGAAGGAGGACTAACTCTCGATTTTTCATTTTCTTCTCTCTTTCTTTTTCCTGGATAATATATACTGAGCACTCATTCTTTTCCAGCAGTACAAATTTACAAAAAGCATAGCATAAAGCATAAATATTTACAATGTAAAGCACCCCCCCCCCCCAACTTAAAATTAGACAATGTCCTCATTGACTTTGTTTTTTAGGCAAGGCTTTGCATAAGGCTTTTTGTTTTTCAAAACTTTAAGGCTAAACTCTCCTAGAGTGTTAAAAAGGTTAAACACGAGGTAGGTTAGACTTTAGAAAATTTATGTAAAGAAAAAGACTAATGGAAAGCCTATGACAAGAAAACAATTCAGTTGTGACAGTAGCACTTTTGAGATAGAACAAAGCTCTAGTTATCATCATCAAGGGCTTAAAAGAAAACTCCTTTGAAAACATGCTCTTTTCCAAAAACATTTTTTTTTCAAGCAATTTTAAAGTTGATTTTTTTCTCAAAAGTTTCCTTGGTTCATTAAAAGGCAGCAAAAATTTTTTAAATAAAAAAAAATAACAAAAACCCAAGTAGAATGCAATTATTCACAAAACAACTACCTTTAAACTAACCTAGAAACTTCAACTAACAATTAGACAACAATTCATGCAATAAACAACAACTAGATAAGCAAAAACAAAATCTAAACATGCAAGAACTAAAAAAACAACAAACAACTAAACACAAAAAACAGTATTATATACAAAAAACAACATGCAAAAGGGGTCAGAAAACTCCCCTAGTCCCCGTCCGAGGAACTCTCTTTCTCTTCATCTTCTTCGTCATCATTCTCATCTTCTCCATCATCAGAATCCTCATCTTCTTGAGGCAGCAGCGATTGAGGGAAACCGGGAAAGACAGGAGCAATACTTGGGGCGATAGAGAGGTAGAACTCTCTAATGGCTTCATCTCTATCCTTGGCATATGCCCAATAAGTCCTCAGGTTGTCCCTGATTTGATCAAGTTGTTGGTATGCAATTGCTAGGGCTTCAGATGACGGTGAAGGCCCTGAAAAAGGAGTGTGCTGGGATGGAGAAGTCGTGTTCAGCCCTGATGGTGGAATGGCTTGAGATGTGGAGGCTTTGTCTTTCCTTTGGATGCTATTCTATTGAAGCTTCCCGATCAAGGATAGGTCGATGGTAGGTGATAACTCTCCAAAAGGTAGTTATTTAGGCCTTATTTCTATAGGGATTTGTGTGTCTTTTGTGCTTAATAGGGTTGGTTTTAGATATATATTATATGTTTTAACCCATTTGGAATAATGGAGGCTTTGAAAGTTATTTTGTGCAGAAAATATTGCTGAGCGACTTGAAGGAGCAAAATCTGTGCTGCAGCAAAGCAGGGAGCAAAACTGCCACATCACAGCTCATTAGCCATTTTAATAAAGTGGCGTTAGCTGAAGTATTTTCGGATCTAAGAAGCTTGGAGAGCCCTCCATATGTCCAATTTATCCTAATTAGGTTAAACCTCATCTTATAAAAGGAGGGAGCCGTCAAAGATAAAGGATTCACGATTGGGAGACCGAATCAAGGGTCGATATTGCAATATTAACTAACGCTCTTAAAAACATAACTATGGTAAGCAATGTTTATCAGCCGCCAGTGGTGGAGTCTGTTGCATCTGTGAATCAAGTGGCAGCTGAATCTTGTGTCTATTGTGGTGAAGAGCATAATTATGAGTTTTGTCCTAACAATCCAGCTTCTGTGTTTTTTGCAGGTAATCAGAGGAATAACCCTTATTCTAACTTTTATAATCCAGGTTGGCGCAACCACCCCAACTTTGCATGGGGAGGGCAATGAAGCAATCAGGAAGCACAGCAAAAGGTGGTGAACCAGTCAGGATTTGCTAAATCACAGGCATTGCCCCAGCAAAATAAGCATGCTTTGCCCCAGCAAAATTCAGAGAGTTCTCTGGAGTTAATGATGAAGGATTATATGGCTCGTAATGATGTCTTAATTCTAAGTCAGCAAGCTTCATTGAGAGCCCTAGAGTTTCAAGTGGGTCAGCTAGCTAATGAGCTGAAGGCACGACCTCAAGGGAACATTCCTTCAGATATTGAACATCCTAGAAGGGAAGGTAAGAAGCAGGTGTAGGCAGTGACTTTAAGGAGTGGTAAGCCACTAGAAGAGTGGAAAGAGCCTAGTAAACATATATATATATCTTGTGGATGTTATTTAAATATATATATATATATATATATATTTGATTTCATAGTTTTGTTGAGAAGATCAGAGATTTTATTCAGTTAAGATTTTTTATGAGATAAGATTATAATTTTACCGTTGAGATTTTATTGTTGTTAGCAAGATAATGGGCATGCAGTTAATTACCAAAGATTTCATGTGTTGAACAGAGGGAAGCTAGCATAATGGTTGTTGCACACAGAGGGAGCACAGTATATGGACGATCTTACCGTTTGACAGATATTAAATTTTCCATGAAACCATGAAGTTAAAACGACAACTTAAATTAATTAGGAGATAATTAGGGGCTAATTATTTGTTGAAGATCTTTGAGTTAGTGCCCTATTTATACGAGCTCCCATCAGGTACGTTTTTCACTCTCATCTTTTATTACTACTGATGTGATTTTTTTTTCTTTCTGTGTGTATTATTATTGTGAGGGTAAAAAGCACAAGCAAGGAAAGAAAGATAGACGAAAGAAGAAGTGCTGGTGGATGAAGATACAGTGGAAGAAAGGGTTGAAGAGGCTTCGTAGAGACGAAAGAAAAAGAAGATGTCTAAGAGAGAAAAAAAAAAGTAAGAGCCCCTACCCCAACCCTTTCTCCTGACCATTTGTTTTCTAAAAAAGAAAAGCCAGAAGAAGGAAAAGAAGATAAGAGGAATGAAGTTGAGACTGAACTAGAATTGAGTGAAGAAGTTGAGCATGATGGAAGATTTCGGTACGGGAGATTTATTCATGAAGAGGCAAGACAAAAATATCAAGAAGTCCTGAAGCGAGATGTTCTAATGGAGCGTGACTTCGATGATGGCAAAGAGTTCCCACATTTTCCTTGAGCGAACATCACTAATAACGGTTGGGAACGATTGTGCGCAAAGCCGGACCCCACTGTTGATCAACTGAAATGAGAGTTCTACGCCGACATCGATGAAAATGAAGGATTCTTGGTTATTGTTCCTAGAGTTGTTGTCAACTGGAGCCATGTAGTGATTAATTCTTTATTTATTTTGCAAGACTTCCCCCACGTTGTTTTCAACGAAATATTAGTTGCTTCCTCAAACGAGCAACTGAATACCGAGTGGAGGTTGTCTAGGATGAAGGCAAGAATATTCCAGTCAACATACTTGAAGTGTGAGACTAACACTTGGCTCAGCTTTGTCAATAAGAGATTATTGCCTACAACATACGCCTCCATTATCCCCTGTGATCGAGTGCACTTGAAGGTTCAGAGCCCTAGAGAATTCCTGTGAAATAAACTTGTTTGATAAGGGGATTATTGACACTGCCAATCTGGCTAGGCTTCAAAAAGGTGAGACGTGCTAAGGTGGTTTGTTGTACAGTGTCCATAGAGTGTTGGAGCAACTTGAGATGGTTCTCAGTAGGCTAGAATTCACTGAGAGACAACTTAAAACCTACTAGAGTTATGATTGTTGAAGGGGCACCACACTAAAGAGGGCTATGCAAGCAAATTTTTCTAAGCAATATCAAGCCTGTTGGGTTTTATGTCCTAAAACTCGTAGATAGTGAATGTTAAGGAATTGTATACTTGTGTCAATAAATTGTTATTGAGGTATCTTATACAATAAAGTGTTATTGTTAATTTTAAGTCTATAATTGCACTATATATAACCCAAATCCAATAAACTAAGATCCAAGGTTGTTGATATGTAACTTGAACTAGTATGTGGGGACATACAGGGATCAGTGTTCAAGTAACAACCTAAAAGGTCTATAGTACAGGGATAAGGCTGGGTACCTTATCCTGGTAACATTATGTGATACGGCCCGCTTTGTATTCGATACAGATGTATTGATCCAAGGCGTCCATGTAGGAGACATGCGAGCAGGGGTATCCTATGCAATGAGTTTGCATAAGACCGGACCACGAAATAGTTAACCACTAGATGTAACACCGTTAACTAGTTAGGTTACTGTTTCAATAGGATGACCTAGGTAACTCAATCTTAATCCTGAGTGTGTCATGAACTCCTTGTCACGAGGGATTGTCCTTTGATCAGTACGAGTGAGAGTGGCCTGCACGCCGACTCAATAAACCTACCTTCTTGGGGACAAGACCGAGTGGGGGGCTGGGGACATGACAACACAAGATGGAATTCACTCCTTCCCACTTCTAGGAGAAGTAGATGAGTGTTCCCTTAAGTGGTGACTCCGGGTCTTGAACAAAGGGATCCCGCCCTCTCACTGGCCCGAGAGGGACTTTTTGTTTATTTGTTGGGCCATAAACAGATTGTTCATTAGAGGAGCACCGGTACTTAAGGAGCCAGAGGTAACTCAGGGGTAAAACAGTAATTTGACCCAGCTGAAGTTACGAACACTCGTGAAGGATTGACTTACCGTTATTGGTCAATATCCGTGGACACAGAAATATTCTATTGTGAGAAGAGTGCAACTGTGGGTCTTTAGTGGAGTGACCCACAGTTAATGAATATTGGTTGACTCGATTAATGAGTTTAGTCAGTTAACCTCATATCATTGGAGCTTCTGATCTGTAGGTCCATTAGGTCCCCCTGCTAGCTCGTAAAGAGTAATTGGGAACAAATTATCTTGAAAAGAATTTGAATTGTTCAAATTCAATTTGGGAATCAAGTTAATTCTATGAAGTACAATTAATATAATGTATGGTGATACATTATAATATAAAATTTAATTTGTGATTAAACTTTATTAAATAGAGAGAATTATATATATTTGCAAGAATTCAAATTTATAACTAATTAAATATTTGATATTTAATTAGTGAATAAATTAATTAATTGTGAATTAATTAATTATTCAATTAGTCTAATTAAATGTGATTTAATTAAACTATAATATATGAGAGATATATTAGAATATGATTCTAATATTTAATTAATTAAATATGGTTGATATTTAATTAATTATAAAATTAATTAATTTTGAATTAATTGATTGTACAATTTAATTTAGTTAAATGTGATTTAATTAAATTAAAACTATAGATTAATTTTAATGTGAATTAGATTCATATTAAAACTATAGGTTATAAGTGAGATGTACATTTGAATATGATTCAAATATTTGATTAATTAAATATGTTATATTTAATTGATCAAATAATTAATTAATTGTGAATTAATTAATTAAGTTAATTAAATTCGATTTAATTAATTTTTAATTAAAACTATATATTATGTGAGGGAAATTCATTTAAATATGATTTAAATGAACATAAGTTTAATTAATTAATGTGATTAATTAATTAAATTAAATATGTTTTATTTAATTAATTGAATTTTTAAATAAAAAATTCTCTCCCTCACTCATATCAAAGATTTTTCACGTATGAAGGGTTGATAAGATCTCTCTCATTCTCACGTTTGGCGAAGAAAAATAGAATCTTATTCTCTCAATTCTCTCTCAACTCCAAAAAAAAAAAAGGCAGAGAATGAAAATTCTCTGTAATTCTTCCCCAAAGATTCAAGAGACTATTCAGTCCCACAACTGAGTTCCCAAACTCAGAGAATAGCAGGGTAATCTTGTGGTGGTGTCCCAAGATTTCACATTTGGTCCCTGACATTCAAGAAGGCGTTCTTGAAGAATTTCAGAGTCGTCAGACGACGGTAAGTTTGCTTAACCTTAAATTGTAGAATTATGAATTCTGTATTTTGCCAATGTACTAGTATTTTGTAGAACGAAATTAAATTGCGAACGGTCCAATTGCTTCCGCTGTAACGGAATTGGGAATTCCAATCCTTCAAAGCCTTCCTAATTTTCATTGATGATCTTACGAACCCATGCATTCCACCCCCGCCCATCATTTGAAAGGAAGAAGAAAACCCAGAGCTTGAACCTAAAGACGAATTAAAGGGAAGTTTCAATTTCTTCGAGCAAATATTTTGATGAATGATTTTATGTGCTCGTCTTGCTTGTGTTTTGTTCTTTTTGCTTATGTTATGTTATGTTTCTTTGTTTTTATCCATTGCTTTAAAAACTATCTCTGTCGTGATTACGTAAATCTGTGATCTTGATCTTTAATGAAATCAAATATTGTTTTGTTTGGCACATCTGAGTATCTAACTTAATTTTCTTCTGAATTTTTGAAGCTTGGACTGAATTAGCTTAATTAGATAAATGTATTCTGATCTCCAGAAACCTTTTGCTTGAGCATTTCTTCTAGCCTGGTCATCGCTGCGGCAAGAAGATTCTGAGGTAGTGTTGACTCATGTGATCCTCCTTATGCTTAATTCTAGTCCCACGCATAGTTTAAAAATTCAGATAGAAAAATTTAAGTTTGGGGGTATAATTTCAGATGTTAATGATTCATTGGGGACAATGAATAATTTAAGTTTGGGGGACTTTTAGCTACTCCAATTGTTTTGCTTGAGCATTCCTCTCCTTCATTAATTATTTTTCCAGGTTGTTGAGTAACCAGGGACATTTGTGACACCCACAGTTTGTCTTTGCGTCAAAAGATGACCTAGGAAAAGAAAAAATGATGATAAAAATGATTATTCGCTGAAAAAATTTATTGTGAAAATTTTGCTGAGAAAATTCATAGAGCAAAACTTTTGAAGGATGAATGATAGTCTAGCAGTTTTCTGTCTCCCAGGACTTAGGTGAGCTTCATCATAAAATGTCTCCATTCTGAGGAGCAAGAGATAGGATAACTAAGGATTTTTTAGCAAACAATGAGTATTTAGCCTAATTAGTGATGGGTTTGAGGCAAGGGTATACTGCACCATAAAGTGGGTCATCCCATTCTTAAGAACTTATGACTGTAGGGCTGCTTTAAGTCTGAAGAAAAAAAAGAAAAAAAATATATATATAAAAACCCCTTAAAAATGTGTTTTAATATGTCTGATAATAGAGCTAGGCTGTGGAAAGTTCTTAGGATTGAGTTAAAGGTGGTGATCATTTGTCCATGCCCGAAGAATTATTTTGCTGCAGTAGAGCTTCGTTGTCCAGAATGCTCAGGTAAAGGTTGAAGGTAGTGTTGGACTGTCTAGTTTGATTAAGCTATTCTTTCTCTAATGTTTTGAATTCTTAAGGGAAGGTGAGTTAGTATTGCTCGGGACGCGGAATAGTTCAAGCTTGGGGGTGTGATAGCTCTCCAAAAGGTAGTTATTTAGGCCTCATTTCTATAGGGATTTGTTTGGTCTTTTGTGCTTAATAGGGTTGGTTTTAGATATATATTATATGTTTTAACCCATTTGGAAGAATGGAGGCTTTGAAAGTTATTTTGTGTAGAAAATATTGCTGAGCGACTTGAAGGAGCAAAATCTATGCTGCATCAAAGTAGGGAGCAAAACTGGCACATCACAGCTCGATAGCCATTTTAATAAAGTGGCGTTAGCTGAAGTATTTTCGGATCTAAGAAGCTTGGAGAGCCCTCCATGTGTCCAATTTAACCTAATTAGGTTAAACCTCATCTTATAAAAGGAGGGAGCCGTCAAAGATAAAGGATTCACGATTGGGAGACCGAATCAATCGGCTGGAGGCCGAATTGACGGCAGAATGGAGATCTAAGAAGACCATTTGCGATTCAACTCAAGAGGACGAAGTTCTTCCATGTTCTTGGTGGTTTGGAGCAGCCGTTTCATCTCCCCAATTGCTAAAAGGATTAGTATTTCTTGTGTATTTTGCATTATGGATGTGCTTATCGAGATTGTAACGTATTTTATGTTTTCAATCATGAACTAATATCTTTGTAGGCATAGGTTAAGAATTATGTGATCGTTATATTTATAAAATCTGGAAATTCTATTTGATCATGATCATCTTGAATTATTGTTGTTCTTTAATTTCATTATGTGCCCGCCTAGCTAGCCGGTATGTATAGCTTCTCCTATTTTCAGGGATGATTTAGGAGTTGTGTGGCAATAATTCACGCTAGATCATTGTGTATTGGTGAACGACAGTGACTGAGTTAGGGATAGCCAGTTGCCTAGTGCTTGATTAGTAGAGCGTCATTGGAGTTGAAACATATTCCAAAAAATCTGGAATTCCGGGAGGATCCCGCTGATAATATTGCATGAGATTGACGAATCAAAAGAATGGCTGGAGCATCTTTACAAATAATTGCAGAAGTTTTAACACGTGTCTGCTTCCATTCTGTTTTCTCTAGTCGTAATCAGTTACTGCTTTTGTATTTCTTTTGTTTCAGCAATTTAAAAACCCAATCAATTTAACCAACCATTTGAAATCACTAAAAAGGCAAATTAAATCAATAGAGGTAGGCATTTCAAGACCCCGTGGATATGATAAATATTTATCACTTGCTGCTAGATTGTGTATACTTGCACAGTATTTTGGAGTCAATTTATCTCATATTTTTAACCACTCCAGAATTGCAACAGTAGGCTTGAAGAAATGACGCTCATCATCCTTACCAGGAACTATCTTCACCCTCTGACAAAGCTGGGTGATGAATGACTCAAAGAAAAGTTTTCCTGCTTTTTTCCTTCCATCAGGAAGAATCTCCTCCCTGGTAATGTTCCCGATGTTGATCTCCAACCCCTGCATAATACAATAGAGGAGCATAACTCTCTCGACTGAGATGGTGTTGTCATGGGTGGTTGGCATCAATTGGTTCTTGATAAAGTGAAGTCATACTGCAGATTCAGGCTTTAGGTCGCCTGACACTAGTGTTTTCACCTTCATTTGGGACTCTTTCCACTGAACTTCCTTGTTGGCCACTAATTTAAGTGCATATTTCATCTGCTTGGCCGAAGGGTTTCTAATGGCATCATTCCCTTTTGGATGTAAGGGTGCCTTAATCCTATACACCCTGTTGATGTCCATTGAAGAGAATCTGATCATCTTGCCTTTCACCACTGCCATACCTATGCTTTCCTCCCTTAGTCCAACGTAAAATTCTCGAACTAAAGGCACTAGCCTCCTGAGGGTGAGCACAAAACTCCTGCCACTTATACTGTGAGATAACTCTTGTTACGAACTCTGGCAGTGCTCCCGCTCTATTAGAGAATCCCTTCTCGTTGAGGAAATCTCCTTTTCTCATTATCTCCATCCTTTCCTGAAAATTTACATATCTGAAGACTTCGGGAATGGATTTTTAGGAGATGGAGCCTTAGGAGATTTGGCGTTTGGCTTGGTGGGTCAGACGGTAGGAGGAGTTGCAGGAGAGGCGTCCATGGACCTAGTCCTCGGCCTCTTGGCAAAAATCGGGTCATTCTTGTTCTTGGTCCTCCTCTCGGCCCTAAGCTATCTTCTTCTCTTTTTCCTCAATGCTGTAGAGATAGGAACTTGGTCGTCATCCAATTCCTTGATCTCTGAGCCAGATTCTGATTCTGAATCACTGGAGGTCTCGACTTCCTTGTTCCCTTTCTTTTCTTCATCCCTTTTCTCTCTCGAAGAGGTGCTATCAGCTGCTGGTGGATCATACTTGAATAGAGGTTCGAGGACCTCATCAGCTGGATGTTCGTTGGTGGCCTCTTCTTGGCCTTCATCAGAATACGACCCAAATGCGGTCGCATTCTGGCCTTCATCCACTTCTTCTTTTTCTTCTTTTTCTTTTTCTGGATTTCCTTCATTTCGCCCCTCAAGGGCCTCTTCTTCCCTTCCTTGCAGCAACTCAGCTTCACTTTGAGTCTTGTGGAGTGGCTCAAAAGCTGCAAGGAAGTCTTCGACTTCCTTTCTTCTTTTTTCTTCTTCCCTCAAATTTCCCCTTCTCTGTTTTTCTTCCTTAAGGAGCTGCAATTCAGCTGCTGCTCTCCTGAGTTCTTCATCTAATTTTCTTTCTTTTTCAGCTTCTAAGGCTCTCTCGGCCTCTTGCCTTTCCTCTTCCTTTTTCTTTTATTCTTCAAGATATCTTTTTCTCGCAAATTCATCCTCTTCCCTCATGTGCAGGTTTTCCATCTCTTTTTCAGCTCGAATTTCCCTCAAGGCATCTTGTTCACCCTTGTAACCTGCAGCAATCACAAAGGCCTTTGCCACATCCGAGGGCATTCTCGCGGTCTTGAGGGGCTCGATGACAAGTGGTTGTTCGGGTGCAACTTTCTTTGGACTCTTCTTTCCTGCACTGCACGTAACAAATGGTTTGTCCGTGAGAGACGAAGAAGGGTTAGTTGAAGGTTCAGAGTCTCTCCTTGCCGAGAGCTCTCTCCTGCCTTGACGACTTCTTCTTCATCCCGTCTTCTTGCTTCTTCTTCAAGGGTCGCACGCCTTTCGGCTCCCATCTCCCGAATCAATCTAAACCATTCGCTTGAGTGTTTTCTAAATTGTTGGCTCACGGGTTTTTGGGTTTTATGGATGGGATTGATGCGCGTGGACCTCCTAAGTTGAGATGAACTCGGATTCTCCCTCGAGTTGGTCGACATTGTCGAGGAAGAAGGAGTTTGGACGCTGGTTCCTTGATCAACGATCGCCGGCGATAAACCCGTAGATCTCACCCCTCTCGCACCGTGCATGGCTGTTGCGGGTTGTTCTTCTTTCCATCGACACTTGCTTTAACAGCGTGGGTACGTTGAGCACTCTAGGATCGAGTGATCTTGCAAGATGAAGAGGATTTCGGTGTGTTCTTCATGGTTTTTTTGCTGTGGGTTTTGGTTTCAAGCCTAGAGAAGAAGGAGAGTTCTTGAGTTTGACTTGAATGCAAAAGGTTTGAGTGGTTGGTGAAGAGGGAAAGACTAAAGTCAGCTATTTGTAGGTTTCTCAATTAGGTCACGTGCTGATCAAAAACTTTCGTGACTGCCTTCTTTCTTTTGGAGAATGTGGTCGCATTTCCAAATGTACTAGGAAAAATGCGGTCGCATTTTCCAAATTCTTTTTCTCTTTTTTTTTTTTTTGTTTTTAACCTTTTCATCTTCCCTTGCTTTTCTTTTATTTGCTGAAACAATCACAAATATGTTAGAAAGTTCACATGCTTAATCGGACTTCTTCCATCTCATTAAGTTTTAACTTCCTCTTGATCTCGGCTTTGTCCATGTTGAAGTTAAACATTTTCAATGCCCAATAAGCCTTGTGTTATAACTCGAGTGGCAAGTGGTAGGCTTTTCGAAATATGAGTCGATACGGAGACATCCCTAAGGGCGCTTTATATGAAGTTTTGTGAGCCCATAGTGCCTCGTCAAGCCGTAATGACCAATCCTTGCGGGAGGGGTCCATTGTCTTTTCCAAAATAACTTTGATCTCCTTGTTAGAGAGCTCTGCTTGTCCATTCGTTTGAGGATGGTAAGTAGTGGCTACTCTATGGCTAATGTTGTATTTGGAAAATAAGTTGGCTATCATTTTGTTTAGAAAATGAGACCCTTCGGCACTTATGATGAAACAAGGAGATCCGTATCTTGTGAAAGTATTCCTCAGGAAAATTTTCTTCACCACCTTTTGCGTCATTTTTTGAGGTAGTTATGGCCTCAATCCACTTTGATATGTAATTGACTGCGAGCAAGATGTAAATGTTCCCAAAGGATGGCGGGAACGGTCCCATAAAGTTTATCCCCTATATGTCGAAGATTTCCACTTCGAGTATAAAGTGTAGAGGCATTTCACTTTTAGTTGTCAGGTTCCCTGTCCTTTGACACTGCTCGCAGTTTTTTGTGAAGAGGTGTGCATCTTTGAAGAGAGTTAGCCAGAAATAGCCAGATTGAAGGACCTTGGCTGCTGTCTTTAATCCTGCGAAATGTCCCCCGTATGGAGCTGCATGACAGGCTCCCAATATGAGAGGTATCTCTTCTTCTGATACGCATCGTCTTAGTATTTGATCAGGCCCTAGCTTATACAAGTATGGTTCGTCCAAGTAGTAGTCCTTGTCGTCTTTCAAAAATTTCCTGCACTGTTGAGCGGTTGCTTCTGGTGGTTTTAGTCCACTGACCAAATAATTCACATAATCTACAAACCATGGAAGTTCAACAGTCTTGATCGCTAAAATTTGCTCATCTGCAAATGACTATTGAATATCCAACCCTTTTTCTATTTGTGCTTCCTCTCCAAGTTTTGATAGGTGGTCTGCTACCTGATTCTCGGTTCCTTTTCTGTCTTTGATCTCAATGTCAAACTCCCGCAAAAGAAAAGTCCATCGAATTAATCGAGGTTTGGCATCCTTTTTAGAAAGCAAATGTTTGAGGGTTGAATGATCAGTATGAACTATGACTTTAGTTCCTACTAAGTAGGATCTAAACTTGTCAAAGCCAAATACTACTGCTAGTAATTCCTTCTCCATGACGGTATAGTTCAACTGAGCTTCATTGAGCGTTTTGCTTGCAAAGTAAATAGGTTGCACTATTTTTCCTCTTCTTTGACATAGGACTGCCCCAACTGCAAAATCGCTAGCATCGCACATCAACTTGAATGGTTGGGTCCAATCTGGTTCAATTATGATCGGTGATGTGCTGACTGCCTTCTTTAAAGTCTCGAACGCTTGCTTGCAATCTTCATTGAAGTCGAACGGTCTATCTACTTCCAGTAACATGCACAAAGGTTTGGAAATTTTAGAGAAATCTTTAATGAATCTTCTATAAAAACCTGCGTGATGTAGAAAGCTTATAATGTCTCAAACTATTTTTCGGAAGGGCAACTTGGATATGATCTCAATTTTTGCCTTGTCCGCCTCAATTCCATTTCTGGAAATGCGGTGTCCAAGGACCATGCCTTCGCGTACCATAAAATGACACTTTTCCCAGTTTATTACCAAGTTGGTTTCTTGACATCTTTCTAGCACTTGGTCTAAATTCTGTAAACATGCTGCAAATGATTCACCGAAGATAGAGAAGTCATCAATAAATACTTCCACGGTTCGTTCTACCATATCGGAGAATATAGCCATCATACACCTTTGGAAGGTGGCTGGTGCATTGCACAAACCGAATGGCATTCTCCGAAAGGCAAATGTCCCGTATGGACATGTGAACGAAGTCTTCTCCTGGTCTTCTATGGCTATTGTTATTTGGTTCTAACCGGAGTAACCGTCTAAGAAGCAATAATAATCCTTCCCTGGAAGTCTGTCCAACATTTGATCTATGAATGGTATCAGAAAGTGGTCTTTCCTGGTTATTTTATTAAGGCGGCGATAGTCTATGAAGACTCGCCATCCTATAACTATCCTTGTCGAGATCAATTCGTTTTTCTCGTTCTCCACTACAGTTGTCCCACCCTTTTTCGGTACGCATTGTACTGGGCTGACCCAGCTAATGTCTGAGATTGGATGGATGACTCTTGTGTCCAACCATTTTAAGATTTCTTTCCTGACAACTTCTTTCATGATGGGATTTATTCTCCGCTGATTTTCAATGGAATTCTTAGCTCCTTCTTCAAGGTTGATTCCGTGCATGCAGAATGAGGGACTGATTCCTTGAATGTCTACGATTGTCCATCTTATTGCCTTTTTATGTTTAGAGATGACCTGTAGTAAAGGATTTTCATCTTGGTCAGTAAGATAGGCTGATATAATAACTGGTAATGTTTTGTTTTCTCCAAGGAAACTATATTTAAGATGCTCCGGCAGAGGTTTGAGTTTGAGTTCCTAAGGGTTGATCAAAGATGACTGTAGCGGCCTGACTTCTTTTTCGTCTAATTCTGAGGAATCCCTCAGTGCTTCTATCCTTGGTACTGCAGAATCATTGGTGACTGGGTTTTCTACTCCTTCAACCCTTTTTTCACCTCTTTTTTTTTGTTCAATCTTGTTTCCTTTCAGTGGCTCTCCCTTTAATGTTTCCTGCAAAATAGATACAGAGAGTTCATCAATTTCTTCAATCATGGAGCATTTTTCAAGATATCCTAGATATTTCATTGCCTTCATCACATTGAAAGTGACTTGCTGGTCATGGACCCTCATGGTTAACTCTCCTTTCTGTACATCAATTAAGGTCCTGTCAGTTGCTAAGAATGGTCGTCCTAAAATGATCGGCATGCCTTTATCACCTTCACAAACCAAAATGATGAAGTCTGCTGGGAATATGAATTTATCAACCTTGACTAACACATCTTCAATTTTGCCAATGGGTTGTGTTAGTGACCTGCCAGCTAACTATAAGGTTACAGTTGTTGGTCTTGCTTCACCTATCCCCAACTGTTGAAAAACTGAGTATGGCATCAGGTTTATACTCGCTCCTAGATCGAATAAAGCTCTGCCTACGTTTATTCCTCCAATGGAGCATGGAATGGTGAAACTTCCTAGGTCCTGGAGCTTGGGAGGGATCTCATTCTTGACCAGTGCACTGGAACATTCAGTAAGTGCAGCTGTTTCGTATTCTCTCAATCTTCTTTTCTTTGATATAATATCCTTTAGGAACTTCACATAGGTAGGGATCTGTTCAAGCGTGTTCCAACTATTAAACACATTACACGCCTCACAACATACCCAAACCATACAATAGTTGCCATGTTCATCGAGTGTGAAACATAAACATATTAATTCTAAGGTTTTAATAAATATATATTAGAAAAAAATTACCCATAGAGATTCTTGAACAACGTGACATTGCCTTCCAACTGAACTCCGAGTTTGAGGACTTGGAGTCACAAATTAATTCATTTACAACTTCTCCATGGATCTTAGGCTTATCAATAATCTGCGCTAATTGAACATACAAATTAATGATGGACTTTCGTTAGAATGAGTGTAGAACACCCGAGTGGAAGCAATTTGGATCAAAAGCCTCTCAATTTCCAATAATTTTAGAACTAAAGCATGCTTAAATAACAACTAAAAAATATAGCAGAAAATTACAAACCTTTTGGGAAGAAATTCGAGGACTCTATGGATGAAATCTTAGCACCAATTACTTGTGGACGACCGCCGTGATCTTCCCCACTATCCTCTGGCCTTAGAACGTGTTGTGGGACACAAATTTGTGATGAATTTGGGAGAGTTTCTTCTTATTTTTAGAGTTTTAGCTCGTGAACTTGAGAGAGAAATTTTTCATCTTTTTCATCAGCTTCCATCACGTTTTTCTTCTTCTTATATAGAAGAAACATATGCAGATGGTGCTATTTGAAGAAGACAACATATTATATTGTCTTGTTTGAGGTGTCCATGGAGGTGTCAAAACTAGGAGAAAAGAGATGTGAAAGTTCACATTTCACCACCTCTTGAAAAATGAAATCCAAATACAAATTAAAACTAAGATATATTTGAATTAAATTTACAAATTGAATTCTCATATTTAATTAATAATTTAATTAAATATAATTTATTTTAATTTAATATCAAATATTAAATTAAAGAATTATTCTAATCTCGACACTATTCTCGACTTCCCTGAAACTCGGTCTTCAAATATGAATCACTATTCAATTCTAAGACGATATGAGCATTAAATTCTAATATTTAAATATTATTGAAATATTCTCGACTCTCTCTAATATTGTTTAGTTTGTAACTAAACTTTAACATTAAATATATCAAATATAATTTAACGACAACTCCCTATAATGAATTTGAACGTCTCAAACTCTTCATCTGAAGGGATAAGAGCCCCACGCAGCGGAAGAATTACCCAACCTACTCAGAGTCTTAGATTCTAATTGAAATACCAATACAATTTGCAAAATATTACAGCAATAAATCTATATTTAATGGGTTGTACATAGGCTATAAACATGCTAAAAGATCAACTAGATTGATCCTAGTGATCAAGAATTTCATAGAAAACTTACTTTTGTAGAAAGCCTTGATCAATTCGCCTTTTCTTGCCAATAAGATTGAAAACGCAGCAACCCTCTTGTGCGAACACCACCAATCGGCTACACCGATATATCTCTATGACTTCTTGAAGCAGGAGACTTGTGGGAGTCTTTTGGGAGAGATCTCTGAGAGAAGGAGAAACAATGGGATACCTTTAACCCACCCTAGGGGTCCTATATATAGGTAAAGGCCAAGACCTTTTCCTAATAGGAAAATGTCTATTAATCAGTTCAAATCTATTATATGAACAATATATAATTTTAATAAATAATTAATTAATTCCATAATTAATTAATTACCCAATTAAATATCATATATTTAATCTTAGGGATTTTATTAAAATTAAAATTATTATGAATCCAATTCATATTAAAATTTATTTGAACTCTTTCAAATATTTTCTCTCAAGAATTAATTTTTTAAATTAATTCAAAAATTATATTATAAAGTTTCATAAACTTTATATTATAATGCATCAACATACATTATTCGATTCCCCAAATAAATTGAACATTTTCAATTTATATTTAATTTATGTGCTTAAAGTCTTTTTACGAGCTACCAGTGGGACCTAATGGACCTACAGATCAGAAGCTCCAACGATACGAGACTAATCGGCTTAAACTCATTAACCAAGTTAGTCTCTATTCGTTAACTGTGGGTCACTCCACTAAAGACCCACAGCTGCACTCTTCTCACTGCAGAATGTTTTTGTGTCCACGGATATCGATCAATATTACAAGTCAGTCCTTCACGTGTGTTCGTATCCCAGCTGGGTCAAATTACCGTTTTACCACTTATTATAATTGATTTAATTGATATTGATTTAATTAAATTAATTATAACTAATTAATTAAAAAAATATTTATTATTTAATTAAATGATGGCCAAGATCGTTTAGGTAATAATCAACAATCAAGATTGAGTAGGGAAGATAACTTCCCTTCCCCACTTATCGTATGTTGAAGGGGAGTTCCCTACAATTACGTTCATTCCCTCACTCACGAAAAAAACTGAAATCAGTTCTCTCGGAAAAATTCTCTCCCAAATCTGCAGCAACTCTCCTTGCTGTAGAATTCCCTTCGAAGACATCTTTTTGGCTCCCACAAGCCGGTTGGGAGGAAAAACTACATGAATTGGAGCATCGTGCAGAGTTTTGATCTTCAATTCATGTAAGTGTTCTTGAATTTAAATAGTTTAGATCGTTTTATAGCATGCTTAGTCTAGAATTTGTAGAAAAATTGTTTCTATTTTAGATTGCCAACGTACTGGTATTTTATTTTGTTATTAAAATTGAGTAATGGTCTGATTTAATTCCTTCATGTAAAGGGCCCCTGTGTTTTTGGGCATTTTGAGTAAATCGAGTCTCTGTAAGTCTGTGTCTATCAATAGGATTGAATTTGGTGAAAATCGAGACCAAATTTGGCAAAAAACGACGAAAAATAGTGGCTGGAACGAAGAAGACAGTGCTGGAAATGGAAAAAAATGGAAAATCGCGCAGGCGCAAGGGCTGACGTCAGCGTGACGTCGCGAGGCGCGGTCCAGCCATCAGGAGGCCCGATTGCGCTGAAGCGGTCCGGTTCGGGCGTCGGTTCGACTGTATGGCACGTGGTTCATCATTTTGTTCACCGGTTCGTTAACTGGCTCAACGGTTCGCGCGCGGTTCAGTGGTTCTCCAGCGGTTCGTTGACCAGGCCGAAGGAGTTTGACTGGTTCGTGGGTTTTGACGCTGGTTTAGTGCTTTTTGGATCGGTTTTGACCGTTTTTTACTCGGTTTAGGCGTTTTTTGGCTGGTTTGGTCTGATTTTTAGAGTGGCTAAAGGCTTTTAGGATAGATTTTTGTAAAATTAATGTAATTTTATGCTTTAATTTTTTCCTAGGGGCCAATTAACCGGTTCACATGCTATTTAATTAGTTTATGAATGTCATTTAGCTAAATCTCACCATAGTTAAGCATGTTTCATGCATATTTATGTTATAATTGTTATAACATATGATAAATATGTATGATTTAATTTCATGAGTGATTTGGTATAATCGTTATATTAAATATATGAAATTTGAGAAGCATGATGCATGACATTAATTTAGATAAATATAAGAGTTGTATTTAATTTATGTAGCATGCATGCTTAGGTTTATTAGAAACCGTCTACCTGTAACACCACAGAAGCATGTTATAGGGCTAATAATTAAAATTTTATAATGGTTATAAAAACGATTAGAAATCGCCTACCTGTAACAAAGAGTTGCATGTAAACATAGGATCTTTGGTTAAATTGAATTAATTTTGAAATGTTTAAAATTAATTAGATGTAAGCTCATTTTAATTGTAATAGGATTAGAGTTATTTTCTTACTTATAATTAAAATAGTTTTAATATACTAAGTAGGAAAAACATTACTATGATTATAAGGGAACTCTCCCAGTGAATTTCTGTCTAGGCTGACGGTATTTAAGTTGACGGTTTATGGAACACGTCCTACCTGGGAACTGACCCGAAACTTGAGTTGAATTAATCATAGTTTAATGTTAGCATGCAACGTCACTAGGTAATTAAAAGGGTTTAATTCACCTGGACATTAGAGTAAAGACCTTTATATAAGAGTTATATACAGGCATAGACTTAGATAGATTCACTTAGCCGGAATTTACCTAAGTAATAGATCCTTTAATTATAAAAATTCTTAGTGGGAGGAAATATATCAAAACAAGATTTTCATAAATCAAGTTTTTCTCTCACGTCCTCAAGAGTTCACAACGTGAGGTCCATGCTTGGTCTCGAGTCACCCTGGGAGTGACCCCCTACGGATGGTGTTTGCATGGATCAATATGAAGGTGAATGAGGGAGTTTTTTATAGTAAGTGGGAGTAGGACACGTGTTAACGTATTCTACGATCTCCTCCATTAGGTTGCACCGTGAGATCCCCATGATGATCCTGCGAGTCGCCCTGGGAGTGATTGCCCTATGGAGGGTTTGATCATGGGAGTCGGAACAACGCAAACTCCAGAAATGGATAGGGTTTCTTCGGTTCATTTCCAACTTTGACTTTCCCTACGGTAGCATTGTTTGGGCCGACCTCTGAAATCTGAAAATGGAGGGTCACACTTACAGGAAATTGTTAAGGTGTTAATAATTTCTTGACCAAAAAACGGTAGCTAAGAACTATTGGAATATGAGTTATTCTGGTAATAGGTATTGGCTGAGAATGTCTCAATTCAGGGAAGAAGTAGCTGACTTCCCTACGGTAGTTGTTGCTCTAAACCTCTGAAGTATCGTTGCAAGATGAATGTTTATTCTATGGGTCGATCATTACTTTTGATAAATTGATTGGATTAACATAATGATATTATTTTGTGTAATGGGTTAATGCAACAATACTAATTAACTTTTTAAGAACTAGTATTGCTAATACAACTAAGAAAATGAACTTAAACACTAATTGCGTGGAATTGGTCTTAACTGAGGACTGTCCTCAGGCCCACTGGTGCGACAAAGGCTGAATGATGGATGTAAGATAAGATGAATGATAATAATAATGATAAATTCAGCCAACCTTAGTGCAAGTGTACACTATGGCACGTAGTGATAAAAAACCTTACAAGTATTCCAAGGGTATCGATCCTACGAGGACTAAATTGGAAATTCAGATTCGAAGAAGAGACTGCTTAAATGATTGCTTCAAATAGGTAACCAAATAAATAATTGTTGATTGGTTTTTGGAAAATAAATAAAAATAAAGAGATAACAATAATAAATAAAACGAGGTATTCAACATAGTTTCACCACAAAGGCAAATAACTTTAATCATAAAATATTCAACTTAAGCCTAATCAATGCATTGGGTCAGATTTAACTTCTATTTGGCCTTGCTCCCAAGAACCGTTAGAAGGCTAAGCGAGTACCATTATGCACATTTTTGTGACTCGACTCCGACATAGATAATTCATAAATGCAATCTATAACCCTATAGTTGATATAGGGTGCCTTAGGCAGCTTGCCCTATACCACCAAACAATCTCTTTCAAGCCTTTTCTCTGATATCACCTTTATGAGAACCGATATCGTCTGTCCCTTATGAGATCAAACTCACATAGAATGCAAAGTATAAGTGATCAATTTAAACTTAGCAAGATCAGAATGGTAATCAATAAAGAATGACATGCATTGAATAGGAACTTAAGCAAATAAACATTTTCAAGCTATTGAACCATAAGGGAATTCACTATATTGAACCCCTCAACGGAATTTCGCTACTCATGGTGGGATAAAGTGCTAATGAATATCTCTTCATTGAAATAAAGAATAAATAATACAGATAAATGAAAAGTAACACAAGATGGAAGTAATGACAGTAGCTAAATACTAGGGTTTTTTTTCTCTTTTATCCAATCCTTCTATAGTTTGCTCGACACTCCACTCTCTCGCTTTTACAAGTGGGAGTGGGTGAAAATCCCTACAAACCCTAAGGTTTGATGTCTAACTAAGGTTAGAATTTAGTCATATAAGAAGGACCTCGGGCATCCCAACTCATAAGCGCCAACTAGGGTTCTGTCACCACCCTCTTCTTCCAAATGAGTTCTGCTTGCATTTAATGTTGAATCGAGGCCTTATATAGCGTTGGAAGTGGTTGAGAAGCTGCAAAAATGGTGCTGGTAGGTAGCCCAGTTGAATTCAGGGTCAAAACGACCGATTAGGTCCGCAATAGTTTCGTTCAAAACGACCCGCGACAGACTCGGAACTGCCTCTGTTTTTCCAGAAAAGCGGTCGCATTTCATTTTTGCCTTCCCAAAAATGCGGTCGCATTTATGGGCATATTCCAACTTCCTCTGTTTTTTTGCACAACAACAAACTTAGTCAAATTCATATCAATTTGAGTGTTTTCAAGCACAGTTAAGCATATTTTGATATGTATGACTCAACTCCTCAACTTATCAACTTTAACATATTTTGAGCTCTAGAACAACAAATATGATCTAAAACATATAATTTTGACAAGATAATGAGCTAAATATAAGGGTAAAATAGGTATATTTTTTACCCTTGGCACCCACATGTCTAATTCATCTGAAATTGTTCATGATGAATATGACATAAATTGCTTAGCAAAACTCAATGAAAA
Organism: Luffa aegyptiaca; assembly: GCA_017139565.1. Lineage (NCBI taxonomy): Eukaryota > Viridiplantae > Streptophyta > Magnoliopsida > Cucurbitales > Cucurbitaceae > Luffa > Luffa aegyptiaca. Next base: position 41,125,984 of record CM029407.1, read on the forward strand.
TAAATGTGATTTACTGGTCATTGAAACGTGTATAGTGGAAAATGATGAAACAACCTGGATCCTTAATTCAGGTGCCACTCATCACGTATGCTCTTCCTTTGAGGGAATGAGCTCCTGACAACAATTAGATGCTGGGGAAATGACTCTCAGAGTTGGGACTGGGGAGTTCATTTCAGCTAAAGCAGTGGGAGATATTAAAATGTTCTTCTTTAATTAGGAATGTTATATGTTATTGGATAATGTATATATAGTTCCTAAAATAAAAAAAATGATTTCTATTTCTTGTTTGCTTGAACAAGGATATTCAGTGTCCTTTCTGTAAACGAAGCTTTCATTACTAAAAGGGGTGCTGATATCTGTTCTGCAAAATTGGAGAACAATTGATATGTTTGAAGACCAATAGAGTCTAGGGCTATTTTGAATAATGAGACGTTTAAAACAGTAAAGACTCAACCAAAGAGGCAAAAGGTTTCTCAAAGTACCTATCTTTGGCACTTGAGACTTGGCCACATAAATCTCAATAGGACTGCGACATTGGTTAAGAACAAACTTCTAAGCCAGTTAGAAGATGGTACTTTACCTCCATGTGAGTCATGTCTCGAAGGTAAAATGACCAAACAACCTTTTACTGGAAAAAGTTATCGTGTCAAGGAGCCCTTTGAGCTCGTACATACGGATCTCTGTGGTCCAATGAATATTAGGGCTCGAGGAGGGTATGAATATTTCATCTCTTTCATAGATGATTATTCAAGTTATGGTTATTTATACCTATTTATTCAAAAGTCTGAAGCCCTTGAAAAGTTCAAGGAGTATAAGGTTGAAGTTGAGAACTTATTAGGTAAGACCATTAAAACACTTCGATTTGATCGAGGTGGAGAGTATTTGGACTTAGAATTCCAGAACTATTTGATGGAACATGGAATCACGTCCCAACTTTCAGCACCAGGTGCACCTCAAAAAATTCCAGCAGCAAAAACCTTCCTTTAATGCTGCAAATTGCTCACGAACACTACCAAAATAGGGAACACCGGTATCCTCTTGAGGCAATAGATGAAGGTGCTTGTGGGAGCAAGATTTCTAAGGCAAAGAGAATTTTCTTCTCTGTTTTCCTTTAGAGAAAAAACGCAGAGAGCTTGGAGATTGAGAGAGAGAGCGTCACACGAGGAGGAGAGTGATTATCGTGAAAAGAGAAAAAACCCTATCACGGAAGAAAACCTAATCATCCTAAAATAACTCCCCTAACGTGGTAACAACTAGGTTAGTGGGGTTGAATTGATCAATCAGTTACTTTAACTGATTGATCATTAAATATAATATTAATTAATAAATAAATTAATATTCATTATTAATAATATAATTAATTTAACAATTAAACTAATTATTATTATTAATACATAACATTCCCACATAACTTATGGTTTTAATGTAATTCAATTAAATCAAATTTAATCAAATTAAATTAAAAACAATAAAATTAATTAATTCACCAATTAATCAATCTTATAATTAAATATCATATATTTAATTATATTTCTCTCAAATAGACTATAGAATTAAAGTACATGAAATGTGCATTAATTATAACCTATAGTTTTAATATGAATCAAATTCATATTTTAACTTAATATTCGAACCCTTTCGAATATTTAATTCTCCCTTAGAAATTTACCTCATCACCTGGATAGAGTTACCGGTGGGACCTAATGGACCTACAGATCAGAAGCTCCAACGATGTGAGATTAATTGGCTAAACTCATTAACCAAGTTAATCAATATTCGTTAACTGTGGTTCACTCCACTAAAGAACCACAGTTGCACTCTCGTCACTGCAGATATATTTATGTGTCCACATATATCGACCATCAACAACAAGTTAGCCTTTCACGTGTGTTCGTACCCCAGCTAGGCCAAATTACCGTTTTAACCCTAGGCTACCTCTTCATCCTTAAGTACCAGTGCTCCTATAATGAACAACCTGTTTGAGGTCTAACTAACAAACAGAAGTCCCTCTCGTGCCATAGAGAGGATAGGGCCCATTGTTCAAGACCCGGAGACACCACTTAAGGGAACACACCTCTACTTACCCTAATGTTGGGAAGGAGTGAATTCCATCTTGTAATACTATGTTCCCAGCTCCCCACTCGGTCTTGTCCCCAAAATGGTAGGCTTATTGAGTCGGCGTGCAGGCCACTCTCACCCGTACAAATCAAAAGACAATCCCTAATGGACAGGAGTCCATAATCCACTCAGGATTAAGGCCAAGTTGCCTAGGTCATCCTAGTGAAATAGAAACCAAGCTAACTAACGGTGTTATAGTTAGTGGTTAACTATTTCACGATCCGGTCTTTGTGCAAACTCAGTGCACAAGATACCCCCACTTTCTTGTCAACTACATGAACGCGTTGGATCATTACGTTTGTATCAATATACAAAACGGGTCGTATTCATAGTGTCACCAGGATAAGGTACCCAGCCTTATCCCTATACTACAGACCACTTAGGCTAAAACTTGAACATTGATCCCCGTATGTCCCTACATACTAGTTCAAGCCTCATTCTATTAGCCTTGTATGTTTCGTTTATTGGATTAGGGTTAATAAGACAAAATATAATACAAACAGGAATAATACATCACTTTTATTAATGTTCAGTCAAAAGTACATTTACTATCTACGAGTTTAGGGCATAAAACCAAACAGTTCCCTCAAAGAGTGTTTGTGAAACACCATTTGAGCTATGGAAATGGCGTAAAGATAGTTTACGTCATTTCAGAATTTTGGGCTTCCCTGCACATGTGCTAGTGGCAGACCCAAAGAAATTGGATTCACGTTCAAATTTATGTCTATTAATAAGCTACCCAAAAGAAACACGAGGTGGATACTTCTTTGGTCCACAAGAAAATAAAGTATTTGTATCGACAAATGTTACTTTCTTGGAAGAAGACCACGTTCGAGAACATAAGCCACGCAGTAAGACAATGTTAAGTGAACTTTCTCCTGAAGCTACAAATTCATCACCAAGAGTTGTTGACGAGGCTAGACCTTCAACAAGGGTTGTTGATGAGCCCAGTACATCTGGTCAAGTTCATCCTTCTCAAGAGTTGAGAATGCCTCGACGTAGTGGGAGGGTTGTTACTCTGCCTGAACACTATCTGGGTTTAGCAGAAACTCTATCTGTCATACCTGGTGATGGAGTTGAGGATCCATTGACCTTTAGACAGGCAATGAATGATGTGGACAAAGACCAGTGGGTCAAATCTATGGACCTAGAGATGGAGTCTATGTACTTGAATCAAGTTTGGGATCTTGTAGACCAACCTGAAGGGGTTAAACCTATAGAGTGCAAATGGATCTACAAGAGAAAACGAGACGCAGCTTGGAAAGTACAGACTTTCAAAGCTCGACTTGTGGCAAAGGGTTATACCCAAAAGGAAGGGGTGGACTATGAAGAAACCTTCTCTCCAGTTGCCATGTTAAAGTCGATAAGGATTCTCTTGTCCATTCCCACATTTTATGATTATGAAATTTGGCAAATGGATGTCAAGACTGATATTCTGAATTGCAATCTCGATGAGAATATCTTTATGTCTCAACTAGAGGGGTTCATTGCTCAAGATCAGGAGCAAAAAGTTTTCAAGCTTAAACTCCCTTTGACCCAAGCATGGAAATTCGGCTTGAATGGCTTCATTTTGGGCACTTTTTCGACAAAATCCACAACTTTGCTCCAAAAGACCAAATGAAAAAATACATTGAATATTTTCAATAAAAACAAAATTAAAGCACAAAAGAGCCTAATAAATTGGGACTAAAATAGCGACATTTATGCTCGCTATCAGGCGGCGCGCGTGGGTTGGAACATCGGCGATGGATCGCAGTGGTAGTGGCGGCGACTCGAGACGTTGCAGTGGTGAAGCTTGCTGCGGATCTGGATGTGGATGCGTGCGGCACAGGCAGAGAGACGAGAGGAAGCGAGTGAGAGAGAGGAAACACGCAAAGGGAGGGAGACGACGGTAACGTTGCAGTGGTGCGACGAATCTGGACGGCGTGGAGGTGACCGGAGAAGAGGGGTGAGCTAGGCGGCGGTGTGGTGGCGTACGGTGTAGACAGAGACGAGAGAGGGAAAAAATTGCAGAGGGAGAGAGAGAGAACAAGATCCAGGGGGAAGAAATCGCAGGATTTCACTTTTATTTTTTTTATACATATATATATATATATATATATATATATATATAATATTTTTTTTAAAATAATAGGGTTGCTACATCATACTAACCTTAAAAGAACTTTTGTCCTCAAAGTTGTCTCTTAATAGTAACAATATTAAAATTCTCTTGAATTGAAACCTATGGTTAGAACTCATCTCATAGATAGTTATATTTTACCACTGCTATTGTCAAATTTTCACAAGAGATCCAATCTCGACATTTGATAAGTTTCTCACTACATTCGTATTCAATAAATTCAATCCAACGTTCACACATGGAGGCAACGACTAAAAACCAGCTTTGCTAGAATAAGGGACAGATAAAAGTGCAAGAGTAGGGGGAAGTTCCATCAATATAGACGACTGAAAAAAAAACGAACTAGCATACTTTCCTAAGTAGTAGAGCTTATTCCTCCAGTGCTGTTTTGGGGACAATTTGATTGCATATGGCCCTCCTGGCCACATCGAAAACACACGCGGGCTCCCAACAAGCAACGCCCCCAGTGGCGCTTTCCACAATTATTACACATCGACTTCTTGCAGAATGTATTCTGTTGGTTAGCTTGTTGTCCCTGGGCTTGGGCCCGAGGTGGATTCACGACTACGTCCTGGGATTGTTGTACGATATCCGATGTTTGGTCGATCCTCCTCTTCTGACCTGAGGAGGGTCTTTGTTCCGAGGACGCTCAAGGCGTAGTTGCTGGACGACGATCTATTAACTCTGCCACTCTGACTGTCGTGGCGTAGTCTGGTGTTTGATGGCCAGCCACGCTACCTTGTATGTCATCCCTTAAACCCGTGATAAATCGTTCTACTCTGTCGGCCTCTATAGCAACCATGGTAGGGGCAAACCGAGACAGTCTGGAAAACTCCGTCTCATATTCTTCCACCGTTCGGCTTCCCTGATTGAGAGCTACGAACCTCGCTTGCTTCTTAAAACGTGCATTTGCAGGGTAATATTTCCTGAAGAACGTTTCCCTGAACTGGAGCCATGTCATAGATCCATTACTGACGTCTATAGTCCTTTCGACCGACTGCCACCAAATCAAAGCATTATCTTGCAACAAGAAAGCGACACAATAAACCTTTTGGTCTTCTGGACAACTCATGTGATGAAAGACGGTTTAAATGGAAGAAAGCCACAACAACACCACTGTGGGGTCCTTTGATGCTCCATCGAATGGACGAGGGTCCCACTTCCTAAAGTCCCTTAAACACCTTGCCTCTCACGATAGTGATTCATTATTTTGAGGCGCTTGGGCCTGCAACTGCCGCCTGCACCGCAGACTGCACAATTGCCTGAATAGAATCCACCGTGATATGTTCCGCTGTCAGTGCCGGCTGCTCTACTCGTGAGTCTCCTTTCGGATTGTTTTCTTGTCCAACTGGCGGGACAATTGCCTCAGGGGTCGCGCGACCCCTTCCACGAACTCTTCTATGAGGAGGCATGATTCTAATATTCGACAAAACACGACTAAGTCTAATTTGATGCTAACCCATACTACAACCTTATCTACTATTATTATTATTATTTAATAACGAATAGTAAAAATACCAATAATAGCAGTTAATAACAATAACAATAACCATTATACTAACTCACACCAACCATGTGATCATGCTTCACCAAAATAAAATATAAACATTTTAAATAGGCAAATAAATAAACAAATAGCATTTTGATTAAGGCAATTGTGTACCTGTCGATGACAAGGTGCTTGCTGGTAGGCCATGGGAACACCTAAGGTTTACGATGTCAAAACGTCTACAACATCCTTAACCACGTGCTCTGATACCCACTGTAACACCCCGACTTTTTGAAACCTAAAGACTGTCTAGGGACGTTACAATATGCATGAATGATTCAAAGAACTATGAAGTAAAATTTTTCCTATAAATCTAGAATGCATAAAATAGGTAAATAACTTTAGTAAAACAATTGTTTGGGATCGCAAGAAAACTTGTAAAACATAAAAATATTTGAGCGCCTCAAAATGCAACAAAATAGATAAGTTTTTGAATATTTACTTAGAAAATTCAAATAACAAACACTAATGTGCGAAAGTAAAATATGCTGACACCGCCCTCCATAGCACCACCAGCAAGTGCCCTTAATTCGTCGCCTAACATGTTCTCGCCCTTGCCTAAAAAAAATAAAATAAATAAACAATGAGTATTAAAAATACTCAGTAAGTAACCCCTCTACCAGGATTGGTTATGCAAGCACAAACATTTGTGAGGGGACCTAATTTTGCTTTATAAAACCTTATTCCTTGACCATAACGCGAAATGTGACCCTATCGCCACGAAAACTATTATGTGACCTTATTGCCACTAAAAACTTTATTGTGACCGTATCGCCACCTATCGTCATGGCCATATCGCCCAGTTTTGAAATAAATGCCAAAATCATTTCCTTGACTATATCGTCACGTTTTAGGAAAATTATAAAAAGAAAAACACATCTTGACCATATTGCCAAGTTTTAATTAAATCTCTTTGCCATGTCACCAAGCTTTTCAATATCAAAACTTTTAAGATTGTACGTCACATTGGGTCATACATATGAACGTGAGGTCCCTTGTCTAACTTTATGCTAATGCCACACAACATATTTTCATTTCGTTCACATAATGTCATCGTGAAGAAACATCAAAGTCCTAATTTGCATGCTCATTACTCAACATACAGGAATATAACAAAGTAAAGTTCACATAATAACATTCCAATTCATGCTCCACCATCAAAACAGTTTAGCACCCAATGATTTTGCAATCATCATGACAAACAACAATTTTTACAGTCAACAATAAATTTCCAACATGCTGATAGGGGAATTACTTACACAGTATCACCCAAGAATTTTTACTCCAAATTCTTACTCCAATGATTTCCTAAATCCTTAGCCAAGAATGCCCACAACTACACATAAAACGCTTTTTAAGATTAGAAATTTGTGTGCAACAATTCCATTAAACTCAAACATGCTTAAAGGAGGTCTTTACCCTTGAATACTCACCCGGGAAGGCCTAAAAAACTGTTGGACAATGCTTAAAATCATTGAATCTAGCAACCTCAATGCTTGAAAAATAGAGGGTAACGTTGAAATGTGCTCAATTAACAATGGGTCAACTGCAAACATCAAAATGATCACTAACAAAGACTTAAATGAGCAAATAAAACTCACCAAACCAAATAATTCCTTTTGCTTGGCAGGAACTTGTGTGGTCAATACTCGACTTGAATGACAGAAACACAGAACAACCTAGAATCGATTTGGGAAACATCTATGGGTTAATTTCTATTCTTAAGAAAATTGTTGAAGAAAATCAAATCAAACATGGAAACTCACCGAGACTTACCCCAAACGACACCAAATACGTGACTATGGCTACTGCAACCAACACTTGATGGCGGCAACAATTCACGACAGATCTGGGCGGTGCAATCAGTGACGTCGGCGGACGTGGGTTGGAACTGCGGCGGCGGATCGCCGTAGTGGTCCGGCGACTCGAGACGTTGCAGTGGTGTAGCTTGCGACTAATCTAGACATGGATGCGTGCGGCGCAGACAAACAGACGGGAGGGAGCGATTGAGAGAAAGGGAACTCAGAGCGAGGGAGACGACGACAGCGTTGCAGTGGTGCGACAGATCTGGATTGCGCGGAGGTGACTGGAGAAGAGGGGGTGAGCCAGGCAGTGGTGTGGAGGCGTGCGACGTAGACATAGACGAGAGAGGGAAAAATCGTAGAGGGTGAGAGAGAGAAGAAGACGCTGGGGGGAAGAAATCGTGGGATTTCACTTTTTTTTTTTTTATACACACTCACACACACACACACACACACACACACACATATATATATATATAATTTTTTTAAAAATAATAAGTTTGCTACAGAACAGGACAAGGGTAGCTCGAATTGGACCGCTACACTGAGAAAACATGTCGAACCATTGACCACATACGTGAACCGCTGACCTTGAACGCGAACTAGTCGAGAATGAGCGAACCGTGTGCGATATTTTTCTTTAAAGTTGGACTGCCCATCATCTATTCCCATGCCTAAAATTTCCAAATTTCAACGTTTTCTTGATGCTCTGTTTTTTCCAGCTTCGAGCAGTCTCCGAATTTCATCAAATTGAAGTCCCTAATGGACTCCAATGACTCTCAAATTTTATAGGGTAATTGATGCCAAAACCAGACTCATTAATTCCCATAAACATGTAGGCAATTACAAATTATTATTTAATGGAATTAAAAGGTAATTGATGCTAAAACTAAAATCAACCCACTTTAGTAACCAAACAGTCATCACATGAAAATAAAACCACCAACCATGCTAAAATTAATTAAAATCGAGGGCCCAAATCTGCTACGAATTGGAGGAGTGTAGAACACCCGAGCAGAAGCAATTTGGATCGAAAACCTCTCAATTTCCATTATTTTTAGAACTAAAGCATCCTTATATAACAACCGAAAAATATAGTACAAAATTACCAACTTTTTGGGAAAAAATTCGAGCACTCTATGGATGAAATCTCAACACTAATTACTTCTGGACGACCACCGTGATCTTTCTCGCTATCATCCGACCTAATAATGTGTTGTAGGACACAAATTTGTGATGAATTTGGGATTATTTCTTCTAATTTTGAGTCTTAGCTTGTGAACTTGAGAGATAAATTTTTCATCTTTTTCATCAGCTTCCATCATGTTTTTCTTCTTCTTATATAGAAGAAACATATGCAGATGGTGCTATTTGAAGAAGACAACATATTGTCTCCTTTGAGGTGTCCATGGAGGTGTCAAAACTAGGAGAAAAGAGATGTGAAACTTCACATTCCACCACCTCTTAGAAAAATGAAATCCAAATGCAAATTAAAACCAAGATTTAATTTCAATTGAATTTACAAATCAATTTCTCATATTTAATTAACAATATTAAATTAAAGAATTATTCCAATCTCGACACCATTATCGACTTCTCTTAAACCCGGTTTTCAAATATGAATTACTATTCAATTCTAAACCGATATGGGCATTAAATTGTATTATTTAAATCTTATTTAAATATTTCTTACTCTCTCTAATATAATTTAATTTGTAATTAAACTTTAACGTTAAATATATCGAATATGATTTAACGACAACTCCCTCTAATGAATTTGAACGTCTCAAATTCTTCATCATACTTGTTCTAAGGTTTTTTCCGTATGAGCTAACATGGGGACCTAATGGACCTATAGATCATGGGCTCCAATGATGCGAGATTAACCAACTAAACTCTTTTAACATAGTTAACCAACATTCGTTCACTAACGGGACAATCCACTATAGTTTGATAGTTGAACTCCCGTCACTGTAGATATATTTTTGTCCACCCGATATAACCATGATTAGTAAGTCGACCATTCACATGTTGTTCGTAACTAGAGCTGGGTCAAATGTCCGTTCTACCCTTGAAGTTACATCATGTTCCTTAAGTCCACACTGAGTCCTTAATATACAATTAGTTTGTGGTCCCACCACTAAACCTAAAACCTCTCAGGCCAATGAGTGGGCAGGATCCCTTTGTTCGAGTCTCGGAGTCAGCACTTAAGACAACCTCTTTACTATCCCTTAATTGGGTAGGAGTGAATTCCGTCTAGCAGGACTATGTCCCTATCTATCTACCCATTCCTATCCCTGAAATGGGGGGTTTATTAAGTCGGCGATGATGAGTCACTCTCACCCATGCAGATCTATGGATAAGCTCGAATAAATGGGAGTTCATAGTTAGCTTATGATTAAGATCGAGTTACCTAGGTCATCGCACTAAAATAAGTAAGTTTCAATAGTAAACAATGTTATAAAGAAAATTGACTTATTTCTTGGTCCTGGTCTTATGCAAACTCATTTGCATAGGACACCCACACTCACATGTCACTACATGAACGATTCAAGATCACATCGTTTGCACTATATACAAATTGAGCTGCATCTCTTAGTGTTTCTAGGACAAGGTACCTAGCCTTATCCCTATACTATAGACCATTTAGGGTATTACTTGAACTCGATCCACTTTTATGTCACTACATATAGTTCAAGTATTCATATCACATAGCCATGGATGTTAGTTTATTGTATTTGGGCTATTTAATGTGCAATACACTTATTTAATGACTTTAAGAAAAAAAAAAACTTGATAACAACTTTATGGAACAGGTATATAACTATTTGTTTCATTCACTATCTACGAGTTTTAGGGCACCAATCCCAACAGCCTCGACCTAGTGGCTATCTAAAATAACTCATATATTTAATTCATTAAGAAATCCATCAAAGACAACATTTTAAACAAGAAACCATTTGTCGATCATAAAACATTCATAAAATCACATAAAATTCCAAAAATCTCATAAAGACTGAATCAACTTACAAACCAAGGTTCCGATTACAACAATTCACCCTTAGACAATCATAGACAAGTCTAATCTAAACCCAAAGACAAATTTATAGTTCAACCGTAGTGTTGAGACGCTTGGCTACATCCTTGCCAAAATATAGGATAGCGTCTAGATGATGTATGCAGTGTCTAGATGCTATGACTGGCTGAAACGTCTTTTGTTTTGCAGTTTTGAATTATGGACCTCCGAAACTTGCATTGTTTTGAATTAGGCCACAAGCTCTAACAATCCGCTCCAGGGACCCTGCTTCCTCTTGAAATGGTTAAAAATATAGTTAAATGTCACCTAAAATGTTGTGCAAGTATACACAGACTCACAACAAGTGATAAAGAAATTATCGTATCCACATGGATCTGATTTACATAATTTAACTAACTTAACTAGTTTTGTCATGATTTCAGTTGATTAATTAATATGATTGGTTTTTGAAATGGTGAAACAAATAAATAAGAAAGCAGTACAGTCACATTATAAAATAGAATGGAAACAGACATTGGTTAAGTCTTTGTAGTTGATTATAATGATGATCCATCAATTCATTTGATTAATGAATCTCATCCACTCCTATTTGCAGGATGCTCCCACAACTCTGAATTTTTCGGAACGTGTTTCAACTCCAGTGACGATCTACTGATCATGCATTAGGTAACCAGTTATCCATAACCCAACTACTGGCTTCCACCAACTATCCACAATCTATTGTGATTACATGTCACATACTCCCTAAATCATCCATGATGCTAGGAAGAGATATATATTTCGACTGGTCAAGCGAGCACACAATGAAATGAAGCACAACATGAAATTAAAGATTATCAAATGAATATTAATTTAATGAATTTAAATAAGAAACAACTACATTGATCCTAACCCTACTAAAGCGATAAAAAGATACTAAAGCAATTGACCTCCCCTTAATTTCCTATGACTCATCTTTTTATAATGCGAGGTTTAACGGATTTAGGTTAAAACATTGTAAATTAATCTAACCAACACATCTAATTGGCACAAATAGCACACAATCCAAAAATAAAAGACTAATAATAACTCCTTTTTGGATGATTATCAGTATGTCATTTCCCTATACTAGTCTTAATTCCTTTGTAATTGCATTAGATTGGTTTAAATTTATTAGTTTAGGATGGCTAATCATGCCTCGGAGCTTAGTTTTATTAATTTTTTTATTCTTTGCCTTTTGCCTCTTTTATTTAAGTTCGTTTCTTGCAGGGACTTTAGTACCTTTTTATTAGCATAACCTAGGTGGAGTTTATTTTCTTATCAACATGGTCGAGCATACGATGAAAAAGTTCTTAGCTCCACATTTCAGCAAGTAGTCTCTATGCATAATGTATTTTGAGATTGAAGGTAACTTTGGATCTCACGCTAGTTTTATTAACTAACTTCATTCTTTTCATGGCACTGAAGGAGTGGCAGAATTTTGGCATTTCCATTTTCCATAAGAGGAAAGGCAAGAGAGTGGTTCTACCACTTGCACTGTGTTTTAGGAAAGAGATATATGCTGTCCAATTTTTTTAGGCTTTGAAGGTTGTACTAGTGAAAAGATTGAGTAACGTTCCATACATAGGTAAAAAATTTGGCGGTCACGAAAAAAAATCCGGAACATGTAATTATAACAATAAAAATCGTCAATTTTCATAAATGAATAAATTTTGACTTTATTTATGTCGTTTTTATTGATTTTAAAATGGAATACAGTCAAAACTATGATAAATCATTAACAAATTGTGTAAATTGATTACATTACAAACTTTTAGGGTTTAAAATGATACAATTGATTCTTTGACTTTATTTATGTCGTTTTTATTTATAAACAAATTAGTCCTCCGTTTTTATTTTTTATGGGTATTTATACTACACGTGAGTTATAAAAAAATTATTAATTTCGACGTTTAACCCTTTCATTAAAGGATATATCAACATAATGTCAGATATTTTTCTTTCTTGACTATAAAATTTTATTTGTTATTCATAGTTCTTACACTGGGCTTGGTAGTTGAATATATAAAAAAAAAGTATTTTGTGAATATAAATCTTAAAGCAGTTGAAGTTTATTGGTTGAGAACAATAATAAAATGATGCCAAGGACAGGTTTTTGATAATGAAACAAGCTAGTAAATTACATGGTAAAAACCAAGGAGGATAAACGAAGTTCAAAATTTCCTTATTCAAATAAATGTTACAAAATCTTCTTGATCAATTGGACCACTCTTTAGATCTCTCCAGTCATTTCATACTCAATTTTTAACGAATTCGGCGGTTAGATCGACGTTGTATTTCTCTACAAAGTAAACACAAAAAATATTAATATTAATCAAAGAAGGTAAAAAAAACGACAAAAATAAAAGGGGAGAAAAATTTACTTGAAATCTTGGTATAAATTTTGAAGGAAAATTATCAATTTCACACTCATCCAATGTTAAGTAAGACAAACAATGTAAAAAACTTCAAACACTCAGTCAACAAATAATAAGAGTCAGGTGCAAAATGAAATTAACCTTCACCAAACACAAAATTGCCTATTGAATAACTCTACCTCCCTTCACAATTTTTTTTTATAATCTACGATAACCTCGTTTTGTTACAAAAAAACAAATCAATCCATTCGACGTACACTTTAAAATTTATTCAGTTTCTAGGTGGATCGAAAGTGTGTGATAAAAATGGAAACATCTTAACATGTACATGGTTATGAATTGAGTTTTTTATGATGAAAGAAAAACACATACCCATCATTTCCTTGCCACAATGTTTGCATGGTGGCACACAATCCTCAAAGGACTTGTTGCCTTTGGCTTTACATTGGTCAGTGCAAGTTTTAAAGCAGGTAAGGGCACTCTCCAAGGTCTTCGCTCTGGCCATCATGGCCTCATAGTTGTTGGCTGTAGAGAATTGTAGTATGGCCACCACCATAATGCACACTAGCAATGTTGCCATCATTTTCCTGGTCATTTTGTTGGTTAATCTCCTTTTGTCTTCTCTTGGAATTTTTTTTTTTCTTTCTTAGATCACAAGCATGATTGTTTGATGTGATGGAAGGGCCATTTTATAGGCTATCATTTGTTAAATTTAGAACATTTAGTGATAAATTTAGTTCTTCACTATTTTTCTATATTTGGATGGAGTGATTTTTGTTTGTTATATGTTGACAAGTTTTTTTCCCAACACAATTGGATAAAGAAAAGGCTTTTTCATGGTTCCTTTAATTTCTCTGCTTTAATTGGAACGATTTTGGAAAATGGTAAATAGCATATGAAATCAAACTATTTAGTTATCATAAATGTATTGAAAATAAAGACGAAGATAATTGTCTCGGTTGACAATACCATTTGCCAAGATCACAACAAAGAAAAGAAAATTCTTCATCTTTTAGTGTTTACTATTCACGATTATTCGAGTGATAAATATTTCCTTAAAAAAATAATGATAAAAATTGTTTATTTTCATTTTCAATTGGTATCCATGATTTCGATAACATTGAAAACGATACAGTGCATTTACAGAGTTGAAGAAAGAAATATGCAACAATAAATATATATATATATATATATATATATATATATATATATATATATATATATATATATCAAACACATAACATGCCTCACAACATACCCAAACCATACAATAGTTGCCATGTTCATCGAGTGTGAAACATAAACATATTAATTCTAAGGTTTTAATAAATATATATTAGAAAAAAATTACCCATAGAGATTCTTGAACAACGTTGCATTGCCTTCCAACTGAACTCCGGGTTTGTGGACTTGGAGTCACAAATTAATCCATTTACAACTTCTCCATGGATCTTAGGCTTATCAATAATCTACGCTAATTTAACATACAAATTAACGATGGACTTGCCTTAGAAGGAGTGTAGAACACCCGAGCGGAAGCAATTTGGATTGAAAGCCTCTCAATTTCCAATAATTTTAGAACTAAAGCATGCTTAAATAACAACTAAAAAACATAGCAAAAAATTACCAACCTATTGGGAAGAAATTCGAGCACTCTATGGATGAAATCTAAGCACCAATTACTTGTGGACAACCACCGTGATCTTCCCCACTATCCTCTGGCCTTAGAACGTGTTGTGGGACACAAATTTGTGATGAATTTGAGAGAGTTTCTTCTTATTTTGAGAGTTTTAGCTTGTGAACTTGAGAGATAAATTCTTCATCTTCTTCATTAGCTTCCATCACGTTTTTCTTCTTCTTATATAGAAGAAACATATGTATATGGTGCTATTGGAAGAAGACAACATATTGTCTTGTTTGAGGTGTCCATGGAGGTGTCAAAACTAGGAGAAAAGAGATGTGAAAGTTCACATTTCACCACCTCTTGGAAAATGAAATCGAAATGCAAATTAAGACTAAGATTTCATTTGAATTAAATTTACAAATTGATTTCTCATATTTAATTAAATATAATTTATTTTAATTTAATATCAAATATTAAATTAAAGAATTATTCCATTCTCGACACCATTCTCGACTTCCCTTAAACTCAGTTTTCAAATAGGAATCACAATTCAATTCTTAGTCGATATCAACATTAAATTCTAATATTTAAATATTATTTAAATATTCTCGACTCTCTCTAATATGGTTTAATCTGTAACTAAACTTTAACATTAAATATATCGAATATAATTTAACGACAACTCCCTATAATGAATTTGAACGTCTCAAACTCTTCATCATACTTATTCTAAGGTTTATTCTGTATGAGCTAGCAGGGGGACCTAATGGACCTACGGATCACTGACATTAAGTGAACAAAAACTCGATAACAACTTTATTGAACAAACATACTATTTGTTTCATTCACTATCTACGAGTTTTAGGGCACCAATTCCAACAATCTCCCACCTGCACTAAAAACCTAGTTTAGTGGGGTGTACAATAATCCATAACAGCAACTAGTGAATAAATACTTGTATCGATAACAATTTACAAAAACAATAAATTAGGGCATTACAATACCCAGTACATTAGGGTATCAAATACCGATTACAATTCTCCCAGTTGCCCTAGATTTTTTTCTATACATATCTCGCTGACCTAGACCCTCTAGATAACTATCGAACACTTTAGTCGTGGGAGCCTTCGTGAATGGATCAGCAATGTTGTGCTTCGATGCTATCTTTGTGACAATCACGTCTCCTTGGTGCATTATCCCCCCGATGAGATGATATTTCCTCTCAATGTGCTTGCCTCGTTTATGGCTTCTAGGTTCTTTTGAGTTTGCAACTACACCGCTATTATCACAATATAGGGTGATGGGCAGACACATATTTGGAATGACGTCCAAATCGATCAAGAACTTCCTGAGCCATAGCGCCTCTTTCGCTTCTTCGCAGGCAGCTACGTATTCGGCCTCCATTGTCGAGTCTACTATGCATCATTGTTTGATGCTACGCCACACTATTGCTCCTCCATTTATAGTGAATACTGAACCCGATGTGGATTTCCTCAAATTCTTATCGGTTTGGAAGTCAAAATCCGCGTACCCTGTAAGGATCAAATCCTTATCACCATACCTAAGCATATAATTCCTCGTTCTCTTAAGATACTTGAGGATATTCTTAACGACAGTCCAGTGATCAAAATCTGGATTAGATTAATATCTACTGACAATCCCTACTACATTACTAATGTCAGACTTTGTACACAACATATGACATACATCAGGCTGCCTACTGCAGAGGCATAGGGAATATGTCTCATGTCCTAAACTTCTTGAGGCGTCTTAGGACATTGTTCCTTAGACAAAATTATTTCGTGCCTGAAAGGTAACAAACCATTATTGGAATTCTGCATCTTGTGTCTAATCAACAACTTGTTTAATATAAGATGCTTGAGACAGAGCTAGCATTTTGTTCTTTCGGTCCCAAATAATTTGCATCCCTGGAACATATTGTATCTCACCCAAATATTTCATTTTGAACAGAGTTGCTAGCCATTGTTTGATGTCTGTAAGGTAACCTACATCGTTCTCGATGAGTAGGATATCGTCGACATAAAAAACTAAAAATGTTGTTGAACTCTTGGAGCGCAATTTGCTTACCGCAAGTGTACGGGTCAAGTAATAATATAGTGTTTTCATGATTAAACGAGTGTCGTCCTCCGGATTGGTTTTCTAGCAAATTAAGTACCGTGAATAATCTTGTCCAAATTTTTTTAGGGATCAAAAGTTAATGATAAAGATAAATTTAAAGACAAAAGCACAAAATAAGAGGTGGAGACTCAAATGGAAAGATTCTTATGGAATTGATTTCATTGATTAAGATTGAGGATTGATTAATTAAAATGAATTTATCGGCAATTATTTTACAAGCCAAGGAAACTTTTTTCACAATTATCTCCCCTGAGCATAATTGATTCTCACGCATACAATAAACCCAATATCACTATCTAAGTCTATTAGCATGCACGACATTATTTGGTTTAGTCCTTGTTATACTTCTAAAGAAAATCTAAATTTCCTCACAAACTTAGAAACTCAACTTTAGTCATGCAATTAAATAAGTGAGTCTAGGCAAAACCCCATCTCCCGAGCAAGATTCAAACGCAAATCATCCAATTAGTGATCAAATAATTGAAAACATTAAACAAAATTGCATGAATAAAATAAAAACACACTCATACCAAAAATCAATCCATCATAATAAAACAACTAAATCTCATAATCATAGAATATGGCAATGGATAGAAGTATCCTTATCGACTTCAACATGGCAACCGGGGAGAAAGTTTCTATATAGTCAATTCGTTCTCGTTGGGTAAAACCTTTTGCCACAAGTCGTGCTTTAAAGGTCTGTACCTTTCCAGCAGCGTCTCATTTTCTCTTGTAGATCCATTTACAACCTATGGGTCTTACCCCTTTAGGTTGATCTACACGCTCCCATACTGAATTAAAATACATGGACTCCATTTCGTGATCCATAGCTTTAATCCATTCGTCCCTGTCGACGTCATTCATTGCTTGTCTATAGGTCTATGGATCATCGACTCTGTTGTCAGGCATGACGATTGGAGTTTCAGATAAACCCAGATAGCGACCAGGTTATCTAATAACACTCCCACTACGTCGAGGCTCTCTTATCTCTTAAGAAAGACGTGATAGACTGGAGGTGCCAGCTTCATCGACGACTTTCGATGATGTTTTCGTAGCTTTATTAGATAATTCACTTAAAACAATTTTACTCTATGGCTTGTGGTTCCTGATGGGGTCTTCTTCTAAGAACGAAGCATTTGTCGATACAAATACTTTATTATCTTCAGGATCGAAGAAATATCCACGTCTAGTCTCTTTGGGATAGCCTACAAAGAGGCAAAATCTTGAACGAGGTTCTAATTTCTTTAGATTTTCCTCCAACACATATGTTGGGATCCCCAAATTCTAAAATGACGTAAACCTGCTTTACGCCCTTTCCATAGCTTAAACGGTGCTTCTGATAAACACTCTTTGTGGAAACAATGCTTAGAATATAAGCAGCAGTTTCTACTACATAATCCCAAAACGAGTTAAGTAATTGAGCATAGCTCATCATCGAGCGAAACATGTCTAACAGGGTTCTGTTTCTCCTTTTTGATACACTGTTCTACTGAGGTGTACCAGGGGATGAGAGTTGGGACGTGGTTCCATGGTCTATCAAGTCGTCTTTGAATCTCGAGTCCATAAACTCTCCACCTCCATCAGATCGAAGTGTTTTTATCATCTTATCTAAGAGGTTCTCCACCTCGGCCTTTACTCCTTGATTTTTACAAGGGCATCAGACTTATGATGCATTAGGTAGAGATAGTCATATCATAAATAATCATCAATGAAACTAATGAAATATTCGTACCCTCCTCGAGTTCTAACGTTCATCGGTCAACAGAGGTCCGAATGTATGAGCTCTAGGGGCTCTTTGGCACGATAACATTTTTAGTAAAAGGTGGTTTAGACATCTTGCCTTGAAGGTGTTGGGTTTTATGTCCTAAAACTCGTAGATAGTGAATGATTAACGAATTATACACTTGTATCAATAAAGTGCTATTGTCATATTAAGTCTAGAATTGCAGAACATGACCCAAATCCAATAAACTAAGATCCAAGGTTGTTTACATGTAACTTGAACTAGTATGTGGGGACATACGGGGATTGATGTTCAAGTAACAACCTAAAAGGTCTATAGTACAAGGATAAGGTTGGGTAACTTATCCTGGTAACACTATGTGATACAGCCCGCTTTGTATTCGATATAGACGTATTGATCCAAGGCGTCCATGTAGGAGACATGCGAGCGGGGGTATCCTATGGAATGAGTGTTGCACGTCTACACCGCTACTAATACCGCAAGTGCACGGGCCGCGAGTAATATAAAATGAAAATATTTCGAGTATCGAATCCACAGGGAGGTGAAGCGAGAATAAAGCAAAGCAATAAATTCTTGAACACTAGAAATACTTGGGAAAAAATAATATTTAGGGACTAAAACATGAAATTAAGATGAATTTAAAATTAAAGCAATTAAAGAGTAAAGTCAATCAATCAAGGAAGAATAAAATGTGGAGAAAGAGTTTTTAGTAAGAAACGGGGTCTTGAAAATCAATTAATACCTAAATAATTATTACAATTAACCTATCTCATTGCCCAACTAATTATACTCCTAGAATCTCCGTTAGTCACATAGGTTCTCCTGTCGATCTCCCTTAATTATAATTAATCCATTTTAACAACCTAAGTGTCCTTAGCGCCATTAAAATTCGTTAATTATTACGCTCTGATTCATTTTAGGAATCTAAGTTTAACCAACCAATCTCGTTGTCACGACGGGCAATTAAACTAGTTGCATGGATTATGATCTATCCTAATTTCTCTCCGTCGAGTTTCCATTAAGAATCAGATCAATATACAATTGGCCAGATCGCATACAGAATTACGAGCATCCATACAAATAATCGGTATACACGGGCAAGAGATAGGCAATCATAACAACATTTAACTATTCAATTTCATTTCAAGACCCCAAATTGGGGTTTAGCTACACATGGCTAAAGTATTCACAAAATATACAATGGAAAACAAATATATGAGCAAAATAAAAGGAAAGGAAATGATCGTCGAAGACCCCGTCGCTGACGCTTGGAGTCCCTACGAGCACACCTTGAGCCTCCTAGAGTGCTCCCCAAAGCTGCCCAGAATTTTCCCACTAAAGAACTCTCAAAAAGGCTAAAAAGCCTTGAGAGAAGGCTCCAAAGGAGCCAAGGAAAGAAAGGAATGGATGGAAGAATGAATGATTGATGCATAAAATGAAGGGGCGCCTTATATAGGCCCGAAAATAGGAAAGCGTCGCGATGCTATCGACTCAGTGTCGCGACGCTGTGACGTCATTCAACTTGTTGGCCAAGAAATGGGACAGCGTCGACGCTGTGCGGTTTCCATAACAGGCTGGCGCGGAGTTGGGCTTGGATTTGGGCCTTTCTTCATTTGTTTTTGGCAGAACCGACCAATCGGTGAAGAAAAAATGGCAGAACCGATCCAATCGGTGAAGAAAAAATTTCAGAACCGACCATAAATTAACCAAACCAAGCTGCTCTGAGTAAAGAACCTGTAAAAGTCAATTCAAAAAAAACAAAAAAAAGAAAGAGAGATATTTTGGGTTTTTCCCACTTACCCGGTCCAGGAGAAAGTGGGGGGAATCTTCCCCCCATGATTTTCGATCATTGGACCGTTTTAAAAAACAAAACAAAAAAATTCAAGCTCTCTTTCTCCCTCGCAGCTCTCTCTCTCCCTCGCCGCCGTCTGTAACCCACGCTGCTGCCGTGCTGCCGCCACGTCTAGCCGATCATTCGCCACGCCGTCGCCTCGTTCAGCCGCCCAGTCGCACGCCGCCGCCGCGCGAATCGGTACGCTGCTGCCGTTCAGATCTGCTTGTTTCTGTCATCTGAATCAGTACGCTGCCGCCGTTCAGATCTGCTTGTTTCTGTCGTCTGAATCGATCGCTGCCGCCACCGCCTTAAGATAAATAGCCTCACGCATCTTGATGGTCCAATGATTTCAGCTAGTGGGTAAGGATTTGTAGGCTAAGGTTTATTGGTTGTTTTTCATGCCTTGACAGAATGCCCATTATCGTTGATCTTAATTTAAGGTATCCGTAGTAGGTGGTGGTCGAATTCGTAAAGGAGAAGCGAATTTGGTAGCTGGACAGTAAGCATTAGTGTTGTTTGTGTGAGTTTTCGACCCTCTCAAGTCTTGTGTTTTAGGAAATCATTGAGATTGTTATGCCTCTGATGTGTGAGTATATTTATGTGTTAA
Source organism: Luffa aegyptiaca (assembly GCA_017139565.1). Classification (NCBI taxonomy): domain Eukaryota; kingdom Viridiplantae; phylum Streptophyta; class Magnoliopsida; order Cucurbitales; family Cucurbitaceae; genus Luffa; species Luffa aegyptiaca. Next base: position 41,146,956 of record CM029407.1, read on the forward strand.
TAGACTATTATTTCGCATCACGTGGTTGGCGTTATATCAAGTTGTTTGGGTGTTTTCAATCAAGCTTAGTTACCTCAGGTAAGTAACTTGCTACGTTAGAATGAAATGTTTATGAATTGAAATGACTGTTTGCTCCTAGCATGAGTTGGTATTAAATATTTGGATTGAGATTGAGATGTTATGAATACGGTTGTCTTCAAGAATTTGGTTGCTGTGTACTTGTGCTATGTGATAGGTGAAAGTGCTTGATTGTTTTATATTATAAGTTGACTGGCATTGTTTGTGGACAATGGGGAGTTTGTGTTTTATCTCTGTTTAGGAGTGTTGTTGTCGCCTTCGTTTCTTGTACTTGAGATTGATTGAGTTGGGATGGTGCATATCGGTTTAGCCTGTCAGTATTCTCCATAAAAGAAAAGAATTTAGTTAACTGGGTTGTAGTTAAAAATTAGTAAGAGTTAAGGGGTCCTAATGGGTAAAGGATTAAGAAAGGGAAAAGAATGGGCTACTTGCCTTGGTTGAGGGTCGTGTCGATTAAACACCTAGGACTGAGATGTATTAGACTAAAATGAGGGGCTTAATGGGCGGGACTTAGCTTCGCAGACTAGGTGCCATTTACTAACTATGGAAGTTAATTTCTGACTTAAACCCATGAACGCCACACCAATGAAATGGTAGTTTGGAGCGCTATGTGCATATTAGTGCCTTGAGGGATGAGACTCAACTCCACTGACTGGGTGCCTTCTACCATCAGTAGGAGTAGAGATCTCCCAAAATACCCACCTGTGCACTACCAGTGAGTTGGCAAACTTATATATATAGGTGAGTTAATTGATCACGAGACCCGAACTACAGATAAATGAAATGAAATGAATGAGAATGAGATGACCTAACCCTTGGGCCCTTAGCTCGAATAAAATGTTGAAACCTTGGTTGTTGTAAGTGTCCAGCAGCATTGTTACTTACTGAGTATTTAGTTTGTGGGGACAGTCTTCAATCTTAGAAGTAGATTTAGACAAGTATGGTGGCGTGACCAGGTCGCAGGGGAATACCGGGGCCGTTAGGTGCCGAATCCGGATTCCGAATCCTGGGCCTGGGGCGTTACAGAACCAGTCGGGAATGAACCAGACAGAAGCATACATGTAACGCCCCGACTTTTTGAAACCTAAAGACTACCTAGGGACACTATATGCATATGAATGATTCAAAGAACCATGAAGTAAAATTTTTCCTATAAATCTAGAATGCATAAAATAGGTAAATAACTTTAGTAAAACCATTGTTTGAGATCCCAAGAAAACTAGTAAAATATAAAAATATTTGAGGGCCTCAAAATGCAACAAAATAGATTAGTTTTTGAACATTTACATAGAAAATTCAAATAACAAAAACTAATGTGAGAAAGTAAAATATGCTGACACCATCCCCCATGGCACCACCAGCAAGTGCGTTTAATTAGTCGCCTAACACTTTCTCGCCCTTGTCTAAAAAAAATTAAAATAAACAAAGAATGAGTATTATAAATACTCTGTAAGTAACCCTTCTACCATGGTTGGTTAAGCAAGCACAAAAATTTATGAGGGGACCTAATTTTGCCTTATAAAACTTTATTCCTTGACCATAACGCCAAATGTGACCCTATCGCAATGAAAACAATTATGTGACCTTATCGCCACTAAAAACTCTTCATTGTGACCATATCACCACCTATCGTCATGGCCATATCGCCCGGTTTTGAAATAAATGCCAAAATCATTTCCTTGACCATATCGTCAAGTTTTAGGAAAATTATAAAAAGAAAAACACATCTTGACAATATTGCCAAGTTTTAATTAAAACTCTTGGCCATATCACCAAGCTTTTCAATAGAAAAACTTTTAAGTTTGTACGTCACTATGGGTCATACATATGCACGTGAGGTCCCTTGTCTAACTTATTTTCATTTCATTCCAATAATGTCATCATGAAGAAACATTAAAGTCCTCATTTGCATACAAGAATATATCAAAGCAAAGTTCACATAATAACATTCCAATTCATGCTCCACCATCAAAACAGTTTAGCACCCAATAATTTTGCAATCATCATGACAAACAACAATTTTGACAGTCAACAATAAATTTCCAACGTGCTGATAGGTGAATTACTTACACAGTATCGCCCAGTAATTTTTACTCCAAAATCCTACTCCAATGATTTTCTAAATCCTTAGCCAAGAATGTCCACAACTACACATAAAAGGCTTTCTAGGATTAGAAATTTGTGTCCAACAATTCCATTAAACTCAAACATGCTTAAAGGAGGTCTTTACCCTTGAATACTCACCCGGGAAGGCCTAAACAGCTGCTGGACTGATAGCGAGTGTAACGGCAAGCATTGGAAAAAAAAAAAAAGAAGAAATGGGGAAGTGGCTGTCGGTGAAAAGGGAAAAAAAAGGGGGGGGGGGGAACTTTCCCCCCCAATTTTCGGTCAAAGTGACCTTTAAAAAAAAAAAAAAAAAAACTAAACTTTCTCTCTCCCTCACGTTCATCTCCCTCTCTCGGCACTCTCTCTCTCTCTCTCCCTCACCGCACTTTCTCCCTCTCTCTCGTACTCTCCCTTCAGCCACCGTGCCGCCTCCCTCTGCCGTTGATGCCGCCGCACGCCTCCCTCTCCGACCACCGTAGCACGCCACGACGCCGGCGCCCCCTTCTCCGGTTACTCGCGGTACACACGGGGACAACAACTCGTATTCGGCAAGCCATCACAGCAGGTTCGTTTTTCCTTTTTCTACTGTGTGGCTTGCGGTTATGCATCTCCTCTCTCGTCGATCTCTCACGCCCAGCCCCTCCCTTCTCTGTCTCATGTTGTAGCAGCGTGGGTGCGCGTGTTTAGCATTGTTTCCGGCAGCAACACTGTAGGCGCGGACAGCATCGAGGAGGGACCATTTTTCCACGTTTTTCGGGCGTTTTAGGTGAGTTCTCGCAGTGGGTAAGTTGGTTTGAGGCTTATGTGGGTTAGTTCTTGCGTTTAAACATTTACCCATTCACTTTCCTTTCCATTCAGCAAGCGTTTTGCTTCGTTTTCGGCGGTTCTCGCAGTGGGTCTTCGAGTTTCAGTGTCGTGGAGCATCATCGGTAGTGGGTAAGTGTTTTTAAACTTGTGTTTCAGTTGGTTTATGGTGTTAGAAGTTTACCCATTGATCGTGGCAATTATCTTCAAGGTTTTTGTAGCATTCGGTGAGTTAGTTGTCGTCTTGGAGCGTGTTAGGGAGCTTGGACAGGAAGCGCGACTGCCGTTTGGGGGCTTGGAAGCAAAGGAGTTAGGTCGGGTGGTCAAGCAACTTAACTAGCTATGTAAGTAGCCGTTGGAATAAATTCTCTGCTTTAAACTCATTTAAGTTGAGTATGGTTTACAATAGCATGAGTTGGATTTAATCCTTAAGTTGCCCCTTGGAATCTAAGTAGCTAATTGGATTCAAATTCCATGTTTTAAGTGTATTGTGTGGTAGTTGAACATGGTAAGTAGCTTGCCGCTTCGGAATGAAATGTATATGTTTGAAATGATTGTTTACTTCTGGCATGAGCATGTGTATAAGTTGATCGGATTGAGACTGAGGTGATATGTTGCGTTAATTTCAAGGTCATGGCTACTGCATATATATATCTGAGTTGTGGGATAGAAGCGAGTGTATGACTATTGTATATTTTTTTTTTAAGCTGACTGACATTGTTTGTGGGCAACGAGAAGTTGTGGTTTTCCCTGTTTAGGAGTGTCGGTTGTCACCTCCATTTCTTATTCTCGTGATATGACTGAGTTGGGAGGGTGCATATCAGTTAGCCTGTCAGTAATCTAGGAAAAGAAATCGATTGTATTAAATAGGTTGCGGTTAAAAATTAGTAACTATTAAGGGGTCCTAAAGGGAAAAGGATTAAGAAAGGGAAAGGAATAGGCTAGCGCCTTACAAGAGGGTCGTGTCAATTAAACACCTAGGACTGAGATGTATTAGACTGAGATGAGGGGCCTAATGGGCCGGACTTGGCTTCGCAGACTAGGTGCCATTTACTAACTGTGGAAGTTAATTTCTGACTTAAACCCATGAACGCCCCACCAGTGAAATGGTAGGTTAGAGCGCTACGCGCCCAGTAGTGCCTTGAGGGATGAGACTTAGCTCTACTGACTGGGTGCCATCTACCATCAGTAGGAGTAGAGACCTCCCAAAACTCCCACTTGTGCACTATCAGTGAGTTCGCAAACATATATATATAGGTGAACTAATTGAACACGAGACCCGAACTGCAGATAAATGAAATGAAATGAAATGATATGAATGAGAATGAGATGACCTAACCCTTAGGCCCTTAACTCGAATAAAATGTTAAATCCTTGATTGCTACTTACTGAGTATTTTCTTAAATACTCATTCTTTTCCCTTACATACAACTGCAGGTAGAGGTAAAGGTGTACAGGACGCGTGACGGAGAGTTGCTGGGCCATAGATCTCCTTTAGGATAGTATTCCGCATTTTGTGTTTTGAAATTCTTATTTTGAACTTGTATTGTGAATGATTTAAGGTTTTTTTCCGCTTTAAGTTTTGTTTGAATAACTAAAGGTTTCGTTTGCTCTGTTTTAACTGGGATCCCAGGTTGAAAAGTTTCGCAAAAATTTCTAAGTATGTTTTCTTTAAATGATATTTCCTCGCTATTCTTAGAAGTAGAATGAAATGCGTGTAGTAACGGCCTTAGGATCTAGGCATGAAAAGTAGGGTCGTTACAGCGAGCATAGCTAGCTATTTTTCTCTAATTAATTAAGCTAGTCTTTTACAATTATTTGGCCAAAATAATGCATTTATATGTTTTATTTGTAGGAAATATATTTTGGAGGTTTAATCGAGAAATTGGAGGAAATTGGATGTTCAAGATGTGAAAAAAGGCAAAAGAGCGAAGTTGGATCAAGATTGGGCATAAATAGGGACCAGCGTCGAGACCCTAGCATTGGAGCGTCTCGACGCTGGCCTTCCAGAATGATGATTTGCGGCAACAGGCTACAGCGTCGCGACAGATTTGTGGAATCGCGACAACGTCGCGACGCTGCCCCTATAGCGTCGCGACGCTGTGCCCAATTTTTGCCTTATTTAAAGATTGCGATTATGTCTTTTTGGGGGACCTTCTTTGGTGATTTTGGAGTCGTAAAACAGAGGGTAAAACAGAGGAAACGGGGAGAAAAAGCAGGAATCAAAGCTTTGTTCGTAGGGATCGTAACGGGGACGAGCGGTCTCGGCCTACCTAGCATTTAATTCTCTTTACCCTTTGCTTTTCTAGTTTTTATGGCTGATTTATACTTAGTTTATATTGTAATGCGGATTATGTGTAGCTAAGTTTAATTCTTAGGGATTGATGTAGTCGTTGGGGCAATTGTGGATCGGTTTTATGGATTGTTGTTATGATTTCATTTATGCATAATGTATGTTTAATGCTTTCAATTTACCGACTATGAATTGAATGTTGATTGTGTTTAAATCTAACTCGGGAGAGAGGATTTAGCTTAGAAATCATTGTGCATAACTAGAATTTAGCTACTAATCGGGAGATAATAGTTAATTCTAGAAATCGTTAAAAAGGATAACCTTAATGCTTTCCATGTTAAATGAACTTTGATAGGGATATCGAGTTCATTGCATGTGGGAGAATCATGTATGTGTTGGTTTTATGCCCTAAAAACTCGTTGATAGTAAATGTAACATTTTGACGACTGTTTATAATAAAGAGTTATTTCCATTCAATAAAAGTGTTATTGATTTTAAATGATAAGTATTGCCTAAATATGACCACAAATCCAATAAACTAAAGAATCCATGACTATATTGTGTATACTTGAAGTTTATGTGTGAAATAAGTATGGATCAAGTTCAAGTAAATAGTCTAAACGTGTTGGGATTGGTGTCCTAAAACTCGTAGATAGTGAATGTTAAACGAATTATATACTTATTCGATAAAGGCGTTATCGAGATTAATTCAGTAAAGTTATTACTGAATAAAGTAAATTGCACATATAATAACTCAAATCCAATAAACTAAGATCCATGGCTATAGGATGAACACTTGAGCTTTATGTAGAGACATAAAAGTGGATCAAGCTTGAGTAATAGCCAAAACGGTCTATAGTATAGGGATAGGGTTGGGTACCTTATTCTGGGGACACTATGAGACGCGGCCCACTTTATAGATGGTATAGACGATGTGATCCTAAATCGTCCATGTAGAGACATGCGAGTGTGGGCGTCCTATGCAATGAGTTTGCATAAGACCAGGACCAAGAAATAAGTCACTCTCTCTTTATAACACCGTTTACTGACGAGACTGACTATTTCATATGATGACCTAGGTAACTCGATCTTAATCCTGAGCTAACTATGAACTCCTGTTTATTCGGGCTTATCCTTAGATCTGCATAGGTGAGAGTGGCTCGGTATCGCCGACTCAATAAGCCTCCCATTTCAGGGATAGGAACGGGTAGATAGCTGGGGACATAGTCGTGCAAGAAGGAATTCACTCCTACCCGAATAAGGGATAGTAGAGAGGTTGTTCCCTTAAGTGCTGACTCCAGGGCTTGAACAAAGGGATCCCGCCCTCTCATTGGCCCGAGAGGGACTCGGTTTATTGGTTGGACCATAAACCAATTGTTCATTAGAGGATCAGTGGGACTTAAGGAACTAGAAGTACTATAGGGGTAAAACGGCTTATTGACCTAGCTATAGCTACGAACAACCTGTGAAGGATCGACTTACTAATCATTGTTAAATCAAGTGGACGGAAATATATCTATAGTGAGGGGAGTGCAACTATCAGGCTATAGTGGAGTGTCCCGATAGTTAACGAATGTTGGCTAGCTTAGACAATGAGATTAGTCGGTTAGCCTCGAATCGTTGGAGCCCATGATCTATAGGTCCATTAGGTCCCCCTACTAGCTCATATCGGAATTAAGCCTAGAACAAAAGATAGGAAGCTTTGAATCGTTCAAAATCGGGAAAAAGGGTATTATCGTAAATTGTGTTTGACACAATAATTTAATTATGAATTAAATTAGAAAATGAGAGATGAAGTATTTAAAAGTGTTTTGAATACTATATATATATGTATTAGGAATCATATATATGGAATTGCACAAGATAACAAAGATTAATTAGATTAATCATATCAAAATTAATTTGAAAATTTTCAAATTAATTACCAAGCAATCAATTTCAATTTACAATTGAAATTGGGGGTAATTTGCAAGCTTGAAATTTGATTTCAATTTGAATTTAGTGGATTTAGTTGGAAATCCACTTAATGCATGATCATTCAAAGTGGAAAGACAACTCACTCATGCATTGTTGCATGTCTTGTGTAATGTACACCTAGAATCCACTTGAGCTTGCAAATACACCATGTGTCTTGTGTCTTGAGGCTTGGCTTTGCATGGAGAAAGTCTTTAAAAGGAGTTTGAATCATATTCAAACAGAAGAGAGCCATTTCCTTAATGTTATGCTGCTGGAATTGGGACTCAAAGTTCTCTCATCTCTCATTCTTCTCCATTGCTTGATGCTTCAAGCATTCCCTTCCCATTCCCTATCTTATATAGACTCCCACAAGTCGTTCTTGGCCCGGAGTATAGTAGGGAAGACTCTAGAGGTTTTCCAAGGAGCATAGGAGAGGCAAACACCACAAGGAGTTCATCATAAGTGAGCTACAAAGGTTGGTGTTTTCTAAACTCTCTATTCTGTCTTTTCTAGAACATGCATGCTTTAGGAGTAAAATTGAATGTCTTAAGTGCTTTCGATCTTCAATTGCTTCCGCATGTGTAATATGTACACCTTCAATTGGTATCAGAGCTTGATTAGAGCACTTAATTCGTTTTAATTTTGCTTTGGTGGGTACCATTTTGAAATTGAATTTTCTGTGTGCTAAAATGGAAGTGTTCTGGTTTGGCAATTTTTTGAGCATTCAAACCTTCATGAAATTGTAATTGCTCGGATATGTAAGAGCGTTAATGTGTGTACTATAGTCTGTAATTTTTATAGAGTCATTAGAGTCCATATAGGCTGTAAAATCGAAGAAAAACCGGAGAAGACGCAGCAGAAAATGAAAATTCCAGCAAGCTGTTTTTTTTAATTCCAGCAGCAGTTTTTTTTTAATTCCGGTTCAGCTGCTGCCTTTTGGTCCGGCTCGGTCTGTTGCAGCCTCATTTCACTCATTGCATGGCTGGTTCATTGCTTGGATGAGCGGTTCGGGATGGTTCGTGAAGCTCGGGCGTGTTGCAAGTTTATTTATTAATTATTATTGTAATAATTAGTGAAATTGCTTGTGTTTTTTTAAAATTGCCAAACTATTCCATTTTAGCTTGATTTAATTACTTTATGCATTGTGAAATGATTTAATTAAATGGATGTATGTGCATTATGAGCATGCCATATAGTTTTAAAACCCCACCATAGGAAAGCATGTTCATGCATTTGTTTAATTTTAATAAGTGTTATTGATTAATTCAAATGCATGAGGGAAATTTCATGTTTAATTAATATAAGTGTTGTATTAATTTAGGGAGATTCATGCTTGAATGGTTAATTAAAATTGATTATTCTTATAATAGTTATAATTATTAATTGATAAAATTAACCAAGCATGAAGCATGAAATTTCATTAGTTTGATTATAAGTGTTATTCTCAAATTAGGCTTGTTATGGATTGCTTTTATAATTGTTATAAAAAGAGATAGAAATCTAAAATCTATAACAAGATTAAGTGCATGCTCACTTAGGTTAATGAACCTTCAACAATTCGATCAACTTGCATAGTTTAGGTCGATATCTTGTAAAACAACGGTTACGAGAGAACTCACCCGACAAAATGCTGTCTAAGGCTGGAGGTATTTAAGTTGACGGTTTACGGAACACCTCCTACCTGGGCATTGAGTCGGTTCTTGAGTTAAGTTAACTCGAGTTTTATGAGCATGCGTGAGCGGTGTGAGGTTTTAAAGTGTTATCACCTAGACATCGTAGTATACAGCGTTATACAAACCTAGACATAGGTTGTTTCTAAATGGTGCTTTTCTTTTAACTTGAATGATTGATTGTTATATGCTTTAAAATACCATTAGAAAGCATGTTATAGGGTTTATTCATTAAAAGTTGTAAGAGTTATAAAAGTTGATGAATAGAAACCGTAAAATCTATAACAAAGAGTTGCATGCTAACATAGGATCTTAGGATCTTATCATTCTTTAAATGGTTTAAAATGAAATAGACCTAAGATCGCCTTTTTCTAATAGGATTAGAAATATATCTTACTTAATTTTTTAAAATAGTTTTAAAATTTGAGTAAGTAGGACATAAGACCTTGGTTATAAGGGAACTCTCCCGGCAAATGGTTCGGAACCTGAGTTGAATTAACCAAAGTCTTACTAGCATGCAATGTCACTAGGTTATTAAAAGAGTTTAATTCACCTAGACATTTAGTGTAAAGACCTTGTTTAATAAGGCATAGACTTAGATAGATTCATTTAGCCGGAATTTACCTAAGTAATAAGACCCTAAAACTTTACAACACTTTAGTGGGAGGAAAAGTATAGAAACGAAATATTCATATTAAGTTTCTACTCTCACGTCCCCCTGAGTTCACACCGTGAGATCCATGCTTGGCCTCGAGGCGCCCTGGGAGCGTCCCCCTACGGATGGTGTTTGCATGGGTTAATATCAAGGTGAATGGGGAAAGTGTTCATAGTAAGTGGGAGAAGGAAACGTGTCAAACGTATCCTGCGGTCTCCATCATTAGGTTGCACCGTGAGATTCCTATGCGCTGCCTGCGAATCGCCCTGGGAGCGATCACCCTACGGAGGGCTTGCGCATGGGATTCGGAACAACGCAAACTCCAGAAATGGATAGGGTTTCCTAGGGCCATTCCCAACATTAGCTCTTCCCTACGGTGGCATTGTTGGGGCCGTCCTCTGCGATCTGAAAATGATGGGTAACACTTACAAGATGGTCTTGACCAAATTAACGTTAGCTAATAACTATTGGAGTAAGAGTTATTCTGGGAATAGTATTTGGCCGAGATTGTCTCGATTCAGAGGAGGAGTAGCTGACTGCCCTACGGTAGCGGTTATTCTATACCCCTGAAGTATCGTTGCAAATAAATCAATTGTATATATGGGTCAATGATTGCTTTTGCTAAATCTGATTGGATAAATGTGATTAATGGGTTTAGTGCATGTTTCTAATAGAGATTAATTTGTTTGTTTCAGCAATATGTCGAAAAACGTATGTGCTTTGTCAAATGCCAAATTAAACGGTTTAGTACATACGACTAAGAATACTTGCTTAAACGCTAAACACGTGGCAAAGAATTTAGGTTTGGTCTCAACTGAGGAATGTCCTCAAACTAACTGCATAGCCAAGAAAAACATGTTGCACGACTCTAAATGCGATTTATTAGTCTTGGAAACGTGTTTAGTGGAAAACGACGATTCTGCCTGGATACTCGATTCAGGTGCCACTAATCACGTATGTTCTTCATTTAAAGGAATGAGTTCCTGGCAACAGCTAATAGCTGGAGAGATGACTCTTAAAGTTGGAACAGGAGAAGTCATCTCGGCTATTGCAGTGGGAGACATAAAATTATTCTTCACCAAGGAACGCTACATGATATTAGATAATGTGTACATAGTTCCGAAGATTAAAAGAAATTTGATTTCTTTATCTTGTTTATTAGAACAAGGTTACTCAATTTCTTTTTCTGTTAATGAAGCGTCCATAACTAAAAGAGGTATTGATGTTTGCTCTGCAAACTTGAAGAATAAATTATATGTTTTGAGACCAATTGAGTCTAAAGCTATTTTAAATCACGAGATGTTTAAAACCGCTGAGACTCAACCTAAAAAGCGAAGAGTTTCTCAAGATACCTATCTCTGGCACTTGAGGCTAGGCCATATCAACCTCAATAGGATTGGGAGATTGGTCAAGAGTGGACTTCTAAACAAGTTAGAAGACGACTCGTTGCCTCCTTGTGAATCATGCCTTGAGGGCAAGATGACAAAACGACCTTTTACCGGAAAAGGTTATCGTGCCAAAGAGCCCTTAGAGCTCATTCATTCGGACCTCTGTGGACCAATGAACATTAGAGCTCGAGGAGGGTACGGATATTTCATCAGTTTCATTGATGATTATTCGAGGTATGGCTATCTCTACCTGATGCATCATAAGTCCGAAGCTTTTGAAAAGTTCAAGGAGTATAAGGCCGAGGTTGAGAACCTATTAGGTAAGACGATAAAAACACATCGATCCGATCAAGGTGGAGAGTATATGGACTTAAGTTTTCAAGACTATTTGATAGAGCATGGAATTACGTCCCAACTCTCAGCCCCTGGTACACCTCAGCAAAACGGTGTATCAGAAAGGAGAAACAGAACCTTGTTGGACATGGTTCGTTCAATGATGAGTTATGCTCAGTTGCCTAACTCGTTTTGGGGTTATGCAGTAGAGACTGCAGTTTATATCTTGAACGTAGTTCCCTCAAAGAGTGTTTCTGAAACACCGTTTGAGCTCTGGAAAGGACGTAAAGCTAGTTTACGACATTTCAGAATTTGGGGATGCCCTGCATACGTGCTAGAAGCAAACCCAAAGAAATTGGAGCCTCGTTCTAGATTTTGCCTATTTGTAGGCTATCCCAAAGAAACGAGAGGTGGATACTTCTTCGATCCAGAGGAAAATAAAGTACTTGTATCGACAAATGCTACATTCCTAGAAGAAGACCACCTCAGAGATCACAAGCCACGAAGTAAAGTCGTTTTAAGTGAACTATCAAACGAAGCTACAGAAACATCAACAAGAGTTGTTGATGATGCTGGCACCTCGAGTCAATCGCGTCCTTCTCAAGAAATAAGAGAACCTCGACGTAGTGGGAGGATTGTTAGACAACCTGATCGCTATTTGGGTTTAACTGAAACTCTAGTCGTCATACCTGATGACGGAATCGAGGATCCATTAACCTTTAAACAGGCAATGGATGATGTTGACAAGAACGAGTGGATTAAAGCCATGGACTTGGAAATCGAGTCCATGCATTTTAATTCAGTATGGGATCTTGTAGATCAACCTGAAGGGGTTAGACCCATAGGGTGTAAATGGATCTACAAGAGAAAACGAGACGCTGCTGGAAAGGTACAGACCTTTAAGGCACGACTTGTGGCAAAGGGTTTTACCCAGCGGGAGGGGATTGACTATGAAGAAACCTTCTCCCCTGTTGCCATGTTAAAGTCGATCCGGATACTTTTGTCCATTGCCACGTTTTACGATTATGAAATATGGCAAATGGATGTCAAGACTGCCTTTCTGAACGGTAATCTTGAAGAAAGTATCTACATGTCTCAGCCAGAGGGGTTCATAGCTCAGGATCAAGAGCAAAAAGTTTGCAAGCTTAAGCGATCCATTTATGGATTAAAACAAGCATCTAAATCCTGGAATATGAGATTTGATACTGCGATCAAATCTTATGGCTTTGAACAAAACGTTGATGAGCCTTGTGTTTACAAAAGGATCATCAACAACTCCGTAGCTTTCTTAGTACTGTATGTGGATGATATCCTACTCATCGGGAATGATGTAGGTTATCTAACTGACATTAAACTGTGGCTAGCAACTCAATTCCAAATGAAAGATTTGGGTGAGGCACAATTTGTTCTAGGGATCCAAATTGTTCGAAACCGAAAGAACAAAACGCTAGCCCTGTCTCAAGCGTCTTATATCGACAAATTGTTAGTTAGATATAAAATGCAAAATTCCAAGAAAGGACTATTACCTTTCAGGCACGGAATTAACTTGTCTAAGGAACAGTGTCCTCAGACACCTCAAGAAGTTGAGGACATGAGACGTTTTCCCTATGCCTCTGCAGTAGGTAGCCTAATGTATGCCATGTTGTGTACAAGGCCTGACATTTGTTATGCAGTAGGGATTGTCAGTAGATATCAATCCAATCCAGGATTCGATCACTGGACAGCCGTTAAAAATATCCTCAAGTATCTAAGGAGAACGAGGGACTATATGCTCGTGTATGGTTCGAAGGATTTGATCCTTACAGGATACACTGATTCTGACTTTCAAACTGATAAAGATTCGAGGAAATCTACATCGGGGTCAGTATTCACTCTAAATGGAGGAGCAATAGTATGGCGCAGCATCAAGCAAGGATGCATTGCAGACTCGACCATGGAGGCCGAATATGTAGCCGCTTGCGAAGCAGCAAAAGAGGCAGTATGGCTCAGGAAGTTCCTAACTGACTTGGAAGTCGTTCCAAATATGCATCTGCCTATCACCTTGTATTGTGATAATAGCGGCGCAGTTGCAAACTCAAAGGAACCTCGCAGCCATAAGAGAGGCAAGCACATCGAAAGGAAATACCATCTCATTAGGGAGATTGTGCACCGAGGAGACGTGATCGTCACGAAGATAGCGTCGGAGCACAACATTGCTGATCCATTCACGAAGACTCTCACGGCTAAAGTGTTCGAGAGTCATCTAGAAGGTCTAGGTCTGCGAGATTTGTACGAGAAATAATCTAGGTCAAGTGGGAGAATTGTAACCGGTATATCGATACCTTAGTATACTGGGTATTTAGATGCCCTAGTTTATTGTATTTTTACTTTGTTATTAATACAAGTATTTATTCACCCACTACTGTTATAGATTATAGTACATCCCACTAAACTAGAGTTTTAGTTCAAGTGGGAGATTGTTGGGATTGGTGTCCTAAAACTCGTAGATAGTGAATGTTAAACGAATTATATACTTATTCGATAAAGGCGTTATCGAGATTAATTCAGTAAAGTTATTACTAAATAAAGTAAATTGCACATATAATAACTCAAATCCAATAAACTAAGATCCATGGCTATAGGATGAACACTTGAGCTTTATGTAGAGACATAAAAGTGGATCAAGCTTGAGTAATAGCCAAAACGGTCTATAGTATAGGGATAGGGTTGGGTACCTTATTCTGGGGACACTATGAGACGCGACCCACTTTATAGATGGTATAGACGATGTGATCCTAAATCGTCCATGTAGAGACATGCGAGTGGGGGCGTCCTATGCAATGAGTTTGCATAAGACCAGGACCAAGAAATAAGTCACTCTCTCTTTATAACACCGTTTACTGACGAGACTGACTATTTCATATGATGACCTAGGTAACTCGATCTTAATCCTGAGCTAACTATGAACTCCAGTTTATTCGGGCTTATCCTTAGATCTTCATAGGTGAGAGTGGCTCGGTATCGCCGACTCAATAAGCCTCCCATTTCAGGGATAGGAACGGGTAGATAGCTGGGGACATAGTCGTGCAAGAAGGAATTCACTCCTACCCGAATAAGGGATAGTAGAGAGGTTGTTCCCTTAAGTGCTGACTCCAGGGCTTGAACAAAGGGATCCCGCCCTCTCATTGGCCCGAGAGGGACTCGGTTTATTGGTTGGACCATAAACCAATTGTTCATTAGAGGATCAGTGGGACTTAAGGAACTAGAAGTACTATAGGGGTAAAACGGCTTATTGACCTAGCTATAGCTACGAACAACCTGTGAAGGATCGACTTACTAATCATGGTTAAATCAAGTGGACGGAAATATATCTATAGTGAGGGGAGTGCAACTATCAGGCTATAGTGGAGTGTCCCGATAGTTAACGAATGTTGGCTAGCTTAGACAATGAGATTAGTCGGTTAGCCTCGAATCGTTGGAGCCCATGATCTATAGGTCCATTAGGTCCCCCTACTAGCTCATATCGGAATTAAGCCTAGAACAAAAGATAGGAAGCTTTGAATCGTTCAAAATCGGGAAAAAGGGTATTATCGTAAATTGTGTTTGACACAATAATTTAATTATGAATTAAATTAGAAAATGAGAGATGAAGTATTTAAAAGTGTTTTGAATACTATATATATATGTATTAGGAATCATATATATGGAATTGCACAAGATAACAAAGATTAATTAGATTAATCATATCAAAATTAATTTGAAAATTTTCAAATTAATTACCAAGCAATCAATTTCAATTTAGAATTGAAATTGGGAGTAATTTGCAAGCATGAAATTTGATTTCAATTTGAATTTAGTGGATTTAGTTGGAAATCCACTTAATGCATGATCATTCAAAGTGGAAAGACAACTCACTCATGCATTGTTGCATGTCTTGTGTAATGTACACCTAGAATCCACTTGAGCTTGCAAATACACCATGTGTCTTGTGTCTTGAGGCTTGGCTTTGCATGGAGAAAGTCTTTAAAAGGAGTTTGAATCATATTCAAGCAGAAGAGAGCCATTTCCTTAATGTTATGCTGCTGGAATTTGGACTCAAAGTTCTCTCATCTCTCATTCTTCTCCATTGCTTGATGCTTCAAGCATTCCCTTCCCATCCCCTATCTTATATAGACTCCCACAAGTCGTTCTTGGCCCGGAGTATAGTAGGGAAGACTCTAGAGGTTGTCCAAGGAGCATAGGAGAGGCAAACACCACAAGGAGTTCATCATAAGTGAGCTACAAAGGTTGGTGTTTTCTAAACTCTCTATTCTGTCTTTTCTAGAACATGCATGCTTTAGGAGTAAAATTGAATGTCTTAAGTGCTTTCGATCTTCAATTGCTTCCGCATGTGTAATATGTACACCTTCAAAACGATCTATAGTATATGGATAAGGTTGGGTACCTTAATCATGGGGACACTATTGGCGCGACTCGCTTTGTTCTTTAAAGACAGACGATGTGATCCTAATCGTTCGTGTATAAGACATGTGAGTGAGGGCGTCCTATGCAAAGAGTTTGCATAGAGATCGGACCAAGAGATAAGTCACTTTCACTTTTCAACACCGTTTACTGTTGAACCTGAACATCTCATACATATAACCTAGGTAACTCGATCTTAATCCTGAGCTAACTATGAACTCCTGTTTATTTAGGATTATCCTTTGATTTGCATGGGTGAGAGTGGCCAATCATCGCCGACTCAATAAGCCTACCATTTTGGGGATAAGACTAAATGGATAGCTGGGGACATAGCTTTGCAAGATGGAATTCACTGCTACCCGGTTTTAGGGTTAGTAAAGGTTGTTCCTTAAGTGCTGACTCTGAGGCTTGAACAAAGGGGTCCCGCCCTCTCATAACATTGAAAGGGACTTGGTTCAATGATTGTATCACGAACTAGTTGTTCATTAGAGGATCAGTGGAACTTAAGGAATAAAATGTAACTATAGGGGTAAAACAGACATTTGACCTAGCTCTAGTTACGAACAACCGGTGAAGGGTCGACTTACTAATCATGGTTATCTAAAGTGGACAAAAAATATATCTACAGTGAAGGGAGTGCAGCTACGGGCTATAGTGGAGTGTCCCGGAAGCTAACGAACGATGAGTGACTAGGTTAATGAGTTTAATCGGTTATCATCATTTCGTTGGAGCCCATGATCTGTAGGTCCATTAGGTCTCTCTACTAGCTCAATAAGAATAAAACTTGGAACAATATGATAGGTTAATATTTGAAACGTTCAAAATTTCGGAAAATGATACAAAAGTCGCTTATATACGATATCTAACGACATATTACTTTAATTATGAATTAAACTTAAAAATGAGAGTTGGATATATTTAAATATCATTTAAATATTAAACATGTGAATAAAGATTCATGTTCGAGAAATTTCGTTGGGAGAAAAACCAAGATTGCACAAGTGGTATTAATTTAATATAAGATATTAAATTAAATGATTTTATTTTAAATTAAATAAGTTTTATTTAAATTAAAATAAAATTATAATTGAGTGGGATTATTGATATTTTGTATTTAAAATTACAAATTTTTGAATTTAAAAGAAATTCAAAAAGTTTGTAATTTTTGGAGGTGGTGCTTAATGACTAATCACCTTAGATTAGTCTTCTTGCACCACCTAATCCATGACTCAAATCACTCCCAAAATGTTGTCAATTTTTGGGGCAATTCTTGTGCATGATTTTCCTCTATATATAGAGGATGTGCTGATGAAAATGGGGGGATTTCTTCAACCTAAAATGCTGCCGAAATTCTCCCAAGAACTTGCCATCTCATACTCTCAAGCTTGCTTATACCCATAAGCTTTCCTTTCCGATTCCTATCATTTGAGAATCCCACAATCCGTTCCAAGGCTTGAGGATAGTAGAGAAGATCCAAGTGGTTGTCCAAAAGCCGTTCGAGTGAATTATAAAGCATCGGATTATACGAATTGGGAACTTCAAGAGGTAGGTACCTTATCACTCTGTTTTTGTTCTTATGAACATCATGTCTTCTAGGATTAAATTGATCAAATTGTGTGCCTAAGATTTTAAATTGCTTCCGCATGTTTGATATAAACACCTTCAGTATGCTCGGGAGGGATATGTGTGATTTTAGTATTCCAAGATTTATGAATCATAGCATGTCATTAATCCATGAATTAATCCATAATCCCAACTGGTGAAATCAAATCTCTAAGATCGTTGTCATCATTAGATTGTCGCATTCTTTCTTGTTTTGTGTTTGATTTTGCATTCTTTATCACTAAATTTTGTTCCCTAAATAAAATTGGTCAAAAGTTCCAGACGACGACATTCGAAATTTATTTTCACTATATTATAACTTGACCCGTACACTTGCGGTTAACAATTCGTGCATCTTGGACAATACTTAAAATCTCTGAATCTAGCAACCTCAATACTGGAAAAATAGAGGGTAACGTTGAAATGTGCTCAATTAACAATGGGTCAACTCCAAACATCAAAATGATCACTTATAGAGACTTAAATGAGCAAATAAAACTCACCCAACCAAATAATTCCTTTTGCTTGGCTGTAACTTGAGTGGTCAATACTCGACTTCAATGACAGAAACACACAACAACCTAGAATCGATATGGGAAACATCTATGGGATAATTTCTATTCTTAAGAATATGGAAACTCACCTAGACATACCCCAAACGAAACCAAATACGTGACTATGGCTGCTGCAACCAACACTTGAAGCGACGATGATTCGCGACAGATCTGGGCGGTGCAATTAGTGACGCTGGCGCGCGCGGGTCGGAACAGCGGCGACGAATCGCAGTGGCGGTGGCGGCGACTCTAGACATTGCAGTGGCGCAACCTGCGACGGATTTGGACGTGGATGTGTGCGGTGCATACAAAGAGACGAGAGGGAGCGAGTGAGAGAGAGGAACTCGCAAAGAGAGAGAGACGGTGGTGACGTTGCAGGGGTGCGACGGATCTTGACATCGTGGAGGTGACGGGAGAAGAGGGGGTGAGCTAGGCGGCGGTGTGGTAGCGTGTGGTGTAGATAGAGACGTGAGAGGGATAAAAATCGCAGAGGGAGAGAGAGAGAATAAGACGCTAGGCGGGGAAGAAATCGTGGGATTTCATTTTTTTTTTATACACACACACACATATATATTTTTAAAATAATAGGGTTGCTACATCATACTAACCTTAAAAGAACTTTCATCCCCGAAAGTTGTCTCTTAATAGTAATAATATTAAAATTCTCTTGAGTTGAAACCTATGGTTAGAACTCATCTCATAGATAGTTATATTTTACCACTGTTATTGTCAAATTCCACAAGAGATCCAATCTCGATATTTGATAAGTTTCCCACTACTTTCTTATTGAATAAATTCAATCCAGCGTGCACACACGGAAGCAACGACTAAAAACCAGCTTTGCTAGAATAAGGGACTGATACAAGTGCAAGAGTAGGGGAAGTTCCATCAATATAGACATGACTAAAAAAACGAACTAGCCTACTTTCCTAAGTAGTAGAGCTTCTTCCTTCAGTGCTCTTTTGGGTACAGTTTGATGCCATATGGCCCTCCTGGCCACATCGAAAACACACGCAGGCTCCCAACAAGCAACGCCCCCAGTGGCGCTTTCCACAATTATTACACATCGGCTTCTCGCAGACAGTATTCCCTTGGTTAGTTTGCTGTCCCTGGGCTTCGGACAAAGGTGCATTCACAACTATGTCTTGGGATTATTGTACGATATCCAATGTTTGGTCGAACCACCTCTTCTGACCTGAGGAGGGTCTTTTTTCCGAGGTCGCTCGAGGCGCAGTTGTTGGACAACGATCTATTAACTCAGCCACTCTAACTGTCGTGGCGTAGTCCGGTGATTGATGGGCAGGAACGCTACCTTGTATGTCATTCCTCAAAATCGTCATAAACGTTCTACTTTGTCGGCCTCTGTAGCAACATGGTAGGGGCAAACCGAGACAATCTGGCAAACCCTGTCTCATATCCTTCCACCGTTCGGCTTCCCTGACTGAGAGCTATGAATTCGGCTTGCTTCTTAAAACGTGCATTTGCAAGGTAATATTTCCTGAAGAATGCTTCCCTGAACTGGAGCCATGTCACAGGTCCATTACTGACGTCTATGGTCATTTCGACCGACTGCCACCAAATGAAAGCATTATCTTGCAACAGGAAAGCAGCACAATAAACCTTCTGGTCTTCCAGACAATTCATGTGACAAAAGACGGTTTCAATGGAAGACAACCACAGCTTCGCCACTGTGGGGTCCTTTGATGCTCCATCTAATGGACGGGGGCCCCACTTCCTAAAGTCCCTTAAACACCCTGCCTCTCACGACAGTGCTTCATTATTTTGAGACGCTTGGGTCTGCTGCCCCGCAATCACGCCTGCAACTGCCGCTTGCACCGCAGACTGCACTGCCCCAACCACCGCTGACTGCACAATTGCCTGAATAGCATATCCACCGTGACAGGTTCCGCTGCTATTGTCGGCTGCTCTACTTGTGGGTCCCCTGCCAAATTATTTTCTTGTCCAACTTGCGACACAACTGCCTCAGGGGCTGCCCGACCACTTCCACGAGCCCCTTCCACGAACTCTTCCACGAGGAGACATGATTCTAATATTCGACAAGACTCGACTAAGTCTAATTCGATGCTAACTCATACTACAACCTTATCTACTATTATTTTTATTATTTAATAGAGAATAGTAATAATAATAATAATAGCAGTTAATAACAATAACAATAACAATTATACTAGCTTTCACACCGACCATGTGATCATGTTTGACCAACATAAAATATAAAAATTTTAAATAGGCAAATAAATAAACAAATAGCATTTTGATTAAGGCAATTGTGTATCTAGCGATGACAAGGTGCTTGTTGGTAAGCCATGGGAACACCTAAGGTTTACGATGTCAACTAGTCTACAGAATCCTTAACAATGTCAACTGAAACCTAAAGATTGCCTAGTGACGTTACTATATGCATGAATGATTCAAAGAACTATGAAGTAAAATTTTTTCTATACATCTAGAAAGCATAAAATAGGTAAATAACTTTAGTAAAACAATTGTTCGGGATCCCAAAAAAGCTTGTAAAACATAAAAATATTTGAGTGCCTCAAAATGCAACAAAATAGATAAGTTTTTTAATATTTTCATAGAAAATTCAAATAACAAAAACTAATGTGCGAAAGTAAAATATGCTGACATCGTGCACCATGGCACCACCAGCAAGTGCCCTTAATTAGTCGCGTAACACGTTCTCGCGCTTGCCTAAAAAAAATTAAAATAAACAGAGAATGAGTATTAAAAATACTCACTAAGTAACCCCTCTACCAGGGTTGGTTATGCAAGCACAAACATTTATGAGGGGACCTAATTTTGCTTTATAAAACTTTATTCCTTGGCCATAACGCCAAATGTGACCCTATTGCCACGAAAACTATTCTGTGACCATATCGCCACTAAAAATTATTTCCTTGACATTGTCGTCGAGTTTTAGGAAAATTATAAAAAGAAAACCACATCTTAACCATATTGTAAAGTTTTAATTAAAACTCTTGGCCATATGACCAAGCTTTTCAATAGAAAAACTTTTAAGATTGTACGTCACTGTGGGTCATACGTATGCACGTGAGGTCCCTTGTCTAACTTTATTATAATGCCACACAACATATTTTCATTTCATTCCAATAATGTCATCATGAAGAAACATGGAAGTCCTAATTTTCATGCTCATTACTCAACATACAAGAATATATGAAAGTAAAGTTCACATAATAACATTCCAATTCATGCTCCACCATCAAAACAGTTTAGCACCCAATGATTTTGCAATAATCATGACAAACAACAATTTTGAAAGTCAACAATAAATTTCCAACATGCTGATAGGGGAATTACTTACACAGTATCGCCCAAGAATTTTTACTCCAAAATCCTACTCCAATGATTTTCTAAATCGTTAGCCAAGAATGCCCACAACTACACATAAAAGGCTTTCAAAGATTAGAAATTGGTGTCCAACAATTCCATTAAACTCAAACATGCTTAAAGGAGGCCTTTACCCTTGAATACTCACTTGGGAAGGCCTAAACAGCTGCTGGACAATACTTAAAATCACTGAATCTAGAAACCTGAATGCTGGAAAAATAGAGGGTAACGTTGACATGTGCTATATTAACAATGGGTCAACTCCAAACATCAAAATGATCACTAACAGAGACTTAAATGAGCATATAAAACTCACCCAACCAAATAATTCCTTTTGCTTGGCAGCAACTTGAGTGGTCAATACTCGACATCAATAATAGAAACACACAACATCCTATAATCGATTTGGGAAACATTTATGGGTTAATTTCTATTCTTAAGAAAATTGTTTAAGAAACTCAAATCAAACATGGAAACTCACCGAGACTTACCCCAAACGACACCAAATACGTGACAATGGTTACTGCAATCAACACTTGAAGCAACGACGATTTGCGGTAGATTTGGGCGGTGAAATCAGTGACGGCGGCGCGCGTGGGTTGAAACAGTGGTGGCGGATCGCAGAGATGGTGGTGGAGACTCGAGACGTCGTAGTGGTGCAGCTTGCGGTGGATCTAGACGTGGATGCGTGCGGCACAGAGAGAGAGACGAGAGGGACCGAGTAAGAGAGAGGGAACTTGCAGAGGGAGGGAGACGGTGGCGGCGTTGCAGTGGTGCGACGGATCTGGACAGCACGGATGGGGCTGGAGAAGAGGGGGTGAGTTAGGCGGCCAGGAGGAGGCGTGCGACGTAGACATGAAGGTGTTCATATAACACATGCGGAAGCAATTTTAGGATTGGAGGCACTTTACTACATTAATTTTAGAAAATGAAAGCATGTTGTTCAAATACCGTAAACAGAGAGCATAATTTGTACCAACCTTTTTGGAGACCGATTCAAAAACTCCCTTTGATTCCTTTGATCACGAACGGCGTGTGGACCACCTCTAGTGTCTTCCCTACTATTCTTCGGGCCAAGAACGACTTGTGGGAGTCTATAGAGATAGGGAATGGGAAGGGAATGCTTGAAGGTTCAAGCACTTGAGAGATATGTGGAGATGAATGAGTTTGAGACCAAATTCCAGAAGCATAACAGTAAGGAAATGGCTCTCTTAGCTCTCAATTTGATTCATACTCTACTTATAGAGTGAATCCATGCAAGGAGAAGCCTCAAGAAGCAAGACACATGTTGGAGATGCAAACCTTAGTGGATTCTAGGTGTTCATGTCACAATACATGCAACTTGTGCATGGATGTGTTGTATTCCACTTTGTATCATCATGCAAGAGTGGGAATGCAACCAAATCCACTAACTTTAATCCATAATCTGATTTGTAGCTTGCAATTTAATGTTAATTTCAATTCCAAATCGAAGTTAACTTTGGGTAATTAATTCGAGACTTTTCCAAAATAATTTCATATGATTACTCCAATTAATCATACCAACCTTGTGCAATTCATTATATATGAATCCTAATTCATATATATAGTATTTAAGACACTTTTAAATACTTTATCTCTCATTTAATAATTTAATTCATAATTAAATTATTGTGTCAAACAAAATTTACGATAATACCCTTTTTCCCGATTTTGAACGATTCAAAGATTCCTATTTTACTGTTCTAGGCTTTATTCCGATATGAGCTAGTAGGGGGACCTAATGGACCTATAGATTATAGGCTCCAACGATTCGAGGCTAACCGGCTAATCTCATTAACCAAGCTAACCAACATTCGTTAACTACCGGGGCACTCCACTATAGCCCAGTAGTTGCACTCCCCTCACCATAGATATATTTCCATCCACTTGATTTAACCATGTTCAGTAAGTTGATCCTTCACAGGTTGTTCGTAGCTATAGCTAGGTCAAATGATCACTATTTTACCTCTATAGTACTTCTTGTTCCTTAAGTTCCACTAATCCTCTAATGAACAATTGGTTTGTGGTCCAACCATCAAACCAAAGTCCCTCTCGATCCAACGAGAGGGTGGGGCCCTTTTTTCAAGTCCTAGAGTTAGTACTTAAGGGAACAACCTCTCTACTATCCCTGAAATGGGTAGGAGTGAATTCCGTCTAGCGAGACTATGTCCCCAGCTATCTAGTCGATCTTATCCCCAAAATGGTAGGCTTGTTGAGTCGGCGATGTTGGCCACTCTCACCCATGTAGATTAAAGGATAATGTTCAGTAAACGGCGTTATAAAGAGAAAGTGACATATTTCGTGGTCCAGTCTTATGCAAACTCATTGCATAGGACACCCCCACTCGCATGTCTCCACATGAACGATTTAGGACCTCATCGTTTGTACTTAATACAAAGTGGGCCGCGTCCACAGTGTCCCCAGGATAAGGCACCCAACCCTATCCTTATACTATATACTATTTTGACTATAAACTTGAACTTGATCCTATGATATGTCCCTACATACAGTTCGAGTATTCATGTTATAGTCAAGGATCTTAGTTTATTGGATTTAGGTTAATCGTATGCAATTTACATATTCAATGACATCTTTTATTGAATAACCTCAATAACGTCTTTATTGGAAATAGAATATGTTTAATGATTTACAAACTACGAGTTTATTGGACATTAAACCCAACAAGATAGAGACGAGAGAGGGAAAAATCGTAGACGGAGAGAGAGAGAAGAAGACGCTGGGGGGGAAGAAATCGTGGGATTTCACTTTATTTTTCTTTTTATTTCTTATACGTACATATATATATATATATATATATATATATATATATATATATAACAGAACAGAACTAGGGCAGTTCGAATTGGACCGCTACACTGAGAAAACAAGTCGAACCATTGACCACAATGCGAACTGATCGAGAATGAGTGAACCGTGTGCAATATTTTTCTTTAAAATTGGACCCTCCATCATGTATTCACATGCCCAGAATTTCCAGATTTCAACGTTTTCTTGATTCTCTGTTTTTCCCATCTTCGAGCATCTCCGAGTTTCATCAAGTTGAAGTTCTCAATGGACTCCAATGACTCTCAAATTTTACAAGGTAATTGATGCCAAAACCAGACTCATTAATTTTCATAAACATATAGGCAACTACAAATTATTTAATTGAATTAAAAGGTAATTGATGCTAAAACTAAAATCAACCCACTTTAGTAACCAAACAGTCATCACATGAATAAAACTACCCACCATGCTAAAATTAACCAAAATTGAGGGCCCAAATCTTCTCTGATACGAATTGGAGTGTAGAACACCCGAGCATAAGCAATTTGGATCGAATACCTCTCAATTTCCATCAATTTTAGATCTAAAGCATGTTTAAATAACAACTGAAAAACAGAGCACAAAATTACCAACCTTTTGGGAAGAAATTTGAGCACTCTATGGATGAAATCTCAACACGAATTACTTGTGGGCAACCATCATGATCTTCCTCGCTCTCATCCGACCTTATAATGTGTTGTCGGACACAAATTTGTGATGAATTTGGGATTATTTCTTCTAATTTTGAGAGTCTTAGCTTGCGAACTTGAGAGATAAATTTTTCATCTTTTTCACCAACTTCCATCATGTTTTTCTTCTTCTTATATGGAAGAAACATATGCAGATGGTGCTATTTGAATGAGACAACATATTGTCTCCTTTGAGGTATCCATGGAGGTGTCAAAATTAGGAGAAAAGAGATGTGAAACTTCACATTCCACCACCTCTTGAAAAATGAAATCCAAATTGAAATTAAAACCAAGATTTAATTTAATTTAATATTAATTATTAAATTAAAGAATTATTCCAATCTCGACACCATTATCGACTTCTCTTAAATTCGGTTTTCAAATATGAATTACTATTCAATTCAAAACCGATATGAGCATGAAATTGTAATATTTAAATCTTATTTAAATATTATAGACTCTCTCTAATATAATTTAATTTGTAATTAAACTTTAACGTTAAATATATCGAATATTGATTTAACGACAACTCCCTATAATGAATTTGTACTTCTCAAATTCTTCATCATACTTGTTCTAAGGTTTTTTCCGTATGAGCGAACATGGGGACCTAATGAACCTACAGATCATGGGCTCCAACGATGCGAGATTAACCGACTAAACTCTTTTAACATAGTTAACCAACATTCGTTCACTATCGGGACCCTCCCCTATAGTTCGATAGTTGAACTCCCGTCACTGTAGATATATTTTTGTCCACCCGATATAACCATGACTAGTAAGTCAACCCTTCACAGGTTGTTCGTAACTAGGTTGGGTCAAATGTTCGTTTTACCCCTGAAGTTACATCCTGTTCCTTAAGTCCACACTGAGTCCCTAATATACAATTGGTTTGTGATCCCACCACTAAACCTAAAACCTCTCGGGCCAATTAGTGGGCGGGATCCCTTTGTTCACGTCTCAGAGTCAGCACTTAACACAACCTCTCTACTATCCCTTAATTGGGTAGGAGTGAATTCCGTCTAGCACGACTATGTCCCCATCTATCTACCCATTCCTATCCCTGAAATGGCGGGTTTATTAAGTCGGTGATGATGAGCCACTCTCACTCATGCAGATCTATGGATAAGCTCGAATAAACGGGAGTTCATAGTTAGCTCATGATTAAATCAAGTTACGTAGGTTATCACACTAAAAAAAGTAAGTTTCAATAGTAAACGACGTTATACAGGAAATTGACTTATTTCTTGGTCCTTGTCTTCTGCAAACTCATTTGCATAGGACACCCACACTCGCATGTCACTACATGAACGATTCAGGATCACATTGTTTGCACTATATACAAATTGGGTTGCATCTCTTAGTGTTTCTAGGATAAGGTACCCAACCTTATCCCTATAATATAGACTGTTTAGGCTATTACTTGAACTCGATCCACTTTTATGTCACTACATATAGTTCAAGTATTCATATCCTATATTCATAGAAGTTAGTTTATTGGATTTGGGTTATTTAACAGGCAATTCAATTATTTAATGACTTTAAGAAAAAAAAAACTCGATAACAACTTTATGGAACAAGTATATAACTATTTGTTTCATTCACTATCTACAAGTTTTAGGGCACCAATCCCAACAGCCTCGGCCTAGTGGCTATCTAAAATATCTAATATGTTTAATTCATTAAGAAATCCATCAAAGACAACGGTTTAAACAAGAAACCATGTGTCGATCATAAAACATTCATAAAATCACATAAAAGTCCAAAAATCTCATAAAGACCGAATAAACTTACAAACCAAGGTTCCGATTACAACAATTCACGCTTAGAAAGCCATAGACAAGTCTGATCTAAGCCCAAAGACAGTTTTATACTGCAGCCGTAGTGTCGAGTCACGTGGCTACACCCTTGCCCCAAAATATAGGCGAGCGTCTAGATGCTTTATGCAGTGTCTAGATGCTATGACTGGTTGAAACGTCCTTTGTTTTGCGGTTTTGAATTATGGACCTCCGAAACTTGCATTGTTTTGAATTAGGCCACGAGCTTTAACACTCCGCTCTAGGGTTCCTACTGCCTCTTGAAGTGTTTGTATCGTTTTCTCTAAGAGGTTCTCAACCTCGGCCTTTACTCCTTGATTTTTACAAGGGCATCGGACTTATGATGCATTAGGTAGAGATAGTCATATCGTGAATAATCATCAATGAAAGTAATGAAATATTTGTACCCTTCTCGAGCTCTAATGTTCAACGGTCAACAGAGGTCCGAATGTATGAGCTCTAGGGGCAATTTGGCACGGTAAGCTTTTCTAGTAAAAGGTCGTTTAGTCATCTTGCCTTGAAGGCATAACTCACAGGGTGGTAAGGAGTTATCTTCTAACTTGTTTATAAGTCCATTTTTAACCAATCTCATGATTTAAAATAGCTATAGACTCAATTGGTTTTAAAAAATATAAATTATTCTCCACGTTTGCAGGGCAAACAGCAATACCTCTTTTAGTTTTAAATGCTTCATTAACAGAGAAGAATATTGAATAACGTTGTTCAATTAAGCAAGATAGAGAAATCAAAATTCTTTTAATTCCCACAGTTAACGAATGTTGATTAACTTGGTTAATGAGTTTAGCCAGTTAATTTCGTATCAGTGGAGCTTCTGATCTGTAGGTCCATTAGGACCACCTGCTAGCTCGTAACGGGTGTTGAGATTATTTAGTATTGAAAATTAAGGGATTTAATACAATGCATATAGATACATTATTATATAAGTTTAATTAGAGAATTAAACTTTATAATAAAATTAATTTTGGATGTGATTAAAAAATTAATTAATGGGAGAATTATTAATTTAATTAAATATATGATATTTGATTAAATTCATGAATTAATTAATTGGAGAATTAATCAATTTAATTTAATTTGGTTAAATATGGTTTCATCAAATTAATGCTATAGTTTATGTTAATCTACATTTGGATGCACATTAAATCTATAGGTTAAATGGGAGATATAAATTGAATATGATTCAATTATAAAATTAATATTTGATATATTAATTAGTGTGGATTCAATTAATTGAGGATTAATAGAATGGTCGATTTAATCTAATTGAATATGATTTAAATTGAATTAAAAATCTTATATTATAATTGATTTAATTAAATTAGTTATAATGAATTAATTATTATTTAACTAATTGATGGCCAAGATCATTTAGGTAATAATCAAGGATCAAGATTGAGTAGGGAAGATAACTTCCCTTCCCCACTTATCGTATGTTGAAGGGGAGTTCCCTACAGTTACGTTCATTCTCCCACTCACGAAAAAAATCGAAATCAATTATCTCAGAAAAATTCTCTCCCAAATATGCAGCAACTCTCATTGTTGTAGAATTCCCTTCCAAGACATCTTTTTGGCTCCCACAAGCCGGTTTTCATAGCCGAAGAGTCATAGCGGGTGATCCGACGTGGTGGTGTTCGTTGGGAGGAAAAACTACATGAATTGGAGCATCGTGCAGAGTTTTGATCTTCAATCCATGTAAGTGTTCTTCAATTTAAATAGTGGATATCGTTTTATAGCATTCTTAATATAGAATTTGTAGAAAAATTGTTTCTATTTTAGATTGCTAACGTACTGGTATTTTATTTCGTAATTAAAATTGAGTAATGATCTGATTTAATTCCTCTACGCAAGGGCTTTAATTCCTTCATGTAAAGGGCCCCTGTGTTTTTGGGCATTTTGAGTAAATCGAGTCTCTGTAAGTCTGTGTCTATCAATAGGATTGAATTTGGTGAAAATCGAGCCCAAAGTTGACCAAAAATGGCGAAAAACAATGGCCGGAACAAAGAACGCAATGCTGGAATCGGAAAAAAAATTGGAAAATCGCGCAGGCGCAAGGGCTGACATCAGCATGATGTCGCAAGGCGCGGTCCAGCCATCAAGAGGCCCAGTTCGCGGAAGCGGTCCGGTTCGGGCGTCGGATTGACTGTATGGCACGTGGTTCATCATTTTGTTCACTGGTTCGTTGACTGGCTCAACGGTTCCCGTGCGGTTCAATGGTTCTTCAGCGGTTCGTTGACCAGGTCGAAGGAGTTTGACTGGTTCGCGGGTTTTGGCACTGGTTCAGTGCTTTTTGGATCGGTGTTGACCGTTTTTTACCCGGTTTAGGTGTTTTTTGGCTGGTTTGGTCTGGTTTTTTTAGTGGCTGAAGGCTTTTAGGATAGATTTTTGTAAAATTAATGTAATTTTATGCTTTAATTTTTTCCTAGGGGCCAATTAACCGGTTCACATGCTATTTAATTGTTTTATGAATATCATTTAGCGAAATCTCCACCATAGGTTAAGCATGTTTCATGCATATTTATGTTATAATTGTTATAACATATGATAAATATGTATGATTTAATTTCATGAGTGATTTAGTATAATTTTTATATTAAATATATGAAATTTGAGATGCATGATGCATGACATTAATTTAGATAAATATAAGAGTTGTATTTGATTAATGTAGCATGCATGCTTAGGTTTATTTTCAAGAGTAATAATATAAGTGTTATGTTATGGATGAGAATAATAATCTCAATGCTTAATTTTCATGTATGTGTTTAATATAAAGTGTTATGTTAATTAAATTAAAATGGAATAGCTTTGAGCATGACATTAATTAGATTAATAAAAGAGTTATATTATATTAATGTCAAATATCATGTAATTTAGTTTCCTGGATGTTTCATTAATATAATCGATATTAATTAAATAAATTGAAATTCCATGAAGCATGACACCACTTCATATTAATATAATCGTTATATTATCATTATCAGCGTCATAATAATATGGGGTTTAATAATTAGAATATGATTGTTACTTTTTCCAACACCATAGAAGCATGTTATAGGGCTAATCATTAAAATTTTATAATTGTTATAAAAATAATTAGAAATCGTCAACCTATAACAAAAAGTTGCATGCAAACATAGGATCTTTGGTTCAATTGAATTAATTTTAAAATGTTTAAAATTAATTAGACCTAAGCTCATTTTAATTCAAATACGATTAGAGTTATTTTCTTACTTAGTATTAAAATAGTTTTAATATACTAAGTAGAAAAAACATTACTATGATTATAAGGGAACTCCCCCGGTGAAATTTTGTCTAGGTTGGGGGTATTTAAGTTGACGGTTTATGGAACACCTCCTACCTGGGAACTGACCCGGAACTTAAGTTGAATTAATCATAGTTTAATGTTCGCATGCAACGTCACTAGGTAATTAAAAAGGTTTAATTCACTTGGACATTTGAGTAAAGACCTTTATATAAGAGTTATATACAGGCATAGACTTAGATAGATTCACTTAGCCGGAATTTACCTAAGTAATAGACCCTTTAATTATAAAATAATTAGTGGGAGGATGATAGCGAGCATAGCTAGCTAGTCTTTTATGATTTATTGGCCATTTTATTGCACTTGAATGTTTATTTTGAAGGAAATTGTTGATTGGAGCCAAAGCGTGATATTGGAGTTAATCGGGTGTTCGGGACGTGAAAAGATGCAAAAGAACTGAAGAGAATCAAAGAAGAAGAAGTCAAATTAGAGTCAACCGCAGACCAGCGTCGAGACACTGCTCCTTGAGCGTCTTGACGCAGCCCTTCCTTATCTGATTAGGCGCGAACAGGTCACAGCGTCTCGACGCTGTGTGTTTTTCCATTACAGAATCTGCGATAAGGTGACAGCGTCGAGACGCTGTCTCCACAGCGTCGAGACGCTACGACAAAAAATCAGCCTATTTATAAGTTTCGATTAGGGCTGATTGGGGATTCTCTTTTGGACATCTTGGAGCCGTAAAACAGAGCAAAAATAGAGTCTTTGGAGCTGAATAAAGGGGAGCAAAGTGGAAATCAACCCATTGTTCGTGGGGATCGTGACGGCGACGTTCGGTCTCGGCCTACATAGAGTTTAATTCCTCTTTCCCTTACTTTAGTTAGTGTTTATGGCTGTTTTAAATCGTAGCTATATTGTAACGCGTTGTATGATTAGCTAGGTCTTTACTCTTAGGGATTGATGTAGCTGTTGGGGCAATTATGGATTTATGTTATTGATTCATTTATGCATATTTGTGTCCTTAATGCTTTCAACTTACCGGCCATAAATTGATTGATGTTTGTGCTTGAATCTAACTCGGGAGAGAGGATTTAGCTTAGAAATCATTATGCATAACTAGGATTTAGCTAGAAATACGGAGATTATAGTTAATTCTAGAAATCGTTAAAAAGGTTATCCTTATTGCCTTGTATGTTTATTGAATTTAGATAGGGATATCGGGTTCAATTGCATGTGGGAGAATCATGTATGCTCGGGAGAGATATGTGTGATTTTAGTTTACCAAGATTTATGAATCATAGCATGTTATTAATCCATTAATTAATCCATAATCCCAATTGGTGAAATCACATCCCTAAGACCGTTGTCCATTAGATTGTCATATTTTTGCATTGTTTTGTGTTTGATTTATTTTTATTCTCACTTCATTTGGTTCCCTAAATAAAATTGGGCAAGAGTATTTCCGGTAATTGAAATTGACTAGAAACCAATCCAGAGGACGACATTCGAATTTCACATTCACTATATTATTACTTGACCCGTAAACTTGCGGTTAACAAATTGCGCATCAGAGGAAATATATCAAAACAAGATTTTCATAAATCAAGTTTTTCTCTCACGTCCTCAAGAGTTCACAATGTGAGGTCCATGCTTGGCCTCGAGTCACCTTGGGAGTGACCCCCTACAAATGGTGTATGCATGGATCAATATCAAGGTGAATGAGGGAGTATTTTATAGTAAGTGGGAGTAGGACACGTGTTAACGTATCCTACGGTCTCCTTGGAGAACGAGGGACTATCAGCTTATGTATGGCTCTAAGGATTTGATCCTTACAGGATACACAGACTGATAAGGATTGTAGGAAATCCACATCAGGGTCAGTATTTACCCTCAAAGGGGGAGCTGCAGTCAGGCGTAGCATCAAGTGATAGCGAGCAGAAATGTCGCTATTTTAGTCCCAATTTATTAGGCTTTTGTGTGCTTTAATCGTGTTTTTAATGAAAATATTTAATGAATTCCGTTATTTGGTCCTTAGGAGCAAAGTTGGTGATTTTGGAAGAAAAAGTGCAAAAAATGAACCAAATGAAGCCGAAATCCAAGCATGGATCAAAAGGGGATCCAATGAAGCCAATCATGATGAAAATGCCCAAAAGAAGTGAAGAGAAGGCCAAAAAATCAGCCCAAAACCGAAGTTGGAAATTCTGAAAATTAGGGCAGCGTCGAGACGCTATGCAAGGTAGCGTCGCGACGCTACCCATTTCTTGGGCAACAAGACGCGTGCGTTGCAGCGTCGCGACGCTGTGCAACATAGCGTCGCGACGCTACCCCCAATCTGGGCCTATAAAAGGCACCTCCTTGTGCCTCATTTTGCATCAATCAAATCATTCCACCAATTCCTTCCTTTCCTCCCTCCTTAGGCTCCTTTGGAGCCTCTCTCAAGGCTTTCTAGCCTTTTTGAGAGAATTCTTTAGTGGGAAATATTTTGGGGAGTTTTTGGGGAGCATCTTAGGAAGCTCAAGGGAGTGTTCGGCGGGGCTCCAAGCGTCAGCGAAGGGTTTTTTTCGACGGTCAATTCCTTTCCTTTTATGCTCTTAATTATGCTTTCTATTGTAAATGTTGTGGATATTTTAGCTATGTATAGCTAAACCCCAATTTGGGGTCTTGAAATGAAATTATAGTTGAAATATTGTTATAATTACCTGTCTCTTGCCCTTTTGTCCTAATTATTTGTATGGATGTGCTTAATGCTTTATTCAATTTGGCCAATTGTATAATGATTCGATTCTTAATGGAAACTCGACGGAGAGAAATTAGGATAGATCATAATCCATGCAACTAGTTTAATTGCCCGTCGTGACACTGGGATTAGTTGATTAAACTTAGATTCCTAAAATGAATCAGAGCATAATAATTAATGATTTTTAATGGCGCTAAGGACACTTAGGTTGTTAAAATGAATTAATTGCAATTAGGGGAAACCGACAAGAGAACCTATGTGATTAACGGAGATTCTAGGATTATAATTAGTTGGGCAATGAGATAGGATAATTATAACAATTGTTTGGCTAATAATAGATTTTCAAGACCCCTCTTCCCATAAAGAAAACTCTTTTTCTCCATTTTATTCTTTTCGATTGATCAAATTATTTTCTTTAACTGCTTTGATTTTTGGAATATTTTCTACCGCATGAACTGTCCCCTAAATATTATTTCTCCCAATTACTTTTAGTGCTCAAGAGATTTTTGCTTGCTTAATTTTCGCTTCGCCTCCCTGTGGATTCGATACTCGGAATTCTTTCCGTTTTATATTACTTGCGATACCGTGCGCTTGCAGTAGCGATCACCAACATCAAGCAAGGATGCATTGCAGACGCCACCATGGAGGTCGAATATGTCGCTGCTTGTGAAGCAGCTAAGGAGGTTGTATGGCTACGGAAGTTCTT
This sequence comes from Luffa aegyptiaca, assembly GCA_017139565.1. NCBI lineage: Eukaryota > Viridiplantae > Streptophyta > Magnoliopsida > Cucurbitales > Cucurbitaceae > Luffa > Luffa aegyptiaca. The sequence goes on from CM029407.1 coordinate 41,180,283, forward strand.
GATGGATTTGGAAGTTGTTCCAAATATGAACTTGCCAATCACCCTTTACTGTGATACTAGTGGTGCAGTGGCAAATTCAAAAGAAACTCGCAGTCACAAAAGAGGCAAGCACATAGAGCGCAAATATCATCTCATCAGAGAGATCGTGCAACGAGGGGACGTGATCGTCACAAAGGTAGCCTCTACGCACAATATTGTTGATCCATTTACGAAGGCTCTCACGGCTAAAGTGTTTGAGGGTAATCTAGAGGGTCTAGGTCTGCGAGATATGTACATAGAATAGTCTAGGGAAAGTGGGAGAAGTGTAATGGGTATTGTGAATGCCCTAGTTTATTGTATTTATCTGTATTTATACTTTTCATGTATTATACAGTATTAATACAAACTACTATTCCTACTTCAATGATTATTCATTCAATTTTGATTGTTGATGTACATTGCCCACTAGAGTTTTAGTTCAAGTGGGAGTTGTTGGGTTTTATGCCCTAAAACTCGTAAATAGTAAATGAAACAAATTAATCGATCTCAATAAAGCGTTATTTGAGTAATTAAGTAATTTGGTTATTGAATAATCGAGTTTGCATTAATAAACCCCAAATCCAATAAACTAAGATCCAAGGTTGTTTTAATGAAATTTGGACTAGTATGTGGGGACATACGGGGATCAGTGTCCAAGTAAAAACCTAAAAGGTCTATAGTATAGGGATAAGGTTGGGTACCTTATCCTTGTGACACTATGTGATACGACCCACCTTGTATTCGATACAGATGCAATGATCCAAAGCATCCATGTAGGAGACATGCAGGTGGGGGTATCCTATGCAATGAGTTTGCATAAGACCGAACCGCGAAATAGTAACCACTAGATGTAACACCGTTAACTAGTTTTCTATTTCAATAGGATGACCTAAGTAACTCAATCTCAATCCTGAGTCTGTTATGAACCCCTTTTTAGGAGGGATTGTCCTTAGATTTGTATGGGTGAGAGTGGTCAGTTCGCCGACTCAATAACCCTACCATTTCAGGGGCAAGACCGAATGGGGGTTGGGAACATTACAGTACAAGATGGAACTCACTCCTTCCCCTATTGGGGTAAGTAGATGTGTGTTCCCTTAAGGGCTGATTCCGGGGCTTGAACAAAGGCGCGTCGTCCTCTACTGACTCGAGAGGAACTCCTGTTTAGTGGTTGGACCCTAAACAACTTGTTCATTAGAGAAATCAGTGGTACTGAAGGAACCAGAGGTAACCTAGGTGTAAAATGGTAATTTGACCCAGCTGGTGTTAATAACACACGTGAAGGATTGACTTACTACTTGGTCGATATCCGTGGACACATAAATATTCTACAGTGAGAAGAGTGCAGTTGTGGGTCCTTAGTGGAGTGACCCACAGTTAACGAATGTTGACTAAACTTGGTTAATGAGTTCGGCTAATTAGTCTCGTATCGTTGGAGCTTCTGATCTGTAGGTCCATTATGTCCCACTGGTAGCTCGTAAAGAGACTCGAGGCAATTAAGTATAAATTGTAAATTGAAAGTGTTCAATTTATTTGGGGAATCGTATAATGTATATTGATGGATTATAATATAGAGTTTATGAAACTTTATAATATAATTTTTTGAATTAATTTCAAAAATTAATTCTTGAGAGAAAATATTTGAAATAGTTCAAATAAATTTAATATGAATTGGATTCGTACTAATTTTAATTTTAATAAAATCCCTAAGATTAAATATATGATATTTAATTGGGTAAATTAATTAATTAAGGAATTAATTAATTATTTATTAAAATTAGAGACCTTTTCCTACTACGAAAGAAAATATTTTAAAGAGTTCAAATAAATTTAGTATGAATTGGATTCATATTAATTTTAATTTTAATAAAATCCCTAAGATTAAATATATGATATTTAATTAGGGAAATTAATTAATTATGGAATTAATTATTTATTTATTAAAATTAGAGACATTTTCCTATTAGAAAAAGGTATTCCTTTTCCTATTAGGAAAAAGGTCTTGGCCTTTACCTATAAATAGGACCCCTATGGTGGGGTGAAAGGCATCCCATTCATTCTCCTACTCTCTGAGAATTCCCCTCAAGGCTTCCTCTAGACTCCCACCAGTCTCCTACCTCTAGAAGTCTCAGAGTCATACCGGTGTAGCCATAGTGGTGGTGTTCGCACTAGTTCGTGATTAATTCACAAGCAGTTGGTGAATTTAATCTGAGTCGTCAACGAGAGTAATTTGTTACTATATAAATTAGATTTAGATCTAGTATTTTTGTATGCTTAGCCTTAATATAAGTCTAGAATAGTTATAAGTTTATTGTCAATGTATTTGTATTTTAGATTAAACAAAATTAATTACGAATCGGTCCCAATCACGCTTCCGCTTTACGGAATTACGGAATTCCAATCCTTCAATTGGTATCAGAGCCGATCGTAGATCTAATTTTGTTTCTCTAAAATTTGCATTGGCTATTGGTGGGATTCATTAATGCATAATGTATGTATGGTTTGCATTAAATTGTTTAGGTTAATTTTGTGGCCATAGATTTTATAACTTTTATGTGATTTGATCATGTAAGGGACCGATGTTTCGGGTATTTTATGTAAAATCGAGTCCTATGTAAGTTCGGGTCTAGAATAGGTTTTTATGAGATAAAAATCAGATAAAACGCAACGCTGTCACGATTACAGCACGTGTTAGGGTTTCGCAACAGGATGGTTCAAGGCGGTTGGGCGGTCTGGTTCACGCGGTCAGGCTGGGCTGGGACCGATTTGGTCTGGTACAGCTGGAATTTGGCTCGGTTCGTGGTTTTCGTAGCTGGTTCGAAGTGGTTTGGGTAGGTTCGGACAGTCTAGACCAGAATTTGCAGCTGCAGAAGGACTTTTAGGATAGAATTTAGCTATAATTATTGTAATTTATTCTTTATTTTATCATAGGGGCCAAAATTAACTGGTTCAATTGCTATTTATTTGCTTTATGAATGTCATATAGCTTAAATTCCCACCATAGGTTAAGCATGTTTTCATGCATATTTGTGTTATAATTGTTATAATGTATGGTAATTATGCATGAATTTAATTTCATGAGTTATTTAGTATAATTGTTATATTAAATATATGAAGTTGGTGAAGCATGATGCATGACATTAATTTAGCTAAATATAATTGTTATATTTAATTAATGTAGCATGCATGCTTAGGATTATTTTCATGAGAATTAATATAATTAGTTATATTATGAATGAAAATAATAAAATATAAATCAATGCTTGTTTTCATGTATGATTTAATATAAAATGTTATATTAATTAAATGAAACTGGAATAGCATTGAGCATGGCATTAATTAGATTAATACAAGAGTTATATTATATTAATGTCAAATTTCATGTAATTTAATTTCATGGATGTTTAATTAATATAATAGATATTAATTAAATGAAATTGAAATTGCATGAAGCATGACACCATTTTAGATTAATATAATCGTTATATTATCGTTATCGACGTCATAATAAAATGGTGTTTAATAATTAGAATAACACCATAGAAGCATGTTATAGGGCTAATCATTAAAATTTTATAATAAGTTATAAAATTGATTAGAAACCGTCAACCTATAACAAAGAGTTGCATGCAAACATAGGACCTTAGGTTAAAATTAATTAATTTTAAAATATTTAAAATTAATTAGACCTAAATTCATTATAATTCTAATAGGATTAGAATTATTTTCTTACTTAGAATTAAAAATAGTTTTACTTGACTGAGTAGGAAAAACATTACTATGATTATAAGGGAACTCCACCGGTTAAGTTCTGTCTAAGGCTGGGGGTACTTAAGGTGACTGTTTACGGAACACCTCCTACCTTGGAACTAACCCAGAATACCGGAGTTTAATTAATCATAGTTAAATGTTAGCATGCAATGTCACTAGGTTGATTAAAAGAGTTTAATTCACCTAGATCTTTAGAGTAAAGAGTTTACATTACCATGGTTATAAGGGAACTCTCCCGATGAAGTTCTGTCTAAGGCTGAAGGTACTTAAGATGACGGTTTACGGAACACCTACTACCTGGGAACTAAGCCGGAACTTGAGTTGAATTAACCATAGTTATATTAGCATGCAATGTCTCTAGGTAATTAAAAGTGTTTAATCCACCTAGACATTAGAGAACAGACCTATATATATAAAAGTTATATACAGACAAAAACTTAGATAGATTCACTTAGCCGAAATTTACCTAAGTAATAAACCCTTACGGAAAATTGTTAAGGTGTTAATAATTTTTTGACCGAAAAAACGGTAGCTAAAAACTATTGGAATATGAGTTATTCCTGGAATAGGGATTGACTGAGATTGTCTCAATTTAGAGGAGAAGTAGCTGACTACCCTACGGTAGATGTTGTTCTAAACCTCTGAAGTATCATTGCAAAATGAATGTTTATTCTATGGGTCGATCATTTGTAACGCCCCCAAAATTTTACCTATACTAGGAGACATTACTAAACATTTACCCTAATGCCAACTTAATGCCCCGAAAATTTCGGCAGCATAACGACAAAACTATAAGCTATCTCAAATTTTCCACACACCTGATAGACAATATATATATATACACTTCCAAAACCATATTACGCAGACAGTCAATCTCACTCCACAACATCCATAAACAATCCAACTCAACACAACAGAATATAAATGCAAGTCAGGTCTCATATCAAGGACTACTTAATTACATCAGAAAATTCACAACTCGTAAAAGAGAAAACCTTTAACCTCTCAAAACTACACTTAAAACATTACAGCCAAATTAACATCAACCCTCTCTCCTTCAACAACTAGAAGAAGATATTAACATCTTAGGCCACAACCTAAGTCGAACTCAAAACTAAGGAGGAGTAACAAGGAAAGCATAAACAGGACAAGCTAGCTATGGTCTTTCCTTCGTCACGTCTCCTCTACATCACCAAGCTCGAATATGATTGCAGCACCTGCAAAACCTGGTGGTGGGTCAGTACAAAACCACGGTACTGAGTAAGTGGCTCACACCTGCAAAGCCATCAATCACATACGCATACAAGGCAGATATCGTGTTTTCCACACACAAGTTCAATATACATGGAAAATAATTAACACATACACCATGCATCAAACCATACATCAAGCAACATACTCATGCGACATACATCCATAACCACTAACTCAAGCTCTAACAAGCTTGTGGCCTAAGATGTTAATATCTTCTTCTAGTTGTTGAATGAGAGAGGGTTGATGTTAATTTGGCTGTAATGTTTTAAGTGTAGTTTTGAGAGGTTAAAGATCTTCTCTTTTACGAGTTGTGAATTTTCTGATGTAATTAAGTAGTCCTTGATATGAGACCTGACTTGCATTTATATTCTGTTGTGTTGAGTTGGATTGTTTATGGATGTTGTGGAGTGAGATTGGCTGTCTGCGTAATATGGTTTTTGAAGTGTATATATATATATTGTCTATCAAGTGTGTTGAAAATTTGAGATAGCTTATAGTTTTGTCGTTATGCTACCGAAATTTTCGGGGCATTAAGTTGGCATTAGGGTAAATGTTTAGTAATGTCTCCTAGTATAGGTAAAATTTTTGGGGGCGTTACATCATTACTTTTGCTAAATTGATTGGATTAAAATAATAATATTTTTTGTGTAATGGGTTAATGCAACAATACTTATTAAGTTAATTTGTTTGTTCTCAGCAATGAAACGTTCTTTGTATGCCTCGAATAACGCCAACTACAAAACTGGTATTTCTAATACAACTAAGAAAATGAACTTAAACATTAATTGCGTGGAATTGGTCTTAACTGAGGGCGGTCCTCAAGCCCACGTGTCTAATTCATCTAAAATTGTTCATAATGAATATGACATAGACTTCTTAGCACATCTCAATGAAAATAAATTTGATTTATTGGTCATTGAAACGTGTATGGTGGAAAATGATGATACAGCCTGGATCCTTGATTCAGGTGCCACTCATCACATATGCTCGTCCTTTCAGGGAATGAGCTCCTGGCAACAGTTGGATGCTGGGGAAAAGACTCTCAGAGTTGGGACTGGGGAGCTCATTTTAGCTAAAGCAGTGGGAGTATTAAAATGTTCTTCTCCGAGGAACACTATATGTTATTAGATAATGTATATATAGTCCCCAAAATAAAAAGAAATTTGATTTTTGTTTCTTATTTGCTAGAACAAGGATATTCAGTGTCTTTTTCTGTGAATGAAGCTTTCATTACTAAAAGGGGTACTGTTATCTATTCTTCAAAAATTGTGAACATTTTGTATGTTTTAAGACCAATAGAGTCTAGGGCTATTTTGAACAATGAAATGTTTAAAACAGTCGAGACTCAACCAAAAAGGCAGAAAGTTTCTCAAAGTACCTATCTTTGGCACTCGAGACTTGGCCACATAAATCTCAATAGGATTGGGAGATTGGTTAAGAACGGACTTCTAAGCCAGTTAGAAGATGGTACTTTACCTCCATGTGAGTCATGTCTCGAAGGTAAGATGACCAAAAGATCTTTTACTGGAAAAGGTTGTCGTGCCAAGGAGCCCTTAAACTTGTACATACAGATCTTTGTGGTCCAATGAATGTAAGAGCTCGAGGAGGGTATGAATATTTCATCTCTTTTATAGATGATTATTCAAGGTATTGTTATTTCTACCTAATGAGTCATAAGTCTTAAGCCCTTGAAAAGTTCAAGGAGCACAGAACTGAAGTTGAGAACTTGTTAGGTAAGACCATTAAAACACTTCGATCTGATCGAGGTGGATAGTATTTGGACTTAAAATTCCAGAACTATTTGATAGAACATGGAATCTCGTCCCAACTCTCAGCACCAGGTACACCTCAGTAGAATGGTGTATCTGAAATGAGAAACAAAACCTTGTTAGATATGGTTCGATCTATGATGAGCTATGCTCAGTTGCCTAGTTCTTTTTGGGGTTATGCAGTAGAGACTGCAGTTTATATTTTGAATGTTGTTCCCTCAAAGAGTGTTTCTGAAACACCATTTGAGCTATGGAAAGGGCGTAAAGCTAGTTTACGTCATTTCAGAATTTGGGGCTGCCCTGCACATGTGTTAGTGGCAAACCCAAAGAAATTGGATTCACGTTCAAAATTATGCCTATTCGTAGACCCAAAAGAAACAAGAGGTGGATACTTCTTCGATCCACAAGACAATAAAGTATTTATATCGACAAATGATACTTTCTTGGAAGAAGACCACGTTAGAGAACACAAACCACGCAGGAAAATTGTGTTAAGTGAACTTTCTGGTGAAACTACAAATGAATCAACAAGAGTTGTTGATGAGGTTGGACCTTCAACAAGAGTTGTTGATGAGCCAAGTACATCTGGTTAAGCCCATCCTTCTCAAGAGTTGAGAATGCCTCGACATAGTGGGAGGGTTGTTATTCAACCTGAACGCTATCTGGGTTTAGCAGAAACTCCAGCTGTCATACCTGATGATGGGGTTAAGGATCCATTGACCTTTAGACCGGCAATGAATGATGTGGATCATGACCAGTGGGTCAAAGCTATGGACCTAGAGATGGAGTCTATGTGTTTCAATGAAGTCTGGTATCTTGTAGACCAACCTGAAGGGGCCAAACCCATAGGGTGCAAATAGATCTACAAGAGGAAACGAGACGTAGTTTGGAAAGTACAGACTTTCAAAGCTCGACTTGTGGCAAAGAGTTATACCCAAAAGGAAGGGGTGGACTATGAAGAATCCTTCTCCCCAGTTGCCATGTTAAAGTCGATAAGGATACTCTAGTCCATTGCCATGTTTTATGATTATGAGATTTGGCAAATGGATGTCAAGACTGCTTTTCTGAAAGGCAATCTTGAAGAGAACATCTTTATGTCTCAACTAGAGGGGTTCATTGCTCAAGGTCAGGAGCAAAAAGTTTGCAAGCTTAGATAATCCATTTATGGGTTGAAGCAAGCTTCCAGACCTTGGAATATAAGGTTTGACACTGCTGTCAAATCTTATGGCTTTGACCAGAACGTTTTATGAGTCTTGTGTTTACAAAAGGATTATCAACAGTTCAGTAGCTTTTCTGGTGTTGTATGTAGATGATATTTTTCTCATTGGGAATGATGTAGAATATCTAGCTGACATTAAAAAATGGCTATCGACTGAGTTCCAAATGAAAGATTTGAGTGAAGCTCAGTATGTTCTAGGGATTCAAATTATCAGGAATCGTAAGAACAGAACGTTAGCCCTGTCTCAAGCATCATATATAGACAACATGTTGTCTATATATAAGATGCAGAATTCCAAGAGGGGTTTACTACCATTCAGGCATGGAGTTCATTTGTCTAAGGAACAGTGTCCTAAGACACCTCAAGAAATTGAGGATATGAGACAGATTCCTTATGCTTCAGCTGTGGGCAGACTTATGTACGCCATGTTGTGTACTAAGCCTGACATTTGCTATGCAGTTGGGATATTCAGAAGGTACTAGTCCAACCAGGGTTAGACCACTGGATTGTAGTTAAAAACACCCTCAAGTATCTTCGGAGAACGAGGGACTATCAGCTTGTGTATGTCTCTAAGGATTTGATCCTTACAGGATACACAGACTCTGACTTTCAGACTGATAAGGATTCTAGGAAATCCACATCAGGGTCAGTATTTCCCTCAACGGGGGAGCTGTAGTCTGGCGTAGCAACAAGCAAGGATGCATTGCAGACTCCACCATGCAGGCCGAATATGTCGCTGCTTGTGAAGCAGCTAAGGAGGCTGTATGGCTACGGAAGTTCTTGATGGATTCGGAAGTTGTTCCAAATATGAACTTGCCAATCACCATTTACTGTGATAATAGTGGTGCAGTGGAAAATTCTAGAGAACCTCGCAGTCACAAAAGAGGCAAGCACATAGAGCGCAAATATCATCACATCAGAGAGATCGTGCAACGGGGGGACGTGATCGTCACAAAGGTAGCCTCTACGCACAATATTGTTGATCCGTTTACGAAGGCTCTCATGGCTAAAGTGTTCGAGGGTCATCTAGAGGGTCTAGGTCTGCGAGAAATGTACATATAATCGTCTAGGGCAAGTGGGAGAAGTGTAATGGGTATTGTGAATGCCCTAGTTTATTGTATTTATCTGTATTTGTACTTTTCATGTATTATACAGTATTAATACAAACTACTATTCCTACTTCAATGATTATTCATTCAATTTTGATTGTTGATGTACATTGCCCACTAGAGTTTTAGTTCAAGTGGGAGTTGTTGGGTTTTATGTCCTAAAACTCGTACATAGTAAATGAAACAAATTAATCGATCTCAATAAAGCGTTATTTGAGTAATTCAGTAATTTTGTTATTGAATAATCGAGTTTTCATTAATAAACCCCAAATCCAATAAACTAAGATCCAAGGTTGTTTAAATGAAACTTGGACTAGTATGTGGGGACATACGGTGATCAGTGTCCAAGTAACAACCTAAAAGGTCTATAGTATAGGGATAAGGTTGGGTACCTTATCCTAGTGACACTATGTGATACGACCCACCTTGTATTCGATACATATGCAATGATCCAAAGCATCCATGTAGGAGACATGCGAGTGGGAGTATCCTATGCAACGAGTTTGCATAAGACCGGACCGCGAAATAGTAACCACTAGATGTAACACCGTTAACTAGTTTTCTATTTCAATAGGATGACCTAGGTAACTCAATCTCAATCTTGAGTCTGTTATGATCCCCTTTTTAGGACGGATTGTCCTTAGATTTGTATGGGTGAGAGTGGTCAGTTTGCCGACTCAATAATCCTACCATTTCAGGGGTAAGACCGAATGGGGGTTAGGAACATAACAGTACAAGATGGAATTCACTCCTTCCCCTATTTGGGTAAGTAGATGTGTGTTCCCTTAAGGGCTGATTCCGAGGCTTGAACAAAGGCGCGCCGTCCTCTCCTGGCTCGAGAGGAACTCCTGTTTAGTGGTTGGACCCTAAACAACTTGTTCATTAGAGGAATCAGTGGTACTTAAGGAACCAGAGGTAACCCAGGGGTAAAACGGTAATTTGACCCAGCTGGTGTTACGAACACACGTGAATGATTGTCATACTACTTGGTCGATATTCGTGGACACATAAATATTCTAGAGTGAGAAGACTTCAGCTGTGGGTCTTTAGTGGAGTGACACACAGTTAACGAATGTTGACTAAACTTGGTTAATGAGTTTGGTCAATTAGTCTCGTATCGTTGGAGCTTCTGATGTTTAGGTCCATTAGGTCCCACTGGTAGCTCGTAAAGAGACTTGAGGCAATTAAGTATAAATTGTAAATTGAAAGTGTTCAATTTATTTGGGGAATCGTATAATGTATATTGATGGATTATAATATAAAGTTTATGAAACTTTATAATATATTTTTTTGAATTAATTTCAAAAATTAATTCTTGAGAGAAAATATTTGAAAGAGTTCAAATAAATTTAATATGAATTGGATTCATATTAATTTTAATTTTAATAAAATCCCTAAGATTAAATATATGATATTTAATTGGGTAAATTAATTATAGTAATTGCAGTGGGTGGCAAATTAATTATATATAATAGCAAATTTAGCACAAGGTAAAAAGAATTGCAAAAATGGCAAAAAATTAGAATACATTTTGATAATTCTCATTTTATCCTTATTGTTTTTTGAAATATTATTCTCTTTCTCTCACTTTCCGTTTTTTTTTTCTTTTTTTTTTTTTGCATTTTTGTGCATTTATGAGGGTGGAGTCTTCCCTCATTTCTTCAATATATAATGATTTCTTCTTTTTTTTTTTTTAATTTTATTTTCTTTTGCATTTGTGTGTATTTATGAGGGTGGAGTTCGTGTGTGATTAATATGCTTTTTTTCCCTCTGTTTTGTTCTGTGCAGTTTATTAGGTTGTGCATTTTCTTCTTCTTTTTTGATTTGCTTTGCTTTTTATGATGTTTTTTTTTTCTTTTTGACAATATTGCTTTTTATGATGTTTTTTTTTACAATATTGCTTTTTATGTCAATTGAGCAGCTTTTGTTGGCCTTCTTTTTAATTCAAGAATACCAAGAATACAAAAATAACAATTTTGGTGAGTGTTTGTATAGGTATATCAAATTATATCACTGATATACTTCGATTAATCGTAGTCTATCACTGACTATCACTGGTCGAAGTCTATCACGGACTATAATTGATAGATAATGAAATACAAAGAATACAAGAATAGCAATTTTATGGTGGTGATCACAGAGCTTGTGTGCTAGGCTTTAAAAATTATAATGTTGAATGAGATTCACTTGTTCGTAATGGTTATTTTTGGATTTTATGTTCTAATCACCACAATAGACTTAAATTTTTTTGTTCAATTTATGATTGTAGTATAATAATTTTGGATGAGTTTCTAATTACCGAGATGGTTGCAATGCAAAGTACTTTATTGATAAATTTCAATTAAATTGATTTCTATTAGTAACAATCATTGGTAGACTTCAATTAATTGATAATTAACTAATTTCTATTCGGGATAGAAACTAATAGACTTCAATTAACTGATTTCTTTCCTCGATAGAAAATGATAGATTTGAATTAAACTAATTTCTATCAGTGATACAAGTCAATAGACTTTAATTAAATTGATTTCTGATAGAAACTGATAAACTTCAATTAAATTGGTTTCTATTATTGATCGAAACAAATAGTCTTGAATTAAATTGATTTCTATCAGTGATAGAAACTGATAACCTTGAATTAAACGGTTTTCTATTAGTGATTATCACTGATAGACTTAAATTAAACTGATGGATAGAAACTGATAGTCTTGAATTAAACTGAACTAATAGCCTTGAATTAAATTGTTTTCTATTAGTGGCTATCACTGATAGGCTTGAATTAAACACGATAAAAACTTATAGATTATGATTATCAAAGTCTATCAGTGATACACATTGGTAGACTTCGATTAATCAAAGTCTATCAGTGTCTATCAGTAATAGACTTCGATTAATTGAAGCTTATCATCAAAGTCTATCAGTATTTATCATTGATAGACTCCGATTAATCGAAATCTATCAGTGACTATCAATAATAGGGACTGATAGACTATTGGAGGTATTTTTGTAATTTAACGTATTTTTTGCTATTTTCGCAAATAATTTTATTTTTTTGCTATTTCTGCAATATTTTTGCCGGTTGTTGTCATTTGTGCAAATCCCCAAATTAATTAATTATTGATTAAAATTAAAGACCTTTTCCTATTAGGAAAGAAAATATTTGAAAGAGTTCAAATAAGTTTTATATGCGTTGGATTCATATTAATTTTAATTTTAATAAAATCCCTAAGATTAAATATATGATATTTAATTAGGGAAATTAATAAATTATGGAATTAATTAATTATTTATTAAAATTAGAGACCTTTTCCTGTTAGAAAAAGGTCTTCCTTTTCCTATTAGGAAAAATGTCTTGGCCTTTACCTATAAATAGGACCCCTGTGGTGGGGTGAAAGGCATCCCATTCATTCTCCTACTCTCATAGAATTTCCCTCAAGGCTTCCTCTAGACTCTTACAAGTCTCCTGCCTCTAGAAGTCTCAGAGTCATACCGATGTAACCATAGTGGTGGTGTTCGCGATAGTTCGTGATTAATTCACAAGCAGTTGGTGAATTTAATCTGAGTCGTCAACGAGAGTAAGTAATTTGTTACTATATAAATTATATTTAGATCTAATATTTTTGTATGCTTAGCCTTAATATAAATCTAGAATAGTTCTATGTTTATTGTCAATGTATTTGTATTTTCGATTAAACAAAATTAATTATGAATCGGTCCCAATCACGCTTCCGCTTTACGGAATTACGGAATTCCAATCCTTCAACGGATCCCTTATGCTTCAGCAGTGGACAGCCTTATGTACGTCATGTTGTGTACTAGGCCTGACATACATATGCTATGCAGTTGGGATAGTTAGTAGATACCAGTCCAATCCAAGGTTAGACCACTGGGCTGTAGTGAAAAACATCCTCAAGTATCTTAGGAGAATGAGGGACTATCAGCTTGTGTATGGTGCTAAGGATTTGATCCTTACAGGATACACAGACTCTGACTTTCAGACTGATAAGGATTCTACGAAATCCACATCAGGGTCAGTGTTTACCTTTAACGGGGGAGCTGTAGTCTGGCGTAGCATCAAAGAAGGATGCATTGTAGACTCCACCATTGAGGCCGAATATGTCGCTCCTTGTGAAACAGCTAAGAAGGTTGTATGGCTTAGGAATTTCTTGATGGACTTGGAAGTTGTTCCAAATATGACCTTGCCAATCACACTTTATTGTGATAGTAATGGTGTTGTGGCAAATTCAAAAGAACCTCGATCGCAGTCACGAAAGAGACAAACACATAGAGCGCAAATATCATGTCATCAGAGAGACCGTTCAACGAAGGGACGTGATCGTCACAAAGAATTCTTCGCAGCCCAATATTGCTGATCCATTTACGAATACTCTCACGGCTAAAGTGTTCGAGGGTCATCTAGAAAGTCTAGGTCTGCGAGATATGTACGTAGAATAATCTAGGGCAAGTGGGAGAAGTGTAATGGGTATTGTTGTGAATGCCCTAGTTTATTGTATTTACCTGTATTTGTACTTTTCATGTATTATACACTCTTAATACAAAACATTATTCCTACTTCAATGATTAATCAACTCAGGATCAAGACTAAGTTTTCTAGGTCGTCCTAGTTAAATAGAAACCTAACCAGTTAACAGTGTTATAACTAGTGGTTACTATTTCGCGGTCCGATCTTATGCAAATTCATTGCATAGGATACTTATAATGGTAAAAAATATACCTATTTTACCCTTATATTTAGCTCATAATCTTGTCAAAACTATATGCTTTAGAACAATTTTACTATTCCCGAGCTCAAAATATGTTAACATTGTTAAGTTAGGGTGTTGAGAATCACTGTTGTCAAATTATGGTCATTTGTGCTTAAAAATACTCAATTTTAAGGGAATTAGACTAAGTTTGTTGTTGTGCAGGAAAACAGGGGAAATGCTAGAATTTACCAAGAAATGCAACCGCATTTGTGGAAAAATAGAGGCAGTTCCGAGTCGTCCCCGGGTCGTTTTGAACGAGACTTCTATGCACCTAACCAGCTGTTTTGACCCCAAAACCGACTCGGCTACCTACTAGCACCTATTTCGCAGCACAACCATTTCCAGCACTATATAAGCTCGAGATTCGTAGTCAAATTCAAGCATAACACATTTGGAAGAAGAATGCCAAATATAAGGGACAGACGATATCGGTTCTCATAAAGGTGATATATGAGAAAATGCTCGAAAGAGATTGTTCGGTGGTATAGGGGAAGCTGCCTAAGGCACCCTATATCAACTATAGGGTTATAGATTACATTCGTGAATTATCTATGTCGGAGTCGAGTCATAGAAATGTGGATAACGATACTCGCTTAGCCTTCTAACGGTTCTTGGGAGCAAGGCCAAATAGAAGTTAAATTTGACCCCTTGCATTGAAGAGGCTTAAGTTGAATAATCCATTATTAAAGTTATTGCTTTTGGGATGAATCCATGTTGAATACCTCGTTTTATTCATTGTTGTTATTCTTTTATCTATTTGCTTGTTTTATTTATTTTTCTAAAAATCAATCGCCAATCATATTTCTTTTGTTACCTATTCTTTAAGCAACCATTTGAGCAGTTTCTTCTTCAAATCTGAATTTCCAATTTAGTCCTCGTGGGATCGATACCCTTGGAATACTATTAAGGTTTTTATTACTACGTGTGATAGTGTATACTTGCACTAAGGTTAGCTGAATTTCTCATTATTATTACTTTTCATCTTATCTCACATCCATCATTCAGCCTCTGCATCACCAAGTTTTTGGCGTCGTTGTCGGGGACCAAAAGTGAAACTAGTTTTGTTTTGAAATTTCGAACAGATTGCGACAACATTTCTGTCTCAAAGGGAATTTGACTTTGGTTTGCAATTGTTTTGCTTTTGTAGGTTGAAGTTAGTGCATGAACAAGGGGTGTCCACTCCTTGACATTGATCCTGAAATAGAAAGAACCTTTCGTCGTCGTAGGAAGGAACAAAGACGAAAGAGAAGGGAACAACGAGAGTTGAGCGCACAGGAACCTCTAGAAGAAGCTTCTTACATACATGAGTTTCCGATGGAACAACCTGGAGTCGATCCTCAAGTTGATCCAAAGAATCATGGAAGGGAGCAAAATGGTGGGAGAATTCCTCGAGTTCCTCTAGTTCCACCGGTGCCACAACAAGAAAATCCAATTTATATTGTTGAAGACCGCAATATAGCAATAAGGGACTACGCTTTACCAGTTTTTCAGACTTTAAATCCAGGAATTTTGGAGCCACCAATAGATGCTCCACAGTTTGAACTTAAACCAGTGATGTTCCAAATGTTGAATACCATGGGCCAATTCTCTGGAATTCCAAATGAAGATCCACATAAACACATTAACTTATTTTTGAAAGTTTGCAATTCTTTTAAAGTTGTAGGAGTGCCTGAAGATACTTTGAAACTAAAGCTTTTTCCATTTTCTTTGAACGGAGATGTTGAAGCTTGGTTGGATTCATTCCCTCCAAACTTCATCCCTTCTTGGAATGATTTGGCTGAGAAATTTTTAGAGAAGTTTTTCCCTTCTAATAAAAATGCCGAATATAGAACTGAAATTATTGCTTTCAGACAATCTTACAACGAACCTCTGGATGTAGCGTGGGAAAGATTTCAAAGGCTGGTTCGGAAGTGTCCACACCACGGATTGCCTGCTTGCATCATCTTGGAGCATTTTTATAGTGGATTAGATCATGCTTCGAAGGCACTAGTCAATGCATCTGCAAACGGATCT
Organism: Luffa aegyptiaca; assembly: GCA_017139565.1. NCBI lineage: Eukaryota > Viridiplantae > Streptophyta > Magnoliopsida > Cucurbitales > Cucurbitaceae > Luffa > Luffa aegyptiaca. The sequence goes on from CM029407.1 coordinate 41,196,199, forward strand.
TTCTTGAAGAAGTCTGCAAATGAGGCGCATGCTATCTTTCACACCATAGCCACAAACAATAGACATTGGGGAGAGACTGAACCAACAACAATCTTGAAGAATCCAGCTAAAGCAGTGGAAACAGAGGCTAATTCTATTATGCAAGCTCAAATCAAGGCTATCCACAGCATGATGGTGTGCATGACCATGAAAAATCAAGCCAACATAGCCCCTGCCAATGTTATATCTTCTCCTTGTTGTGAAATTAGTGGTGAGGAACATATTGCTGATAACTGTCCACTAAATCCCGCGTCTATCTTTTATGTAGGTCAGCAAGGGAACCAGAACCACAACCGATGGAATCCATACTCGACTACATACAACCCATGTTGGAGACAACATCCAAACTTCTCTTGGGGAGGACAAGTCGGTTCATGTAATTCCAACAGAAGTTAGTTTGGGAAACCTCCTACACAATAGCAGCCGCAGAAGAACTTCCATTCAGCCCAAGTGTAGAGTCAAGAGTCAAATCTATAGACTCTTATGAAGGAGTACATGACAATAAACGATGCTGCAGTTAGGAATTTGGAAGTACATATTGGACAAATTGCTCAGGAGATTAAAAACAGACCACAAGGGGCGTTGCCCAACAAGACTTAGATCCCTCACAGAGAAGGAAAAGAGCAATGCAAGGCAGTAACCCTAAGAAGTGGACTAGAGTATGATGGCCCAAAGTGTCACACCCCCTCTCAAACTACCTACTAGCTTAGTCAGGGAGATGACGTGAAGCCAACAGACATCGTCTCCTCTAACGATCCCTGTTGACCCTACTGAAACGTTAAACCTGATAAACATATTAATCTTTGATGTAAAATACTTTACATGTAACACAACACAGCAGAAACCCTGAAAACTTTAGACATACATGGGGTGTAGCCCTGACATAACTCGGTTTGGAAAATAACCTGATATAGATATCACAACCAAAAACATATTCAACTTGGTTTAAAGAACCACGACCTCTATAACTTACACAAATCGTAAATTATCCAATCCTTTCAAAAACATTTACAATACAGACAGACTAAATGTACAACTCCACCCACGTACTGGAGCTTAAACTGGAACTTTCAGCACACGTTGTAGTGTATCAGGCACTGGGAGCTCGATCTCTACCTGAAAAGTGGGAAAACATTTTGAAAGAGTGAGCTATGAAGCCCAGTGAGTGACTAAATTTAAAACTGTAAATCCGAAAATCAGAACACGTGATAAACCTTTAAACGTATAAATTCGTTCTTTCAAAGCGTTAAACATAAACGTGTAATTATAAAAGCTTTCTCATATAATCCGTAAGTATGTCATTAAAAATCTAGCAAGGCATATCATTTATATCAAACATTTTAACTAACATGACAAATCAACGTTGTGTAGGGCACGCCCAGTACAACCAACATTTACTAGCTCTACGATGTAGTGGGGCCCGCCCAACACTCCCATCGTCTTTGTCGTAGTGGGGCCTGCCCAGCACTCACGACAGCATCGTTGTCATGGAGTACACTCAACATCAACAATGGAATATAACCTGTGTGCACACGGTACCATATATCCTCGGGCTCAATATCTCAGTCATATAGTCAGTAGAAATCTCAGAAAAACCACATGAAAACATTAAAACATGCCTGCTTATCGTTATATTTTGTAAAACTTAAGCTTACTCAGCTTGCTCGTGAAAAACTGAAAATCTTTAAATAGTACTTGCCAATACATATTTTACTTTGAATGATATCGTTTCAACTACTTTTCCTAAAGTCAATAATCACGTACTCGTACAAAAACCTCATTAGAAAATCTAAGCTCAAAACTTATGCTTGAAACCATTCATAGAAATCATGTATCATTCATAGCTCAAAACTTATGCTTGAACCACTCATAGAAATCATGTATCATTCATAGTAAGGCATGTAAAACATCTATTCATAAACAATCGCTTGGAAATAATTTTCGAAATTCGTTTTGTCACTCACAGTCTTAGCTAGTTTCATGGTCTGTAGACTCGACCTATTTCCTCTTGGCCTGTCAAACAACCAAAACCGAGCATTAGAGCCATAAGTAGTTTTGTCTTTCCATGCTCATGAATTCTAAACACTTGAATCAAAAATCACACTTCACATTCTACTTTTCCAGATTTTCCAGATTCTATACCCTAACTTCCAACACCCATAACAACCTCAAAGCTTGACCAAACGTAATGTACTATATATCAAACTCGTCATTTTCGAACACTCTACAACTTACCTGGAGAAATGAAAACAAGATTACCAACCAATTTGTCCAGAAATGCCCCAAACACAAAAAACACAGATTCGAGCTTCTCTGCTACCCTCTATCTTCCTCCTGCAATTAAACTTACTTCAAGTCATTTTTGGCTCACGAGTTCTTCATGAAAGTTATATGAAATGGAATCAGCTTTCCAACCATACCAAATATATATCAACGAAAACCAGGAGGATCTCTGGTTTGCACGAAAATTTTGTGCTCTGTTTTCCATTTCAAAAACCATTAACTTATCATCAGATTTAGCTCAAGCTTCCGTCATGAAATTTGTTAGGAAATGGATTAACTTTAAAGAAAAGCAAACCTCACCTCTTAGTTCTTTTTGTGCAGCGCAAACTGAATAAATAACCAGAGATGGGTAGGTTGATCTCAGATTCTGCCATGGCTGCCTTTGCTTGAGCTATTTCCTATCTTCTTCAACCTCCAAACTCTGAAAATCTTCTTCTCCTTCTTCCTTCACTCTCTCCCTTGAATGCTCTGAAGTTTGGTTGGGGAAAAGATGGAGAAATGGGATGAAATGAGCTGATATGAGTTCTAGTCGGTGGTGGGTTTCACCTTAAAAGCACTAAGCACCGCCAACATTTTCCATCTCCTTTTTCTTTTTCTTTTTCCTCCATTTCCTCATTTCTTTTCTTTTCTTCTTGAATTAATAATTACCAACAACTTAGTCCAACAATGAAACCACCAATAGATGACAAGTGAAAATAATCCAAGGGAAGTCTCGGGTTTACATTGTACCCAGTGAATCAAGAAGCAGAAATCCCAAAAGAAGCTCGAGAAAAGATTTTGGAAAAGAAGTCAGACATTACCTCAGATGTTATACAGAATAAAGAAAATGAAGAAAAGACCAAGGAGCATGAAGCCTTGTTAGAAAAAGAAGAAAAATCAATTTCAAAGAAAAAACAGGGGAATGCGACCGCAAGACCTAAAAAATTTGTTATAGATCCGAAATACAGACCACCTCCTCCTTACCCTCAAAGATTTAAACATGCTTCGCAGGATGCACAGTTTAAGAAGTTCTTAGATGTTTTAAAGTAGCTACACATCAATATCCCATTGGTGGAAGCGCTTGAACAGATGCCTAACTATGTGAAGTTTCTGAAAGATATTCTATCAAAGAAAAGAAGGTTGGGAGAATATGAAACTGTTGCACTTACTAAATGTTCCAGCGCAATGGTCAATAATGAGGTTACTCCCAAGCTCAAAGACCCAGGAAGTTTCACCATTCCATGCTCCATGGGAGGAAGGGATGTAGGCAGAGCTTTATACGATCTACGAGCGAGCATAAACCTGATGCTATACTCAGTATTTAAATAGTTGGGGATAGGAGAAGCAAGACCAACAACTGTAACCTTACAGTTAGCTGATAGATCACTTACACAACCTATTGGAAAAATTGAAGACGTGTTGGTCAAGGTTGACAAATTTGTAGTCCCAGCAGATTTAATCATTTTAGATTGTGAAGCTGATAAGGACATGCCAATCATCTTAGGACGACCATTCTTAGCCACTCGCAGGACCTTCATTGATGTGCAGAAAGGAGAGTTGACCATGAGGGTCAATGATCAACAAGTCACTTTCAATGTGATGAATGCAGTGAAATACCCTGGAGATCTTGAGGAGCGCTCGATGGTTGATGAAATTGATGAACTCTCCCGAACTACTCTTCAGGAAATAATGAAAGGAGAAACATTGGAAGATCTACTTGGATGACAAGAAGAAAAAAGTGGGAAAAAGATTGAAGTGGAAGAAATCAATCAACCCATGAAAAGACAAAGAATCAAACCATATTGGGTGAAGGGCTTCGAGGATGAAGAAGCCCATGTTTTCCTGATTGACCTTGTATGACTTCTATACTTTGAGAATTTATCTTTCTATAATATGGATCTATAATACATACAAATAAAATAATAATACAGATGGAAACTCCAAAATATCTGGACAAGAGTAAAAACTCTGTCTAGGAAAATCCTGTCTAAGAAAAGGTACTTAAGTTGACCGTATGGAACACCTTTTCCTCGGGATTTACCTAGGAGTTTGAAAAATCCATATTATTTTGTATCCTATTTATTTTAAAGAAAAGAAAAGAAAAAAAGAGAAAAGAAAAAATTGTAAGTTTGAAATCAAGAATAAAGGATTTTTTTTATTAAGAGGGAACTTTGTCTAAGGAAAGTCCTGGCTAGGCTGAGGTATTTAAGCTGACCAAAGGGAACACCGGGGACTTACCTGGAAGTTGAATGGATCAAAACTTTTTGACTTAATTTCTCTTAAAAGAAGGTAATAATAAATCATGATTGAGCATATAAACTTTGTAACATGTTTATGATTGTTTAAGTAAAGAAGGAAAAGCAGAGGAAAATGAAAAGTCAAGAAAAAAAAAACGAAGGCAGAAAAACTGGGGAAAATGCAATCACATTTCTCCCAAGTGTATTTGGAAATGCGACCACATTTTCAAAAATAAGAGGACAAGTCACGGAAATTTTTTACCAGAACGTGACCTAATTAGAAAACTATAAATAGCTGACTTTTTCTTTCCCTTTTCACCAAACACTAAAACTTTCGGTATTCAAGTCAAGACTCAAGAACTCTCCATATTCTCTCATCTTGAAACTAAAACCCACATCAAAGAACCATGAAGAACTCGCTCAAATCTTCATCATCACGAAAGATCACTCGATCTCAGAGTGCTCAAACCGCCCACGAAGCTGAAGCAAGTGTTCGACATCAAGAGGAGCACCCCGAAACACCCATGCACGGCACGAGAAGGACGAGACCTTGAGGTTTCTCATCGGCGATCGTGAACTAAGAAACCGACGCTCAAACTCCTTCTTCCTCGACAATGCCGGCTACCTCGAGGGAGAATCCGAGTTCGTCTCAACTTAGGAGGTCCACGCGCACCAATGTCGTCCACAAAACCCAAAAACCCGTAACTCAACAATTCAGAAAACGCTCGCGGGAGTAGTTTTCAATGATCCGGGCAATGAGAGCTCAGAGACAGGCAGCTCTTGAAGAAGAAGCAAATCGGTGAGATGAAGAAGCCGCCAAGGCAGCGAAAAGATCTCGGCAAAGAGAGGCTTCAACAGGTAAAAATTTTGAACCTTCAACTAACCCCTCTTCGTCTTGCAGGAACAAACCATTCGTTACCTACAGTGCAAGGAAGAGGAGTCCCTAAAAAGTTGTGCCCGAAAAGTCGCTTGTAATCGAGCCCCTCAAAGTAGTAAAAATGCCCCCAGACGTGTCCAAAGGCATAATTCGCCAAGTTGTGGCAAAAGCCCTTGTGATTGCCGAAGGGTATAAGGTTGAACACGAAGCCTTGAGGGAAATTGAGGCTGAGAGAGAGATGGAAAATCAACACATGAGGGAAGAAGGTGAGGTTGCAAGAGAAAGAGAGCTTGAAGAATAAAAGAAAAAGGAAGAGGAAAGGCAAGAGGTCGAGAGGGCCTTAGAAGCTGAAAAAGAAAGAAAGTTAGATATAGACCTCAAGAGGGTAGCTGCTGATTTGCAACTCCTTGATGAAGAAAAACAAAGAAGGGAAGAGTTGAAAGAAGATGAAAAAAGAAGAAAGGAAGTCCAAGACTTCCTTGCAGCTTTTGAGCCACTCCACAAGGCTCAAAGTGAGGCTGAGATGCTGCAAGGAAGAGAAGAAGAGGCCCAACAGGGGCCAAGTGAAGAGAACCCAGAAAGTTCAGAAAAAGAAAAAGAAACATAAGAAGTACTTGAAGCTCAGAATGCGACCACATCTGGGCCGCATTCTGAAGAAGGTCGAGAAGAGGCCACTCAAGCACAACCAGCTGATGAGGTTTTTGAACCTCTATTCAAAGATGACCGACCAGCAGCTGATAGCACCTCTTCGGGAGAGAAGATAGGTGAAGAAGAGAAAGAAAGCAAGGAGGCTGAGACCTCCAGTGACTTAGAGATCAAGGAATTGGATGACGACCAAATTCTTATCTCTGCGGCATTGAGGAAACGAGAAGAAGAGAAATCAAAGCTGAAAGGAGGACCAAGAATAAGAATGACCCGATATTTGCCAAGAGGTCGAGGACAAGGTCCATGGACGCCTCTCCAGTAGCTCCTCCAACCGTCTCACCCGCCAAGCCAAAGGCAAAATCACCCAAGGTTCCATCTCCTAAAAATCCATTCCCCGAGGTATTCAGAGATGTTAATTTTCGGGAAAGGATGGAGATAATGAGAAAAAGAGATTTCCTCAACGAGAAGGGATTCTCTAACAGAGTAGGAGAACTGCCAGAGTTCGTAAGCAGAGTTATCTCATAGTACAAGTGGCAGGAGTTTTGTGCTCACCCTCAGGAGGTTGTAGTGCCTTTAGTTTGTGAGTTTTACGACGGCCTGAGGGAGGAAAGCATAAGTATGGCAGTGGTGAGAGGAAAGATGGTCAGCTTCTCTTCAGTGGACATTAAAAGGGTGTACAGAATCAAGGCACCATTGCATCCAAGAGGGAACAATGTCATCAGGAACTCCTCGGCCAAGCAAATAAAAGAGGCATTGAAACTTGTGGCCAACAAGGGAGTTTAATGGAAAGAATCCCAGACGAAGGTGAAGACTTTAGTGTCAAGCGATCTAAAGCCAGAATTGGCAATTTGGATTCACTTTCTGAAGAACACGACAACACCATTTCAGTAGATAAAGTTATGCTACTCTACTGTATTATGAAGGGGTTGGAGATCAATATTGGGAGCATAATCAGAAAGGAGATTTTCGCCTGTGGAAGAAAAATAGTGGGGAAGCTTTTCTTTGGATCACTTATCACCTAGCTTTGTCAAAGGGTGAAGATAGTTCCGGACAAGGACGAGGAGCGTCATTTCTTCAAGCCGACCACTGACCTGTCCTTGATTGGGAAGTTTCAACAGAATAGCCTCCAAAGGAAAGACAAAGCCTCCACATCTCAAGCCACTCCACCATCAGGGCCGAGCATGGCTTCTCCATCCCATCACACTCCTTTTACAGGGCCCTCACCGTCATCGGAAGTCCTAGCCATTGCCTACCGTCAGCTCGATCAAATCAGGGACAACCTGAAAACTTATTGGGCAGATGCAAAGGAAAGAGAGTTCTATCTCTCTATTGCCTCGAGTATTGCCCCAGTCTTTCCCAATTTCCCTCAGTCGCTGCTGCCTCAAGAAGGCCAGGATTCTGATGATGAAGAAGATGAAGAGAAAGAGAGTTCCTCGGACGAGAACTAGGGGAGTTTTCTGACCCCTTTTACTTGTTGTTTTTTGTATATAATACTGTTTTGTTGCTTGTTGTTTGTTTTTTTTTTTTTTAGTTTTAGCATGATTAAATTCTGTTTTTAGTTGTTTAGTTGCTGTTTTGATTCCTTTAATTGTTTAGTTTGTTAATAGTTATGATCATAGGATAATTTAGAGAGCTTGTGTATAGTTTAGATTAGATAAACTTGGGTTTTTCAAATCTTTTCTTTAAAAACCTGCTTACTGTTTTTTAGCTTAACCTATGAACATTTTGGAAGAAAAAATCAACTTTAAGAAAAATTGCTTGATAAAATGTTTTGGAAGAAACGAATGTTTTCAAAGGAATTTTCTTTTAAGCCATTGATGATGAAAACTAGAGCTTTGTTCTATCTCAAAAGTGCCACCGTCACAACTGAATTGTTTTCTAGTCATAGGCATTAGTCTTTTTCTTTACAGAATTTTCTTAAGTCTAAGCTTCCTCGTGTTTAACCTTTCTAACACTCTAGGAGAGTTTAGCCTTGAAGTTTTGAACAACAAAAAGCCTCATGTTAAGCCCGTGCCTCAAAAACAAAGCCAATGGGGACATTGTCTAATTTTAAGTTTCGGGGCGTGCTTTATGTTTTGTACTTATGTCATGCTTTTTGTAAATTTGTACTGTCGGAAAAAGAATATGTGCTCAGTATATATCAATGAAAAAAAATGAAAAAAATGAAAAACCGAGAGTTACTCCTCCTTCCTAGAGTTTACTGAGTAACCAGGGGCATTCATGACACCCATGGTTTACCACTATATGAAAGGTCTACTTAGGGAAGTGAGTATCATTCCAAGCTTGTGAACTTTTCTCGTAGCTAGATATCTTCACCACAAAGTATCCATAAGCTAGAACGAAGGTGAAGATGACAGCAAAGATACTTTTGGGAGAAAAAGAAGTTGAATAAAAAGAGTACCTGCAATCAAATAAGTTTGGGGGAGATAGAAAAGGTCTACTAACTCATGTATGCTCATGTTTTCCTCAAGATTGTTTTTCTAACTAAAAGGACTACACTAGGCTCTATGAGTAGAAGTTAGGTAGTTTAAGCACATTGGTTATGACGGATTAGGGAGAGTTTTGCTTTGCAAAAGAACAATAGAAATCTTCATGCCTAGGAAACTCAGACGTTGTGACTGGCACTAGAGTAGAACCCTCTCCTGAATGGCAAACATTTTAGAAAACGATATTGAAAAAACATGTCTATTTCCTTCCATGTCACTTGATTTACAATTAAAAGTTGATACTAGTACAATGAGTGATTACTAAACATGAACCTTAACATTTTGGTTTGTAATTAGTATTGAGCTGTTACATTCTGATTTGCAGTTAAAAAGTGATCTCTAACGTTCTAATTTGCTATTGCTTGAGGACAAGCAATGAGTTAAGTTTGGGGGTGTGATAAGGATAAAAAATATACCTATTTTACCCTTATATTTAGCTCATTATCTTGTCAAAACTATATTTTTTAGATCAATTTTACTGTTTCCGAGCTCAAAATATGTTAAAGTTGTTAAGTTAGGGTGTTGAAAATCACTTTTGTTAAATTATGCTCCTTTGTGCTTAGAAAGACTCAATTTTAAGGGAATTTGACTAAGTTTGTTGTTGTGCGGAAAAACAGAGAAAATGCTGGAATTTACCCAGAAATGCGACCACATTTCTGGGAAGGCAAAATGAAATGCGACCGCATTCCTGGTAAAACAAAGGCAGTTTCGAGACGTCCGCCGGTCGTTTTGAACGAGACTTCTTCGCACCTAACCGGCTGTTTTGACCGCAAAACCGACTGGGCTACCTACCAGCACCTCTTTCGTAGCTCCTCAACCATTTCCAGCACTATATAAGCTCGAGATTCGAAGTCAAATTCAAGTAGACCTCAATTGGAAGAAGAGGGTGGTGACAGAACCCTAGTTGACGCCTATGAGTAAGGATGTCCGAGGTCCTTCTTAGATGACTAAATTCTCACCTTAGTTAGACATCAAATCTTAGGGTTTGTAGGGATTTTCACCCATTCGCACTTGTAAAATCGAGAGAGTGGAGTGTCTAAGCGAACTCTAGAAGGATTGGATGAATAGAAAAACCCATAGTATTTGGCTACTGTCATTATTTCCAGCTTTTGATACTTTTCATTTATCTGTATTCTTTACATCTTATTTTCAATGAAAATGTATTCATTTGCACTTTATCTCACCATGAGTAGCTAAATTTCGTTGAGGGGTTCAATATGGTGAATTCCCTAATGGTTAAATAGTTTGAAAGTGTTTTATTTGCTTAAGTATTGTTCAATGCATGTCATTCTTTATTGAATATTATTATGATATTGTTGAGTTTAAATTGATCACTTAGACTTTGCATGCTACGTGAATTTGATCTCAAAAGGGACAAACGATATCGATTCTCATAAAGGTGATATAGGAGAAAGAACTCAAAAGAGATTGTTCGGTGGTATAGGGCAAGCTGTCTAAGGCACCATATATCAACTATATGGTTATAGATTGCATTCGTGAATTATCTATGTCGGATTCGAGTCACCGAAATGTGCATAATGGTACTCGCTTAGCCTTCTAACGGTTCTTGGGAGCAAGGCAAAATAGAAGTTAAATCTGACCCAATGCGTTGAATAGGCTTAAGTTGAATAATCCATGATTAAAGTTATTGCCTTTGGGATGAATCCATGTTGAATACCTCATTTTATTCATTGTTGTTATTCTTTTATATATTTTTTTGTTTTATTTATTTTTCTAAAAATCAATCGTCAATCATATTTCTTTGGTTACCTATTCTTTAAGCAATCATTTGAGCAGTTTATTCTTCAAATTTGAATTTCCAATTTAGTCCTCGTGGGATCGATACCCTTGCAATACTTCTAAGGTTTTTATTAGTACGTGCGATAGTGTATACTTGCACTAAGGTTTGCTGAATTTATCATTATTATTATTTGTCATCTTATCTCACATTGATCATTCAACCTTTGCCGCACTAGATACCCCTACTAGCATATCTCCTACGCGAACGCGTTGGATCATGGTGTTTGCATCAAATACAAAGTGGTTCGTATCCACAGTGTCACCAGGATAAGGCACCCAGTCTTATCCCTATACTATAGACCCTTTAGGCTGTATCTTGAACAGTGATCCCTATATGTCTCCACATACAGTTCAAGACTCATATTACATACTGGGATGTCTAGTTTTATGGGATTAAGGTTATTTAGGCAAAGACAAACATAATATAACTAACAACACTTATTGGAATAATACATCAATATTATTTCATTAATATTCGGTCAACCGTTACATTCACTATCTACGAGTTTTAGGGCATAAAACCCAACATATAGGAGTGCCCTAGTTTATTGTATTTGTAACATTTCCTTGCTTTGTTATTATTTAAATGCATATACATTCCACTCACTAGAGTTTTAGTACAAATGGGAGTTTTTTGGGTTTTATGCCATAAAACGCGTAGATAGTAAATGTAACACTTGACTTGCTTTAATAAAGTGTTATTGATTCTATATATTTATTCTGTCTAAAATAACCACAAATCCAATAAACTAAGAAACTCTGGCTATATTATGTATAATTGAACTCTATGTGGTAACATAAACATGGATCAAGTTGAAGTAAAATAGGTTGAATGGTCTATTGTATAAGGATAAGGATGGGTACCTGACAGGAACGAATTCAGAGGGTGTCGAATTCTCCAACGTCCGTGCCAAACAAATTTATAATCATCGTACACTAAACTACTTTGCAGCAGTAGTGACCGAGGCCGAACACAGGGAGCGCATTTATAATTTGCTTAACTTAGATTTATTGAGATGACCGAACTAATGGGGGGATTGAAATGCGAGAGATCAAAATTCGAGGGGAACGTAAATAGTGAGAATTTAAATGACAAAAAAAAACAATTGTAGAAAATTAAATGGCGGAAAAATAAAAGGGAGTGGTTGATCGAACCTCGGATTCATGCAATCGGTATATTTGGTGTTTGTTTGAATGGATTTTAATCACAAATTATCTATTAATGAAATTTACGTTTTAAGCCTAACATGCTCCTGGAAAAGCCAGTGAGCCATAATATCCCTATTTTATTAACCAAACCGATGCGATGAAGCTAATCTTATTGTTTACTAATTAACCCGACTGAAATAACTAGCTACGATTGCATTACGATTAGGATAGTTAGATGGTCAATTTTATAACTAGGAAAAGCCTAAATTATAAAATTAACCAAGTTTTCAATTCTAGACTAACATGCAAAGTGCTACAAATTCAGGGATAAAACGTCTAAACTAGAGCCACATGTTTCACCTATTGCTACCAATAGCGTATATGATTAAAACGACAGAAAACGGGGTGTCCAATCACTACTATCAATTATAATCATTAATAAACTAGCATTGAAACACACATAAAATAGTAAACCAGAATAGAAAATTCAAAATCTCATAAAACCCAAACCAAACTTACCACCGAGTTCCCAATAACATGAATATTGAGTTTAGCCCGTCATTTGGAATGCCAACCTCGCTCCCGAGCTCGATCTGCCATGAAAGACTAAGAAATCTACTCTAAAGCCTCAGAAATATGAAAATTACAGAGACAATCAAAGGGAAATAGGGGGAAAATAACTAGAGACGAACATGGGAATGACCTAAAATCGAAAATGTCATATCTATAAACCGCGGCAGCGTCGAGACGCTGAGGCCAGCATGTTTGCAGCGATTTCTGGGGTCTCAACGTTAGTTTGGCGTTCAACGTGCGTTGACTAACGTTGACCAAGGTCATTTTAGTCATTTTCAACCCGATTTGGTCCCAAACTCATATTTTAGACCTGCAACAATATTATAGTCAGATTAAAGCATTTTGCGTACTGAATACAATGAAGATAAGCAATTTAAGAGGGAATAAACATATAACAAATTCCCTCTATCAGTACCTTAATCCTGGGGACACTTTGGGCGCGACTCACTTTGTATCTAAGACAAACGATGTGATCCTAATCATTCATGTATAGACATGCGAGTGAGGGCGTCCTATGTAATAAGTTTGCATAGAGACTGGACCAAGAGATAAGTCACTTTTGCTTTATAACGTCGTTTATTGCTGAAACTGAATATCTCATATGATGACCTAGGTAACTCGATCTTAATCCTGAGCTAACTATGAACTCTTGTTTATTTAGGACTTTCCTTTGATTTGCATGGATGAGAGAGACCTATCATTGTCAACTCGATAAGCCTACCATTTTGGGTATGAAACTGAATAGATAGTTGGGGACATAGTCTCGCAAGACGGAATTCACTACTACACGATTTAGGGTCATTAAGAATGTTGTTCCCTTAAGTACTGACTCCATGTCTTGGACAAGGGGTCCAACCCTCTCATTGTCTTGAGAGAGACTTGGTTTAGTGATTGTATCACGAACCAATTATTCATTAGAGTATCAGTGTAACTTAAGGAACAAGAGAACGATTTGATATTCCCTAATTCCGATAAAGCGGAAGCGTAATTGGGACCGATTCGTAGTTAATTTTGTTTATCCAAAAATATCATTACATTGGCAAAAATCCTAGAACAAATTCTATAGAAACTTAAGGCTAAGCATACAAAATTTAGATCTAAATCTATAATAAAGAAAAGAGAAGCAAACCTCCGTTGACGTTTCTGAAAATCAAGAATGATTCTTGATTGCTCTGAAACAATGAAGAACACCACCAATTGGTTACTCCGATATATCTCTGAGACTACTAAAGGCAGGAGCCTAGTGGGAGTCTTTTAGGAGAGATCTATGGGAGAAGTATAATGAATGGGATGTCTTTCACCCGACCCCAGGGGTCCTATTTATAGGTAAAGGCCAAGACCTTTTCCTAATTGGAAAAGGTTATGAATAAGTTCAAATCTATTATCTTATTCATATCTAATTTTAATAAATAATTAATTAATTACCCAATTAAATAACACATATTTAATCTTAGGGATTTTATTAAATTTAAATTAATATGAATCCAAATCATATTTAATTATTTGAACTCTTTCAAATATTCTCTGAAGAATTAATTTTGAAATTAATTCAAAATTATATTATAAAGTTTCATAAACTTTATATTATAATGTATCAATATACATTATATGATTCCCCCAAATAAATTGAAATCTTTCAATTTACAATTTATACTTAATTGCCTCAAGTCTCTTTACGAGCTACCAGTGGGACCTAATGGACCTACAGATCAGAAACTCCAACGATACGAGACTAATCGGCTAAACTCATTAACCAAGTTAGTCACCATTCGTTAACTGTGGGTCACTGCACTAAAGATCCACAGCTGCACTCTTCTCACTGCAGAATATTTCTGTGTCCACGGATATCGACCAATAACTACAAGTTAGTCCTTCACAAGTGTTCGTAACTCCACCTGGTTCAAATTACCGTTTTACCCCTGAGTTACTTCTACCTCCTTAAGTACTAGTGCTCCTCTAATGAACAACCTGTTTGTGGTCCAACCATGAAACAGAAACCCCTCTCGGGCCAGTGAGAGGGTAAGGTCCTTTGTTCAAGACCCAGAGACACCACTTAAGGGAACACTCATCTACTTCGTCAAAAGTCGGGAAGGAGTGAATTTCATCTTGTATGATTATGTTCCCAGCTCCCCACTCGGTCTTGTCCCAAAAATGGTAGGCTTATTGAGTCAGCGTACTGGCCACTCTCACCCATACACATCAAAGAACAATCCCTCGTGAACAAGAGTCCATAATCCACTTAGGATTTAGACTAAGTTGCCTAGGTCATCATAGTGAAATAGAAACCTAACTAGTTAACGGTGTTACATCTAGCAGTTACTATTTCACGGTCCGGTCTTATGCAAACTCATTGCATAGGATACCCCCACTCGCATGTCTACTGCATAAACGCTTTGGATCAATACGTCTGTATCAAATACAAAGCGGGTTGTATCACATAGTGTTACCAGGATAAGGTACCCAGTCTTATCCTGGTAACACTATGTGATACGAGCCGCTTTGTATTTGATACAGACGTATTGATCCAAAGCGTCTATGCAGTAGACATGCGAGTGGGGGTATCCTATGCAATGAGTTTGCATAAGACCGGACCGTGAAATAGTAACCGCTAGTTGTAACACCGTTAACTAGTTAGGTTTCTATTTCACTAGGATGACCTAGGCAACTTAGTCTAAATCGTGAGTGGATTATGGACTCCTGTTCACGAGGGATTGTCCTTTGATTTGTATGGGTGAGAGTGGCCAGTACGTCAACTCAATAAGCCTACCATTTTGGGGAAAAGACCGAGTGGGGAGCTGGGAACATAATCACACAAGATGGAATTCACTCCTTCCCAACTTTTGAGGAAGTACATGAGTGTTCCCTTGAGTGGTATCTTCGGGTCTTGAACAAAGGGTTGTACCCTCTCATTGGCCCGAGAGGGGTTTCTGTTTAATGGTTGGACCAGAAACAGGTTGTTCATTAAAGGAGCACTGGTACTTAAGGAGGTAGAAGTAACTCAGGGGTAAAACGGTAATTTGACCCAACTGGGGTTACAAACACTCGTGAAGGACTAACTTGCCGTTATTGGTCGATATTCGTGGACACATAAATATTCTGCAGTGAGAAGAGTGCAGTTGTGGGTCTTTAGTGGAGTGACCTACAGTTAATGAATGGTAACTAACTTGGTTAATGAGTTTAGCTAATTAGTCTCATATCGTTGGAGCTTCTGATCTGTAGGTCCATTAGGTCCCACTGGTAGCTCGTAAAGAGACTTGAGGCAATTAAGTATAAATTGTAAATTGAAAGTGTTCAATTTTTTTTGGGGAATCGTATAACGTATGTTGATACATTATAATATAAAGTTTATGAAGCTTTATAACATAATTTTTGAATTAATTACAAAAATTAATTCTTGAGAGAAAATGTTTGAAAGAGTTCAAGTAATTAATATGAATTGGATTCATAGTAATATAAACAATTTAATAAAATCCCTAAGATTAACTATGTGATATTTAATTGGGTAAGTAATTAATTAATGAACTAATTAATTATTTATTAAAATTAGATATGAATAAGATAATAGATTTGATCTTATTCATAACTTTTACCTATTAGGAAAGGTCTTGGCCTTTACCTATAAATATGACCTTTAGGGTGGGGTGAAAAACACCCCATTCATTCTACTTCTCTTAGAGATCTCTCCTGAAAGACTCCCACCAGCCTCTTGCCTCCAGTAGTCTCAGAGATATATTGGTGTAACCAGTTGGTGGTGTTCGCACAAGAAGGTTGCTGCGTTTTCGATCTCACATGCAAGAAAAAGGCGAATCGATCAAGGCTTCCTACGAAAGTGAGTTTCCTATAAAACTTTGATCAAGGTAATTATTAAGCATGTTTTTAGCCGCTGTACAACATCTTAAATATAGTTTATTGTTGTACCCTTTTGCAAATTGTATTGGTATTTAAATTAAAATCAAAGACTCTGAGTAGGTTATGTCGTCGCATCCAATTCTTTCACTGCGTCGAGGGCTCTCGTTCCCTTCAGTCACAGTATAATGTTATGGGCAAGTCCATATTTGGAACAACTTCCAAATATGTCAAGAACTTTATGAGCCAAACTGCTTCCTTTGCTACTTCACAAGCAGCAACATACTCAGCCTCCATGGTTGAGTCTGCTATGCATCCTTGTTTGATGTTTCGCCAAACTACAGCTCGCTTGTTAAAGGTGAATACTGACTCTGATGTGGATATCCTAGAATCCTTGACAGATTGAATGTCAGAGTCGGTGTATACTGTAAGAATCAAATCCTTGGCCCTATACACCAGCATGTAGTTCCTCGTTCTCCGAAGATACTTGAGGATATTCTTAACCGCTACCCAGTGTTCTAATCCTAAATTGGACTGGTACCTACTGACCATTCCCACTGCATAACATATGTCAGGCCTAGTGCAGAGCATAACATACATTAAGCTACCTACAGCTGAGGCGTAGGGAATGCGTCTCATATTCTCAATTTCTTTAGGTGTCTTAGGACATTGTTCCTTAGACCAGTGAACCCCATGCCTGAAAGGTAACAACACTTTCTTGGAGTTCTGCATCGAATATCAAGGCAACATCTTGTTGATATACGTTGCTTGAGACAATGCTACCGTTTTGTTCTTATGATCCTGAATGATCTGGATCCCAAGAATATACTGCGTCTCTCCCAAATCTTTCATTTGGAATTGGGCCGCTAGCCAGTTTTTAACGTCAGTAAGGTATCCTACATCATTCCCAATGAATAGGATATCGTCCACATAAAGTACTAGAAAAGCTACTTTGTTTTTGTTGATTTTCTTGTATACACAAGGTTCATCAACATTTTGGTCAAAACCAAATGTTTTGATCGCAGTATCAAATCTAATGTTCCAAGATCTAGATGCTTGTTTCAACCCATAAATGGATCGATTCAGCTGACAAACTTTTTGCTCTTGACCTTTGGCTATGAACCTCTTGGGCTGAGACATGAAGATATTCTTCTCAAGATTACCATTCAAAAAGGCAGTCTTGATGTTCATTTGCCATATTTCATAGTCATAATATGTGGCTATGAATAAGAGAATTCTTATAGACTTTAACATAGCAGCAGGAGAAAAAATTTCCTCATAGTCAACCCCTTCTCTCTAGGTATAACGCTTTGCTACGAGTCTAGCTTTAAAGGTCTGTACCTTTCCAGCTGCATCTCTCTTTCTCTTATAGATCCATTTGCACCCTATGGGTTTTACCCCTTCAGGTAGATCTACAAGTTCCCATACTAAATTTGAGTACATTGACTCCATTTCAAGGTCCATGGCTTTGACCCATTGGTCCTTGTTTACATCATTCATTATCTGTCGATAAGACGATGGATCCTCAATGTTATCATCAGGTATGACGACCAGAGTTTCAATTAAACCCAAGTAGCGGTCGGGTTGTGATACAACCCTCTCACTGCGTCGAGGCTCTCTCAATGTTTGAGAAGGATGAGACAGACATGAAGAACTAGCCCCTCCATCAACTCTTATTGAAGGTTCAGCTTCATCAACAACTCTTGTTGACTCTTCTGTAGCTTCTCCTAATACTAACTTACTACGTGGTTTATGATCCCTCATGTGGTCTTCCTCCAAGAAAGTAGCATTTGTCGATATAAACACTTTATTTTCTTGTGGGTCGTAAAAAAGACCACTTCTCATTTCTTTTGGTTAACCAACAAATTGACACATCTTTGAACGAGGTTCAAGTTTCTTAGGATTTGTCACGAGCACGTGTGCCAGACAACCCCAGATACGAAAATGACGTAAACTAGATTTACACCATCTCCATAGCTCGAAAGGCGTTTTAGAAACACTCTTTGAGGGAACGTTGTTCGGATGTCTACTGTAGTCTCTACTGCATACCCCAAAAACGAGCTAGGCAACTAAACATAGCTCATCATTGAGCGAACCATGTCTAACAGGGTTCTATTTCTCCTTTCTGATACACCATTATGCTAAGGCGTACTAGGGGCTAAGAGTTGAGTATGTATTCCATGTTCTATCACGTAGTCTTGGAATCTCAGGTCCATATACTCTTTACCTCGATCAGATCGAAGTGTCTTAATTGTGTTACCAAACAGGTTTTCTACTTCAGCCCTAAACTCCTTGAACTTTTCAAGGGCCTTAGACTTGTGTCCCATTAGGTACAAGTAACCATACCTCGAATAGTCATCTATAAATGAGATGAAGTATTCGTACCCTCCTCGAGCCTTTACATTCATCGGACTACAGGGATCCGAATGTATCAACTCTAAGGTTCTTTGACCCTGTATCCTTTTCCAGTAAAAGGTGTTTTGGTCATTTTTCCTTCAAGACATGATTCACAAAGTGGTAGCGAATCATCTTCTAAATCACTTAGAAGTCCATTCTTTACCAAACGACCGATCCTATCGATGTTTATATGACAAAGTCTTAGGTGCCACAGATAAGTATTGTTACTACTAGGAGAAATATGTTGCCTTTTTTCTTTGATTTTCTGCAGTCTTAAATAATTCATGATTTAAAAGTGCTTTAGATTCGATTGGTCTTAATATTTATAAGTTATTTTCTAATTTGGCTGAACAAACAAGTACTCCATTTTTATAACTGAACGCTTCATTCATCTCAAAGGAAACTGTATATAATTGTTCAATCAAATATGAAATATAAATTATGTTCCTCTTAATCTTAGAAATGATAAACAAGCTTTCTAAAAGCAAAATTCTAATTCTAAAAAAAATAACTTTGCAGCTCCCACTGTCTTGGTTGAAACGACATCTCCTGTTCCGACCCTGAGCGTCATTTCACCATCTTCCAATTGTTGAAAGGAACCATTTTCCTTCCTTTTCCTTCTTTTTTCTCAGTAAGGTACTTTGGGCAGTTTCTCTTCCAGTGTCCATCTACATTGCAGTGGAAGCACTTGCCCTTATCAGCCACAACTTTGGCTTTTCACTTGCCTTTAACAGCAACAACGGGAGCATTCCCCTTGTTTCCTTTCTTCTTTTGAATCTTCTCGAACTTTCTTTTAGAGTGGACAACATTTGCCTCTCCTTCTACCTGTCCCTTGCTTTTAAGAAGAGATTAATAGAGTTGTAGCTCATTTAGAAGACTAGTCAGGTTGAATACTATCTTATTCATCATTGCATATTTGCGAAACTGTAGGAAGCTCTTCGAAAGAGATTCCATGATAAATGCAACCTGACTTCGCTCGTCTATGACCGCGTCGTTTGCTTCTGCCACGTTGAATTGAACAATCATGGCCAGGATGTTTTCTCGAACAGATGCGCCCTCTTTCATGCGACAGTTGTAAACGTACTTGAGAGCATCATGGTGGAGTTGATAGGACGATTGTCCAAACATCTCCTAGAGAGAATTCATAATCTCCCTCGCTGTAACCATGCTTTCATGTCTCTTAGCCAAAACTTCAGATAGCATGGCTAAGATATAGACACGGGCCTTAACATTGGCCTTTGTCCAACTGTCATAAGCATCCTTTATTGCTTGGGATGTATTACGAGCACGGGCTGGAGGACAATCCTTCGTTAAGACGAAGCGCAGAGCACCGACAAGAAGAATCGTACTCAGGTTCGACTTCCGCATAGCGTAATTTTCGTCGGTTAATTTCTCATTTTTAAGCAGAGAGACAATTGAGGAACACATTGTTGAGATTAAATTAACAACGATCGTATTAGTTATCTTTGCCTTAACTCATCATAGAACCCTAAGACTATTGATTTAGTTTTGGCTGATCACCCTTCGTTGGCTATTGCTCTAAACCTCTGAATCATTAATTTTATAACTCTTATAAATTTTAATGATTATCCCTATAATAAACTTTATATGGTTTAATTAATTAACAATCAAATTCATATTAATCAATAAACCATAACATTTGCATTTCACAACTTAATATAACAATTATATTAAACTATGGATGTGTCATGCTTAATGCAAATAGATTTTCATATTTTATTAATATAACTCCTTATATCATGCAAATCATGAAAATCACCCCAAGCATCCATAAGACATTAAATTAAATATAACTCTTTATATTAAAGCTATGTAATGTCATGCCACATGCTTATTGTAATTCAAATATTTAACATAACCATTATATTAAATTACTCACGAAATTCATCCATCATGCATTAATATCATACATTATAACATTTATAATATATTAAAATGCATGATCATGTTTAACCTAAGGTGGGATTTAATCTAAGTGACATCCACAAAGCATTTAAATAGCAAATGAACCGATAATTTGGCCCCTAGGATAAAATAAAGCAATAAACTACATTAATTTAGCATAATTTTATCTAGTAAGTCTTCTTTCGCTCCAGGATTGGACCAAAACGACCCAAACCGACCCGATCCATCTCGAACCGGCCTCAAAAAAAAAAACTCGAACCAAGCCATCTTAGCACGAACCGGAGCCAACCCATTGAACCGGACTGAACCAAACCGCCTACACCACTTGAAAACCCTAGCACCGCCGCTGGAACTCGACGCAGCGTCGAGATGCCGTCGCGTTTTGCGTGTCATCAGCGTCTCGACGCTGTTGCGTCTAGAGGAGAAATCTGGAGAACTTCACGGTTGTTCTTCCGTTTTTGGCTAAATTTGGTCTTGATCTTCATCGATTTTTTAGCTTAATCTATAACCTGACTTACAATTGACTCGAATTTACATATAATTGCCCAAAAACACAAGGGCCCTTACAATTTTGATCATACCAAAGCAGTAAATTCTAAGGTCAAATTTATCGAAAACATTCATTCGCAAAATTACATCCACCATGCAATTAATCCCACCGAACCAATGCAAATTTTAGAAAAACAAGATTAGATCTATGATCGACTCTGATACCAATTGAAGGGATTGTAATTCGGTAATTACGTAAAGCGAAAGCATGATTGGGATCGATTCGTAGTTAATTATTTTTAATCTAAAATACCAATACATTGGCAATAAACATAGAACTATTCTAGATTTATATTAAGGCTAGGCATACAAAAATATCATATCTAAATCTAATTTATATAGTAACAAGTTACTTACTCTCGTTGACGACTCATATTAAATTCACCAACTTTTTGTGAAATAATCATGAACTACTGTGAACACCACCACTATGGCTACACCAGTATGACTCTAAGACTTCTAGAGGTAGGATACTTGTGGGAGTCTAGAGGGAGCCTTCAGGGGAATTCTCTGAGAGTAGGAGAATGAATGGGATGCCTTTCACCCCACCCCAGGGGTCTTATTTATAGGAAAAGACCAAGACCTTTTTCTTATAGGAAAAGGTCATGAATAAGAACAAATCTATTATCTTATTCATATCTAATTTTAATAGATAATGAATTCATTCCATAATTAATTAATTACCCAATTAAATATCATATATTTAATCTTAGGGATTTTATTAAATTATTTATATTAATATGAATCTAATTCATATTAATTTTTTGAACTCTTTCAAATATTTTCTCTCAAAATTATTTTTTTAAAAAATGAATTCAAAAAAATTATATTATAAAGTTTCATGAACTTTATACTATAATGTATCATCATACATTATATGATTCCCCTAAATAAATTGAACACTTTTAATTTACAATTTATACTTAATTGCCTCAAGTCTCTTTACGAGCTACCAGTGGGACCTAATGGACCTGCAGATCAGAAGATCCAAAGATATGAGATTTAATCTGCTAAACTAATTAAACAATTAATCAATTTTCGTTAACTGTGAGTTCACTCCACTAAAGATCCACAGTTGCACTCTTCTCACTGCAGACATAATTCTGTTTCCACGGATGTAGACCAATAATAGCAAGTTAGTCCTTCACGAGTGTTTGTAACTCCAGCTAGGTCAAATTACCGTTTTATCCCTGAGTTACCTCTACCTCCTTAAGTACCAGTGCTCCTCTAATGAACAACCTGTTTGTGGTCCAACCATCAAACAGAAACCCCTCATGGGCCAGTGAGAGGGTAGGGCCCTTTGCTCAAGACCCGGAGACACCACTTAAGGGAACACTCATCTACTTCCTCAAAAGTTGGGAAGGGGACCTAATGGATAACGTCAACCACCTCAAACCATTTCCCTAAACTGAATTTGAATTAATTCAATTTCTATCCATCATATTGTTCCAAAGGTTAGTCTCGAGCTAGCAAGGGAACCTAATGGACCTACAGATCATGGGCTCCAACGGTACGAGGTTTAACCGACTAAACCATTTTAACCTAGTTAACCAACATCCGTTAACTACCGGGATACTCCACTATAGCCTAGTAGTTGAACTCCCCTCACTGTAGATATATTTCCGTCCACTACTCGATATAACCATGATTAGTAAGTTAATCCTTCGCAGGCCGTTTGTTACTATAGCTAGGTAGAATGTCTGTTTTACCCCTATAGTACATCTTAGTTCCTTAAGTACAATGGTCTTCTAATGAACAACTTGTTTATAGTCCAACCACAAAACAAACTCCCTCTCAGGCCAACGAGAGAGTGGGGCCCCTTGTTCAAGCCTCGAAGTCAGCACTTAAGGGAACAACCTCTCTATTATCCCTGAATTGGGTAGGAGTGAATTTCGTCTTGCTATACTATGTCCCCAGCTATCCATCTAGTCTTATCCCCAAAATGCTAGGTTTATTGAATGGCACTATTGGACCACCTTCACCCATGCAGATCAAAAGATAATCCTAAATGAACATGAGTTCATAGCAGGCTCAGGATTAAGATAGAGTTACCTTGGTCATCGCATGAAATAGTCAGTCTTAACAGTAAACGACGTTATAAAGTAAGAGTGACTTACTTCTCGGTCCTGTCTTGTGTAAACCTATTTTACACAGGATGCCCCTACCCACATGTCTCTACATGAACGATCCAGGATCACGTCGTTTGTCTGATTCGCAGAGTAGGCTGCATCCATAGTGTTACCAGGATAAGGTACCCAACCTTATCCATTTACTATAGACCATTTAGGTTATATACTCAAACTTGATCCATATCTATATCTATGATATAGTTCGAGTATTTCATATTATAACCATGGATGTTTCTATTGGATTTAAGATATAAAATAAACAATTTCACTGAATAACATATTTACTTACAAAAGAATAACAAAACTTGAGTTTTAGGACATAAACCCCAACAAATGGTAGACTTATTGAGTCAATCAATTGTTACATTTACTATCTACGAGTTTTAGGGCATACAACCCAACATCTAACACTTCCATTCTTTATAGTTTTCCCCACATCATCATAAATAAATCACAATTGTTAAGGTAAACAACTTCATTCATGTAATTGAAAGACGATGTAAAAATCCACAAAGACCCATTCTCTTTATTTCCACAAAGACATACTTTCCCTATTGTTAATTGAAATTTTAAGGACCAAGAACAACCGATTTGTTTGACCGACTCCAATTTCTTAGTTTTGTCATCTTTTTCCATTTCCTCATTTTTCATTCGCACAAACAAATTTGGGTTTTCTAGTTCCTTTTCTTTCTTTTGCATGAACAACTCAAAACAAGGAATACCCATAAAGATCTATGCAATTTCTTGAACTATAGAAAGAACCCATACGATTTTGAGCATAAAGAGAAGAACCCATGAACTATCTTCTAAGTTTTCCATTTTTCCAAGTTATTCTAAAGACAAATATGACTTACCAATATGAATCCTTGCTTAAGAGTTTCTTTGAACAATTTTCGGCGTTAACCCAACCTTTTCCAGCAAGATTCTGACGAGATTTCGGCCACTTCCCCTTCTCCCTTTTCTCCTTCTTCCTCTCCCTCCATTTCACTCTTTCTTTCTCCCTTGCCCGATGGGTTTTCCCCCATTTCTTCTTTTTGTTTCTTCATGTGGCTTCCAACGGAAGCCACACAAACCCTTTTTTTTAAACTAAACTTTTAATAGTAATTGGGCTTGGGCCTTCCCCCTTTTCTTTTTCCTTTCTTTCTCCAATTTCGAAAAATAAAAAGTTCAATTTCCTTTCATCTTATTTTATTTCAAACTTTTTCTCCATCAAAATATCTCAAAACAAAATAACTTATTTGTAATGCTAAAGCACTAAAATGGGGTCTTACAGAGATAACATCCAAACTTCTCCTAGGGAGGATAAGCTAGTTCCAGTAATGTCGGTTCGAGTATGTTTGGAAAGACTAAACCAAGATTTAATTCTCAACCTCAGCAACAGTACAAGAATTTTCAACCAACACAAGCACAAAATACCATGTAGAACTCAAATTTGGAGACTTGGTTGAAGGACCACATCAGTATGAGAAGCCTTCTCTGAGTGCAATTCAATGGTCTGATGAGATTTGCTTAAAGATCTTGGAGGTTCTGTGGATTATGTCGATTCGACCCAGATGTGGCCGCAAATAGCGGCACATTTCCATGGCTGCTCTGCTCTGATCTTCTTTCAGCTTCCTTTTTCAGATGCAGGCGCAATTGTGGGCACAATTAGGAGCTTTTAGAGACTTCTACATAAAACTAACAAAATTTAACTTTTTCTTAACAAAATTGAATATTTTTACATCTTTTGAGTACAAATTACACACTTATAAGGAATTAAGACATGTTATACTTGCTTTTGCATAAATTTACTTAAAATAATATGAAACTAACATTAACAAGTTACGATCTAAACGATAAACTCGATTTTTAAGGCTAAATAATGCACATAAATGAGCATTATCATTGACCATTCTCGACGTTTATATTCGGGGCTTGGCGTCATTTACGTCGTTCAGCAAAGGATAAGAAATTCAAGTGAGTTCCTTTCTTGATTAAGCTCCCGTTAGCGTTTATTGGTATTTAACATTTGACCCATGACTAATTTCATCCTTTTTCAGTGTTACATACTCGACTTTGGCCTTAAAATTCTACAAGTTGTGCAATTTAAGATGTTGTCCAGCGAAGTGCTTGGGACATTTTAGATGAACTGTTCTTAATCTCGAAACTCTTAATTTCACTTAATCTTCAAACTCTTAGGGTCCGTTTGGAATACATTTTAATTTAAATGTTTTTCAATAATGCATTTTTTAAAAAAACATTTTGTATAAAAATGGTTTAGAATTTAAACACTCATATGTTTGGTTACATTTGTTCACAAATGTTTTTAGACACAATTTATTGTATACTTAAAAACTCTTTTTAAAGAAGTTGGTTTCAAGTGTTTCTCTCAAAATAGTTTATTTCTCAATCTCATTTTCTAATAAGTCATGCTTAGTGGTTGCCAGACACTATAAATTTCTTCAAAATGATTTTTTTTCAAAATTAAACACTTGAAAAGTTAAACCAAACACACCGTTAATCTCTAAACTCTTAATTTCACTTATGCGCTTACTTTGTTATTTGAGTTTTTCTGTTCGAAACGAAGTAGACCCTCACAATACAACTCAAGAAATAAGAGAAGAAGATTGTTCTCTCATTCACTCAAGATTGGAGAAACTAGAACTTGAATATTACTTTATTTTATTGGTTTGCTTGCTTAGAAATGACAAATCCTACACATATTTATACTAGTAGGAAACTACATCAAAAGTCATCAATGATAAATGCTAATACATGTGAATTTTCACCAATACATGAACATTCATCATGTATCTTGTAATTCATGTATTCAACTATTCCTTGAACCTCAACTATTCATGAATCTAATTAAATGTGATTCATGTTCCTTGAATTATGTCTAGATTAATTTTAACATCCCCTTAATCTAGACTTGAGCAACTCCAAGCTTTTCTTTAAACTTGACAAATGAGTCAAACTTCAGTGCCTTCGTAAAAATATCCGCCACCTGAACTTGAGTCTTGCAATGCTTCACCATCACTTCTCCATCTTTAACCAAGTCTCTGATAAAATGATACTTGATTCTAATATACTTGCTTCTTCCATGGAAGACTGGATTTTTTGATAATGCAATGGCAGAGCCATTATCGCAAAATAAAACAGTCTAACTTCTTTGAGCACACTTCAATTCTTTCAACATCCATCTAAGCCATAAAGCTTGACATCCAGCTGCAAATAAAGAGATATATTCTACTTCGGTGGTAGAAAGAGCAACAACAGGTTGTTTCTTTGAAGTTCATGAAAAAACACCCGAACCAATGCTAAAGACATAACCAGATTTACTTTTATGATCATCAACATTACCACCCCAATCACTATCACAAAAACCAACTAACACTGAGTCTGGAACTTTCTTGTAATGAATTCCAAGATTTCTGGTGCCAATAATGTAACGAAGCACTAGCTTACCTGCTTCCCAGTGACTTCTTTTCGGACTCGTCATGAATCTGCTTAACATACTTACAACAAATAGAATATCAGGTCTTGTTGCAGTGAAGTACATCAAGCTTCCAACTAAGCTTCGATATAAGCTTGGATCAACATCTTCAACAATATCATTATTGCTAAAATTCAAATTTGCATCCATGGGAGTGTTGCAAGGAAAAACATTTTCCATCTTGAAATTTTTCAACAAATCACCAGCATACTTTTGTTGTGAGATGACAATCTCTCCATCTTTTTTATTGACTCCAATTCCCAAAAAATAATGGATGAGACCCATATCACTCATCTCAAATTCCCTTTTCATGGAATTCTTAAAATCATCACACATCAATTTATCATTTCCAGTAAAAAGAAAATCATCGACATATAATGAAACAATAAGAAATTTGTTATACTTATCTTCTATGACATAGAGTGCATGCTCATATGGACACATTCGAAATCCTGTCTTTATAAAGAAACTGTCAATGCGACTGTACCAAGCTCGCGGAGCTTGCTTCAATCCATGTAAGGCCTTTTTCAACTTGTACACCTTCTCTTCTTCTCCTTTTTTCACATAATCCAAAGGTTGTTCAATGAATATCTCTTCCTTCAAGTATCCATTCAAAAAAGCGGATTTTACATCCATTTGATAAACTTTCCACTCATTTTGAGCAGCCAAAGAAAAAATTAATCGAACTGTCTCAATTCTTGTCAAAGGAGCAAAGATCTCTTCATAATTTACACCCTATTCCTGCTTGTAGCCTTTTACAACAAGTCTTGCCTTGTATTTTTCAACTTCACCATTTGACCTCAGCTTTGTTCTGTATACCCATTTTACTCCAAGAACTTGTTTGTTTACTATAAGATTCATCAACTCTCATATTTCATTTCTTTTTATTGCATCAATTTCTTGATCCATTGCAATCTTCCATTTTTCATCTTGGATCGCCTCATCAAAATTTATAGGATCAACACCGAAATATATTGCAAAATCAGCAACATCATCGTCAATTTTGTTAGTAGCATTATAAATTTCTTGAATACTTCTCATTCTCCTTGGTGACATATCATCATCACTTGTGGAAGATGCCGATGCAGATGAAGGTGATGCCACTGTCTGAATCTCTACTTGCTCCGAGTCTTGAGCATCACCATTCCCATCCATGCTAACATGAAATGGACTTTCAGCTTCTCCAACAACATCCTAGTTCCAGGATTCATCTTCATTGAAAATCACATCCCGACTGATAATAATCTTTTTCGACAAAGGATTATACAACCGATAAGCTTTAGAATTTTCGCTATAGCTTACCTTAATACATTTTTCAGATTTATCATCTAACTTGTCTCTTAGCTAATTTGGTATATGAGAATAAACTATGCTCCCAAAAACTCTCAAGTGACTAACACATGGTTTCTCACCACACCATGCTTCATAAGGAGTCATACCTAGAACACTTTTTGTTGGAGCTCGATTCAAAGTGTAAGCACTACATGCAATAGCATCTCCCAAAAACTCATTTGACATCTTTTTTGCTTTTAACATACTTCTTGCCATCTCCATGATTTTTCTATTCTTTCTCTCTGCAACTCCATTCTGTTGTGGAGTCATTTGAGTTGTATGTTGATGATGAAT
This sequence comes from Luffa aegyptiaca, assembly GCA_017139565.1. Classification (NCBI taxonomy): domain Eukaryota; kingdom Viridiplantae; phylum Streptophyta; class Magnoliopsida; order Cucurbitales; family Cucurbitaceae; genus Luffa; species Luffa aegyptiaca. The sequence continues at coordinate 41,224,215 of CM029407.1, forward strand.
ACCTTGTTCCTTGAAAATTTTATCAAAAACTATATATTCTCCACCACGATCAGATCTCAAAGTTTTTATCTTATGGCCACTTTGATTCTCAACTAAAGCTTTGAAAGATTTAAAACATTCAAATGCTTCACTTTTTTCTTTCAAAAGATAAATCAATAACTTTCTGCTAAAATCATCAATGAAGGTTATGAAATATCGATTACCTCCATTTGATAGTGTACACATGGGACCACACAAATATGTATGAATCAACTTAAGAGGTTTGGAGGCTCTCCCAGGCTTTACCGGTTGGAAACGGATCTCGGTGATGTTTTGCAAGTATACACACTTCACAAATATCTGTCATATGGTTGATATTTTGAATGCCTCTCACCATATGACTTTTGCACAAATACGATAGTGATCCGAAATTCAAGTGACCATATCGAAAATGTCAAAGCCAGGATGGATCCTTCAATATGCTGCTAAAACACGAGATTTGACCATATGTAAATTTGAGAGGAAACATCTTATTACGAGTCATCTTTACTTTGGCAATAAGAACACCAGTCTGATCTTTGATTGCACACACACCACCTTCAAATGAAACTTTTAGACCTCGCTCAAGCAGTTGGCCAATACTCAAAAGATTATGCTTCACACCTGGAACATAGAACACATCCACAACTCGTTTTGTGCCTTTCTTCGTCTTATCGAGAATATCACCTCGGCCTTTGACTTGCAATGTTGTATTATCACCAGTTTTCACTTCACTTTGGAGAGATTCATCCAAAGTAACAAATATACTTCTATTTCCTGTCATGTGGTTACTACAAGCACTATCAAGATACCATATAGACTCTACAACATCGTCTTGAGCACTACATGCAAGAAATAGAACACCTTCATCATTTTTCTCCTCTTTATACATCATGGTGGAATTTCCTATCTCCATTTTTCGGTGCCCAACAATCTGCTTGAAAATTACCATACTTTTTGCAATTGAAACATTGAATGTGAGAAAAATTACCACGACCACTTCCTTGATTTCTGCCAAAGCCTTTTCCTCTTCCTCCTCTTCCTTGAGATGAAGAAGAGCTTTCTTGTTGATTTTCAGAATTCATATCATTTCTATTATCGTAGCTTCTTCCACCTCCTCCTCTGCCACGACCACCACGTCTTCCACGAGAACCACCTTTGAATGAAGTCTGCATCTGAAATGCTTCCTCAGGATTAACATCAAATTGCTTCAATCTAAGCTCATGGGATTGAAGAGAACCCATCAAGCTATTTACTGATAGTGTAGATAAATCTTTTGATTCTTCAATTGCAACGACAACATGCTAAAACTTTCTTGGCATATTTCTAAGAATCTTTTCAACAACTCTTTGATCACCCAATTCTTCTGCATTTGTTCTCAAACTGTTGACAATCGCAAGAATACGATTGAAAAACTCTTCCACAGTTTTGGTCTCTTTCATCTTAATGCAATCAAATTCAGATCTGAGAGCTTGTAGTCTTACCATCTTTACCTTATCTTCTCCTTGATAGGTGAATTGTAAAATATCCCAAGCCGCCTTTGCAGAAGTAACTGTTGAAATTTTTTCGAAAACATGTTCATCAACAGCTTGATAAATGAAGAACAAAGCCTTTTTGTCTTTCTTACGATTTTCTCTCAACTCGACAAGTTGTTGACTAGTGAGCTCGTTCTGATTCTCAACTTCAGTGTATCCTCTTTCAACAATATCCCACAATTCTTGTGAGCCATATAACACTTTCATTTGAATGTTCCACTGATTAAAATTTTCCCACTAAATCTTGGGAGTTGGGGTTGCAGCATGTTACCACTTGAAGCCATCTCTGATCTTAGCTCTGATACTACTTGTTGGAAACGAAGTAGGCCCTCACAATACAACTCAAGAGATAAGAGAAGAAGATTGTTCTCTCACTCACACAAGATTGGAGAAACTAGAACTTGAATATTACTTTATTTTCTTGGTTTGCTTGCTTACAAATGACAAATCCTACACATATTTATACTAGTAGGAAACTACATCAAAAGACATCAATGATAAATGTTAATACATGTGACTTTTCACCAATACATGAACATTCATCATGTATCTTGTAATTCATGTATTCAACTATTCCTTGAATCTCAACTATTCATGTATCTAACTAAATTTGATTCATGTAACTTGAATTATGTCTAGATTAATTTTAATATTTTCTTTCTAATTATCAATGACTATTTCATTTTATGAAATTTTGAGACTTTAAAGTATTATTTTATATATTTATAAAGTTTGGTTGGGATTCCAAATAAAATGGACCTTGCAAGCGGTCTAGCTGGATCAACTTCGAGTTAGGTCGACTCGGCTCAACTTTCTCTAGCATTTACCCATGTTAGACCTTGCTTTTTCGACCCTCGTTTTTTTTCCAATTCACCTTTCCTTATTTGCGCTCCTCCTTCATTCTTAGGGTAGTTAGATTATCCAAATTTTACCATAACACAACAATAAAAAATTCGAATGCTTGATGAAAGGTCAGGAAAAATTAATAATTTTGTTAAGAAAGAATAAATTAAAATATCAAATAGAAAAATGCAATAAAGGATAGAAGTAAATAGAAATAGATTTTTTTTTTTTTTTTTTTTTTGTGTTTGTGAATATGGTACAGAATAAAATAAAATTATTTCAATCAAAAATGAAATTAATGTGTCGTCATTTGAAAATGAAATGAAAATACATAATGGTGACAACCATTGAGGAAAATATCATAACAATACCTACATTTAGAAATAACTTTATTGGATTACCATCTCACTCGAGACCATTCAATTTTATCCTTTCCTTTATTTCCCATTTGGTATTTGAACTTTTTCCCCCTCATTAAGTACATAAATATTAATAAATATAAATAAATAGATATGCTAAGACTTTAATATTTTTTAGTTACTTTTCATCCTTTAGAATAGATCCATACAATTTTTTAAGGTAGAGAATGTCTTCTATACAAATAGTACGTATTTGTTATATGTACATACAATTTAACTATGTTTAAAGATCAATAACCCATTGAATAATGACAGGAAGTCTAGAACAAAAAATCAATGGAACGATGAAGATATTGATTAGATAATTTAAAATAAAAAAATTTAACTGAAAATATTAAAAATGAAATACCTAAATTTTGTGTAATCTTTTAATCTTAATTTTGAAACATACAAGAGAGAATGTATATGATGTAACCAAGGATGAAAAAATCACCAAAAGTCACCGAGATAACGGTGATATATTGAAAATTTCAAGGGTCCGATAGAGATATAGGGGAGCATCATACAGAAATCATCAAAATTAGGTCCAAATAAAATACAATACTTTTGCATTGTATATGCATGTTTGCTCAGTTAGTTTAACACTCGTAATTTTTGCCTCTCTTCCCTCGTGGTGTGGGTTCGAATCCTAGCCTTAATTTTTTGTGTCTGTTTTTTCTTTCCCTCATCTGCTTCTCTCTCCATTCTTTTTTCTTTCACTCATCTCTTCTTTTTACTTCTTACAATTACAATTTTTTTTTTAAATTCACTCTATTTTTTCTTTTCTTTTTGTGTTACATATTTAGCACATAAAATATATATATTAAAAAAAAATAGATAACAACTGCCTTAAAAATAGGGTGCGAACAAGAAAATTAAATCGGGGTATATTCGGAAGAAAAATCATATAATTAAAAAATACAAAACAGTTTAGCCATTATTTTCATTGGTTGGAAAATTTTCAAAAGTAAATTTGGCATGTTTATCTACAATCAATTAAGGAGAACTATCTAAAAAGATAATATGGAAAGTAATAAGATAAAAATGAAATTTCAAATTTTATCAAACCAATCTAAACAATAAAGTCAAATTATTATTATTTTTAATCTAATAGGTAGATGTTTAGTATAGACTAGTAGGCAAACACGTGCATAGCACGTGAAATTTGTAGTTTATTTTAAAATACAAATAAATGAAAACATTGAGAAAATAGTAAAAAAAAAAAAAAGATAAATTATATTAAATTTAATGAACAGAAGCATAAAGTTTCAACATCTTATTATTGTCTATATAGATAAATTAGAATTTAATTTTATGTTATATGAAAACTTTAGTTGAAATTTAGATTTAAATGATAAATTTGAAGGTGTTAGTATCTAACATGCAGAAGCAATTTTGGATCTTAGGCACGTAATAACATCAATTTGATCATACAAAACAAGCTGTCCAAAGCTACTAAAACAAAGTTTTGAATACGAACCTCTTTGTAGCTCAAAATTGGACCAATTGTTGTGTTGTTTTTCCTCACCAACTAATCACGAACCACCACAAGATCTTCCTTGCTATTCCCAGACCTTTGGAATGGATTGTGGGATCCTCTAGTGATTGGAATTGGAAGGAAAAGTGCTTGAGTTTCAAGCTTTATGGAGTTATGAACTTATGGGTTGGAGAAGCAAAATTGGCAGCGTAACACTACACAATTTTCATACTTTTCTTCAGCCATTCCTACTCTATATATAGAGGAAATTATGCAAATCAAAACCCCCAAAATTGGACACATAAACCACCACCTCCTAAAATTAATTTTAATTTTGAATTAATTAATTCAAAATTAATCTTAATTTTATTCTTAAATATAATTCATAATTATATTTCTATTTTCCTTTTAAATATAATTCATAATTATATTTAATTCAAATTTTAATTATTTAAATAATTAATAATTAATATTAAATATTAAATTAATATTTTTGCCGCTAATACCGACCATCCTCAAAATTAATGTTCTCGAACATTAATCCCTATGTACGAGCTCAATATCAACTCTCTCTTTCTCAAGTTCGTTGGCGTCGTCGCTCTCAGTCCCCCGTGTTCTTGTGAATTTGGCATGTAGTTCCGCAACCTGTCTCTCTCCCACTTCGATTGTTTTGCCGGCGTTCTACTCGCTCCAACCATCGCGAGCTACCTTGATCGAAGCCACCTCGTCATCGTCTTCTCTCCCTCTTCTTCTACGTGCGCCAACATCTGTGAGACTCATGAGTTCGGTTTCTTCGTCTCCATCAATCTGTGCGTAAGTTCTTCTTCCTCGTTTTTTTTTCGTTTCCCATGGCTGTGGTCTCATAAATCTTTCCCTTGCTTTGTGTTGGTGTAGCAATCGCAGACAGCACGTTTTCAGCTTAAAAACCCACGCAAGCAACCTTTGTCCAGTGAATTCAATGATGTTATGGCCCTTCGTTTGACTTCAGTTCATGAGTTCCCAACACAATTCTTCTTCTCTTCAGCGTTCCGGTAAGTTGGCTTAAGACCCACGCTATTTTCGCAAGTTAAGCATATACCCATTAGGTGGTTGGACTTTGAATACGCTCTAAACTATGACCCATGCTCACTCATCACCGAATTTGATTTACCCACTCGTTGATAGCTTCAAATTTGCAGGTTTAAGGTTCCTCAAAAGCCAAACAGCGAGTGTTTGGGCTCGAAATTGGTTTTCGATGAATACCCACGACCCGAACGACCTTAAATCGGGTTACCCATAACCCATCGACTTTGGGTCCTTGGTTGTTGGGTTGTTTCGAATACAAACCAGCTGGTATTTGAGGTTGTTTGAGTGCTAATCGGAAAATTTCCAGCACCCTTTATTTCCCTTGTTAAGTCTCTTAGATGTTGTAAATTGGTTTCTAACCTTTGGAGAATCTTTGCTTGTAGTTCAAGCTCTTTTAGGCTCTTCGGGTTAAGGATCGAGTCGGTTTTTGTAAGAAACTCTACCTATGTACCTTTTAGGTTCTAATAGGGTGGTTAAGCTCAATTTTGATCTTTATATGTTGTACTTGTTGTTTGGAGCTTGCCTAGATTGGTTTATAAGCCCTTAATCTAGCTTAAGAGCATTTAGAGCTTCTGGTAAGTGGAATTCTACTTGTTGGGTCTGTTTGCCTGTGTGCTAGCATGATGTGTGCTTTATTGGTTTGGTTTTACCATATACTTTATAGATATGTATGTGTTATGTGTTCATGGCGAGTTTGAATACGTTGAGTTGTTGTGTTGAGCTTATATGGTGAAACTATTGTACTAAGAATGTTGTTTCATTGTGATTTATTGAAAAACGTGAACGTGCAGTCCATTTGATGTGTTTCATGACTTAATGCATGGCTTAGAAAACATGTTTGGTATGTGCATTATGGGTTGCATGTCATTGGCATAAAACATGGTTTAGAAGCATGATGAGTAGGATTCATGCATCCTAGTGAGATTGTGAGGTCAGAGGGCCTTGTGTGATTAAAAAGGAGAGTTAGGTGAATACCAGGTGCCTCGGGTAAAAATGGTCGAGGGGTGGTATATCACCAATGGATTAAGAGGAGCATCAGGTGCCCTGGGTAATATGGCCAAGGGGCGATGTGATGAGTCTACACGTTGTGAAAGACTTCGGGTGCCTTGGGTAATATGGCCAAGGGGCAATGTACAGTTTGATTGTGAAGTCATCGGGTGCCTTGGGTAACATGGCCAAGTGGTGATGCACAGTTTGATTGTGAAGTCATCGGGTGCCTTAGGTAATATGGGCAAGGGTCGAACGCTGAGCGTCGTAGAGAAACGTCGAGGCCCTGGGTAATATGGTCAGGGGTCAGCGTGACTCGAAGGAGTCAGTCTCAGAGAGCTTTGTGAGGGCTATGAGTGTTGAGCGAGCTCGTGGAGCTAGAGAGAAAATCGAGTATGCATGGCATGGTGCGAAAATTCATGTGTTAGGTGCATCGTTGTTGCACGACTGCATTAGTTGAGTTTGTTTTATTGTGTTGATTGTTTGCCTTGTATTTGAGGCATGAGATTATGATTGAAAAGCATGATAATTGTCTTGTATATGTATGTTGTTTGATGGCTCTTCAGGTATGAGCTACTTACTCAGTACCGTGGTTTTGTACTGACCCACCACCAGGTTTTGCAGGTTATGAGATCATATCCGGACTTGGTGATGAGGAGGAGGCTTGAAGGAAAAGACCATTAATTATCTAGTTATGCTAATTCAATTTTGTGTTTAAAGTTTTAGATGTATTTTTTTAAACCGATATAGTCATTGCTTAACTCGTTTGTAAATCAATATAGTTATTGTTTAACCCGTTTGGCAGTTGTAATAGACTTAAGTTGTCGTTTCTTTTATTTAGGGCGTGTTGGCCTTATTAACTGCACTTGTTACGAGATCTGACTCGTATTATATTCACTTGAGTGTTGGAGTTAGTGATCTTATTTTATTATGTTTGGGATGTTGACAAGCGAAGTTGAAGTTGTGATCTGGATTAAAAGTGTCTTTCTTGTTTTTAGGTGTTTAAAATTTTTTGTTAGCTATAATTACGTCGTTATGTTGCCGAAATTTTCGGGGCATCAAGTTGGCATTAGAGTAAAATTTTAGTAATGTTCCCTAGTTTAGGTTGAATTTTGGGGGTCGCCCATGTAATATAAAACGGAAATATTCCGAGTATCGAATCCACACGGAGGTGTAATGAAATTTAAGCAAAGCAAATGGTTTTTGAGCACCAAAAGTACTTAGAAAAAATATTATTTAGGGAACTAATCTTGATGCTAAAAAAAAAAATTGAAAATTAAAGCAATTTAAACAACCTTTCTGCTATCCCTAATACGAGTAGGAGTGAATTTCTTCTTGCAAAACTATGTCCCCAATGATAGCAAGCATAACGAGCTTTATTTCCCGATATATTTTAGTTAGTCTTTGAGTGGTTTTGGGCCAATTTAATGCACTGTCATGTTCTTTTTGTAGGAATTGATTATCGGAATCATAATAGAGAAATTGGAGATATTGGGGTGTTCGGGCGCTAAAAAAGAAGCAAACAAAATAAATAAGGAAAGATTTTGGAGCTGCCCAACCAGAGAAGGCATTAGGCGTGAATCTGCGACAGCGTAGCGACGCTGTCCTAGAGCGTCTCGACACTGTCAAAATTTCCCTTGTTTACCGAAGGCGACAAGCGACAGCGTCGCGACGCTGTCGGCAAATTTCTTATATAATCATCACTTTCTTACACGACCAAGGGGAATTGAATTCGTTATGTTTTAGCCCTAATTTCGACTAGAGACCTTTTGTGGGAGCTGAAGTAAGACCAAGGGGAGGGAATCAAGCGAGAAAACGTGGAGAACGTGACGGGGACGTGTCAGTTTCAACGGATTCAAGTTTTCCTTTCTCTTTCCCTTACCTCTTGTAGTTTTAATGGCTTTTTTTGCAATTAGTGTTTGTGGTTTAAAGACTATGAATTGCTAGTTGTTTGTCTTAGGGCTTGTTGTAGTTGTTTTAGTTGTTGGATTGATTTTTGGTATGAATGTGTTGTTATTTTATGCATGCAATTTTGTGTAATGCTTTTAATTACTTGATCACTAATTGAATGATTTAAGTGTTGAATCTAACTCGGGAGAGGGGATTTGGCCTAAGACTTACCTTGTTTAATTGCATTACTAGAGTAGAAATTATAACTTTGTGATGGGATTTGGAATATCTCTAGAAGTATAACAAGGACTAAACCGAATAATGTCTTGCATGTTAATGAACTTAGATAGGGATATCAAGTTAGTTATATGCATGAGAATCAATTATACTCGGGAAAGGTAATCGTGATAAAAATTTCCTTGGCTTGTAGAATAATTGCACAATAAATTCATTCCAATTAATCAATCCTCAATCTCAAATGATGAAATCAATTCCCTAAGAGTCTTTCCATTTGAGTCTCCACTTTTATTTTATGTTTTTTGTCTTTAAATTTATCTTTTGCTTTAAATCAATCCTCAATCTCAAATGATGAAATAATAACTGTCACAAATTCTTCTTCTCCTAAAAATCTATACTTCAAATCCGCTGGGAGTGGCTTGAGTTCTAGCGTAGGGTGTTGCGCTATGGAAGGTAAGGTGGGGATTCTTTCTTTGAGATCTAGAGCATGGATAGTTTCTGAAGGTTGCGCTAGAATTTACTTTTCTTCCTCCTGTTCTTCCTTGTCCTCTTCTTTCGTGGTGTTGAACGCATTTGATTGTAGTATTTCCCACGGGAAACATACATCTATGCGAGCTACCATGTCGCAGTCCTTGTTGTCATCGGGGTATTTTAATGAAGTGAGTACATTAAAACCCACTTTTTGATCATTCATGCGCATGGTAAGCTCCCCTTTTTGCACGTCTATCAATGTTTGGTCGGTTGCAAGGAACGGTCTTCCCAAAATAATGGGAACTTCTTGGTCAGCTTCATAATCAAGTATGATGAAGTCTGCAGGGAAAATAAACCTGTAAAATTTTACCAAAACGTCTTCAATTTTTCCTTCGGGGTGGACCACAGATCTGTTTGCCATTTAGAGCATGATAGTGGTCGGTCTTGCTTCTCCAATTCTTAGACGCTTGTAAACTGATAATGACATTAAATTTATACTTGCACCTCGGTCACATAAGGCCCTGCCAACATCGATTCCTCCTATCGAACAAGGAATCGTGAAGCTTCTAGGATCTTTCAATTTAGGTGGAAACTTGTTAGCAAGTATTGCGCTACACTCACTTGTCAACGCAACGGTCTCAAATTCTTTCCATGGTCGTTTATTCGTCAGAATGTCTTTCAAGAACTATGTGTAGCTTGGCATTTTCTCCAATGCCTCCACAAGTTGAATGTTGATGTGCAGCTCTCGCAAGACATTTAAAAATTTCTTAAACTGGGCTTCGTAATTTTTCTTCCTTAATCTTTGAGGAAAAGGTACTACGGGCTTGTATGCGTCAAGCTCCTTTTCTGCGTGAGCCTCCATCTTTTTGGGCTATTCTTCTTCAGCTACTTTTTCTTCTTGCGCCTGGTTGCTGTCTTCTACGGTTGCATTTTTGGTCAAATTTTCCTGCGTTGGCGCAGGGTCATTTGCCTGCAACTGTCTTCCACTGCGAAGAGTTACAGCATGACAGTGCTTTTTCCCTTTTGCGTCTTCCGTATTGCTGGGTAATGCTCCCGCAGGTCTATTCTTAAGCTCTGACGCAAGCTGTCCTACTTGCATCTCCAGACTGCGCAAGGATGCAGCCTGGCTCTGAACCACCGCATCATTTTTTGTCATATATTCCTCCTGACTCGCCATAAATTCTTTCATCATTGTTTCTAGAGCATACGAGGATGATGCTATTTGGTTTCCACCGTCTGTGTTGATATTGTGCTGAAATTGTCCCTGCGAGGATTGTTCATTGTTAGAATTACATAATCTGGGCGTAGGGTTTACATTACCTTGTTGTGGCTGTTTATTTGCGCCACCATTCCATGAAAAGTTTGGGTGATTTCTCCATCCTGGATTGTATGTATTTGAAAATGGGTTGTTCCGTACAGCTCCTTGCGGTCCAACGTAGAAAACTGATTTTGGGTTTGAAGGACACTGGTCATGCGTGTGTCCCTCTCCGCAGAACCCACACCCAACTGCCTTGAGTTGCGCGATCAAAGGTGTTGTGCTAGCCGTCAGTGCATCCATTTTTGTTGTCAACACATCAATCTTTGCATTGACAAAAGTCATTGAATCAACTTCAAAACTTCTCGAGCTAGTTTTAATGGGTCTTCTTCTTCTGTCTTCCACAGTGCCCGACTCGTAATTCTTGCGTGCAATCCGATCGAGGATTGCGTGAGCTTCATCATACGTCTTTCTGAGTAGCGCACCGTTTGCAGAGGAATCCACTAACACTTGCGAGTTCTTGTTAAGACCTACGTAGAAGGTCTCTAACTGAATACAGAGTGGTAGTCCATGATGCAGGCACCTTTGTAGTAAACTCTTGAAACGTTCCCACGCCTCACTCAGTGTTTCATCTTCCCTTTGCTCAAAAGTCATTATTTCCTTTCTCAATCTAGAGTTTGCGGTGGGTGGAAAGTATTTTTCTAAAAACTTCTCAGCTAAATCATTCCATGTTGCGATGGAATTTGCTGGCTGCTGATTTAGCCATACTTTCGCTGCATCTCTTAACGAATAAGGAAATAAGATGACTTGTAGCTCATGCGTTACTCCTGGAATAATAAATTTATTACAAATATCCAAGAATGACTTTAGATGAGAGTGGGGATCTTCTGCTGGGCTTCCTCAGAACTGTCCTGCAGTCGTCAGCATTTGAAACATAATAGGTTTTAACTTCAATCTTTCTGTTTCTAGAGTGGGCTGAACTATCCTTGGATTAAAATTACAGTTTGCAGGGGCTGCATAATCTCTGATTCCTCTGGCCCTATCATCGGCCGTTTGGATGGGATTTACTGGTCTGTTTAGTTGGTTGGGTGCTGCCATTTCTCCTGATTGTCTTCGAGCTCTTCGATTTCTTCTTCTTCTATGATATGTTCTGTCAATTTCTAGATCGACTTTGAAATCGATTTGTCGAGCAACACGCATGCAACCTCTGGTTTCCTAGAGAAAAAGTACTCAACAGGGAACACATTAAATAATATCAAACGGAGTGTTAGATCAGAAAAAAAAATTTAACGGCGCCAAAAACTTGATGGTTCGTCAGTATGCTTTAACAAATTAATAAAGATGTGTCGTAGATGTTTATCAATTCAAGTATAAATTGACAAAATCAAGTAATACCTAGTGAGCCTAGGGTCGAATCCACAGGGAAAGGTTATTTTCAAAATCTAATAATTACTACTGGTCTAAACTCAAAACGTGTGATATTATATAAAAGAATAAATAAGAGAATTGGAGATTCTGAAAAATAAAATTTGCATAAAGTAAAACATGCGACAAGAGTGAAAGAAAAAGTATTAAGGAGAATAGTATCAAGGTTGTTGCAGTCGCAACCTCATGCGTTTATAAGAACCTTGTAGCGCATACTTTGGTTAATTCATCCATCAATGCCTAAGTGAGATAAAATCACAAGTTTCCCTTCCGGTACTCCTTCTACGTTTGGCATAAAACTATCAATTGGTTATTTGGCTAGTTCTGCATAGGGCTTAGATCTCTAAAACTTACAAGGAATTGCGTTAGTCTTAACGCAGTCAAAGCTCATGCATGCACTATCTTTTAGCGGTAGTGTTTTAATGCTACCAAGACTACATGTTGTGCGCTAACTTGTTCTACTTAGAGATGTCCGCATGCATTACCTGTCAGGGATTTATCATACTGCTACCGCATCCGGTTGGCCAAGCGGGAGTTAGCAATGAAAATAGTATCGCAACTAAGTAGAAGGCAATTAATGTTTCACTTAAATCAAAGAATGCGCTTACAAAATATACTTATCACCGCACAGGTGCTTGCGCTAAGCCTGGAAGAAGAAAATTAGCCCATGCGAGCAAAACAAGACATCATGAAATAATACATTGCCAGCACAATTTTCCTCTGAATCACAACTTCCTGTGATTTCTCTTTCTCCTTTGTCTTCCCTCTCCTCTCTTGATCGAATGATGATCTCTTCCTTTGAGTAGGTGGCTTCTATTTATAGGCTAGGGAAGCTAACTTCTCCAAGTAACTTGCTTCTGTCACCAACGGCCAACTTGCAACTTCTCAACTTTTTTTCAGTCCACTTGTGTTAGTTGTGTCAGCGCTGTCTCCTTTCATCCATCTTGTCTGTCTCGTGATCATCTTGGGATGTGTGCCTGCGCAGAGAAGAAACTTGTAAAACAACCATATTAGTTGCGTTAGCGCCCTATATTTTATAATTTCTCACCGTATACATGAATATAGCGTACCGCATAAAATCATTACATTTTCCTTTCTTTTTGCACTGAAGCCAAGCATCATTGTTTCCTTTTGGCCTTGTTTTGGCTTAAGTTTAAAGGATAAATAACTTGCTTTTTGCAAGTTATCAACTATGATCTGCGTTGCAGATCTAGGTTTTCCTTGTTGGCACGTGGAGATGTGTGTGCTGCTTCGCCGGAGAACAAGAGGAAAAAAAGAAAAAGAAAGAAAAAAAGAGAAGAGAAGAAGAAATCGAAAAAAAAAAAAAGAGTCGTCGCCAGCCTTGTGATGATGAAGAAGAAGAAGAAGAAGAGAAATAAAGAAAGAAAATAAATTAAAAATAATAATTGTTTATTATTTTAATACATTTTTAATTTAAAATTTTGAAAAATATTTTTTTTAATAAAAGAATAGTGCCACGTCATCCACCCTTTAGTTTAAAAAAAAAAAATGGATGGAGAGACCAAAATGAAACTAAAACCAAACCTCATAGGCTAAATTGTTGAGTTTGAAAACTCAGGGACCAAAATGAAACCTAACCCAAACCTCAGGGACTAAAAGTATATTTTCCATAAAAAATCACTTAGAATTAATAATTAAATAAAATATTCTTCAAATTTCAAAACTGAAAATCAATTAGAATTAATATAATTAAATAAAAAATCTTCAATTTTTCACAACCGCTTTAACTTCCAAAAAAATGTTCAACTCAAATTAATATAATTAATAATTAAATAAAAAGGACAAATGAGGAATTTGAAAATTAAAAAGGGATAAATGGGGAAATCAAAAGTTTCTCCCTTTAAGCCCCTTTTAGATAGTACTACTAATCAAACACGTTCATAGCACGTGAAATTTATAATTTATTTGAAAATATAAATAAATGAAAACATTGAGAAAACAGAAATAAAAAAAAAAAAAAAAAAAAAAAGATAAGAAAAGAAAAGAAAAATTCTATTTAATTTAATGAGCAGAAGCAGATAGTCTTAACATCTTATTATTGTTGGGTTTTATGCCCTAAAACTCGTAGATAGTAAATGTAACACTTGACTGTTCAATAAATAAAGGATTATTCATTGCATGTTAATCTTGCCTAAAATAACCACAAATCCAATAAACGAAGATCCTCTGGCTATATAATGAATATTTTAGCTTTATATGGTGACATACAAATGGAGCAAGTTCAAGTAAATAGCCTAAACGGTCTATAGTATAGGGATAAGGTTGAACACCTTATCTTGGGGACACTATTGACGTAGCTCACTTTGTATTTAATACAAACGATGTGATCCTGAATTGTTCGTGTAGTGACATGTGAGTGAGGGCGTCCTATGCAATGAGTTTGTATAAGACCAGGACCGCGAGATAAGTCACTTTAACTTTATAACGTCGTTTACTGATGAGACTCCCTTATTTAAAAAAAAAAAAGGAAAAGAAAAAGGAAATCAATTTTTTTAATACCCTCAAAACTCTCCCTCTCCTGATTTTCCCTCTCTTTCTGTCTAACCCACACTCCTCTTTTCTCCTTTCCCTCTCAATAAAATAGGTAGTAGCGACCGCCTCCCTTTCCCTCTCTTGTTGATCTCCTTCTCACCGCTGTCCACCTGCCGCAAATTTGCAAACCAGTGTCGTCGCCCTCGATTTTTGTTGAGTCCTTTACATGCAGCGTGGGTGTATTTTCTCTCAATTTTTCTCTCCCCCTCGGTGTTTTTCCTCCTTTCCCTTCGATCTCTCTCCCTCAGCTTTGTCCTCACTTCGACGAGTGTAGCAAGTCGTAGACACGGTAGTCCAGTAACCTCATTCACGTTTACCGACATTATTGTAGTGTGGGTTCGAGCTGTGCTTTTCGGTGGGTTTTTCAGTCGTTGCAGCATGGGTCTTTTTTCCCTTTGCATTCTAGCGACCAACAATGCTCATTTGATTACCCATTACCCTCCATTCGAGTAGCAGCAACATGTGTTGTCTTTTTCTGGTGGATTTGAACATTTCCAGTGGGGTAAGCAAAGTTTCATGAAATTTTTGGGTGGTTTATAATGTTCGTTTGATTACCCATTAGCATTTGATTACTAATCTAAGGTACCCATAGAATATGGAGGTCGAATATTTACACAGGTGCAATATTAGAACCCGGGTAGCAAGTTGGCTTCATTTGGGTGAGTTTCAATCTTTCTAAATCAACTTTGCTTTTAGCAAAATTGTGGATCTCTTAGGGCCCGTTTGATAACCATTCCGTTTTCCGTTTTCTGTTTTTGTTTTTCTTTTTTTTAAAAACAGGGGTGTTTGATAACCATTTCTGTTTTTTGTTTTCTGTTTTTTAAAAACGTTTTTGAAATTATAAGTAAATTTCAAAAACCAAAAAAAGTAGTTTTTAAAAACAGATTTCTGTTTTTCAAAAACTCATTTTTCTTCTAATGCTTACTTTTCTCCTCTTTTACCTCTCTCTCCAACAAATTTCTTTCTCTATTTTTTTTCTCTCTAAAATTAAGTTTCTCTCTCTAAAATTTTCTCTCTCAAAACTTTTTTTTTTCTCTATAACTTGTCTATATCTAACAAACTTGTCAATACCTTTTCTCTCCTCAATAAACATGTTCTAATTTATCTTTTGGAGAAAAAAAAGTCACCAAAATTTTCTATCGCTACAACTTTTCTTTATTTTTCTAATTTATCGTTAGTTCTTTAGCATATCTTTTACTCTTAACTTCACTATCTCTCTAAATTTTATTTTTTTATTTAATTTTTTTAATCTAAAATTTATCGCTTTTACTCTAACTTGTTTTCTATTTTTTCTCTAACTAATATCTGTTCTCGAGTCTAACTAATATTCTTTCTTTAAACATTTTCTTTCATCTCTCTAAATTTTCTATGTTTAACTTTTCTCTCGTCTTTAAAAAAAAAAAAAGATTCTCTTGAAAACATTTATATTTGTGTCTCTAAATTTTTGTTTCAACGTCTTTACACATTTTTCTCTCTCTAAAATATCTTTTCATCTTTCTAATTTTTAAAAAACTGAAAACCAAAAACAGTTATCAAACAAGGTTGGTTTTCTATTTTTTAAAAACAGAAAACAAAAAACAGTTATCAAACATATGTGGTTTTTGTTTTTAAAAAACAGGAAACCAAAAACCAAAAACTGAAATGGTTATCAAATGGACCCTTAATTGTTGGAACCTCGTGTGTGAATCTAGACTGACTTGTTTGTGGTCATGAGTGGAGCCACATTGAGCTAATTGGATTTGTATAAGTCAAGAATCTCTTATTTTTCTTCCTCTGTTTCTGCTGCATCTTGTACATGGTCTACTAGGAAGTTGAGTGCAACCTTTACTTCTTCTTCTCTCAGCTTCCTTGATCTTTCTTCCTCCATCTTGTCTACTTCTTCTCTCGCCATGACCCTTGCTTCCTGCACTGCTTGAGCAATTAGGCCCATTCTTTCTTCTCTGGAAGATTAGCTTTTTCTCTTTCTAGCCTTGATTGGCGCTTATGCTTCGCCATCATTTTAATTCACAACTTCCTTAGAGAAGGGGTGGTGGTTTGTCCATGCATTTGCACTCCAGATGCGGACGCATCTTCTTTTGCTGGAGTACTAGCAGTCGGCTTTTCTTCGTCAGTTGCGGCCGCATAATCTGATTGACTTGCAGGAAAATCTTTTCGCTTCTTTTCTTCGACTGTGATCGTAACTGGCAAACTGTGCTCAACTTTTTCCTCATTCTTTTCTTCCAATCTCATGGATCTAGGCCTTCGAATTAGCATAACTTCTTCTTCCTTTTCCTCTGAATCTAAGGCAACTTCCTCAGTGGCCTTTCGTCTAACTTCCGCTGCTTGTCTCATATCTTTCTCCAACTTTTGATGTCGTGTTTCTGCATGAAGAGTTTGTGGGAGATCACCCTGCTTTCTCAACCGTTTAAAGGTTGAACGTGTGCTCACTTGTTAAGGAGACGGAGAAGAATCTGAATCCGCTTCTAGCTTCTCAAAAAGAAACCTTGGATGATTTTCTTGGAAGCTCTAGTTTCTTGGGTTGAGAAGTAGATGAAAGCTCCATCGCTCTTGGTATTGAATGAATGCGAGGCAGAAGCAGTCGCTGACGCTTTCTGATTGGAAATTTTTTTATATCCGATGGGTATGGTGGTCGGAACAGACAAGCGAAGATCGCGTGGAGCTTTTGGGTCGATAGAGACGTTGGGTGTTCGAATAAAAGTGGCTTAAGTCACCTTGCTGCCGCCTTAAATAGGTTTCCCATTTGGTGGCGCCATCTCTATGATATTAGAGTTATGCTCAGTTTGCGCCTGCAAATGTGTCACAAATTGCGGCTTGCAAAATAATCGGTCTTTAAGCTTAAGCCGAATTGCGATTGTATTTTCGGTGCAAACTTTTACCCTTTTTCACCTGCCTTCTCCTTTGACTAATTACTGCACACTTAGCCAAAATTTTTTAGAAAGTTCGTACCGACTAAGCTCTCAATAATGAAGAAGAATTAATCATAAGGAAGACATATGATAGAACACTAGTAGACCAGGAAAACACAAGTCTTAGTTAATTCAACCTCCAGGTCAAGCTCCAGGTAGAGGTGTTCCTTTTCAGTCAACTTAACTACCTCTTTCCTTAGACAAGCTTGTCCTACGACATGGTTCCCTCTTAACTAAGATTTGATTTCCTTGATTTTCCACCACATTATGCATTTTACTCAATATTTTTGAATTTTTATAAGAAAAGAAAAGACATAAATTAAAACAAAACAACACAACTTCAAAGAGAATAATATACATATTTACACAATCTCATACTTGAATCATTTTGGATTGATGAGGGTAATGGAGGCCTTATCCTTGCTCATGCCTTATCCCCAATAAGGTTTTACTCTTTGTCCATTCACCTTGAAAGTATGTCTAGCATTGTCATATAGATCCACTGCTCCATGTTTGTAGATCTTTGCTATTTTGTATGGGCCGAACCACCTTGATTTGTGTTTTCCTAGAAAGAGACTTAACTTGGAATTGAAGAGTAGCACGTATTGCCCCTCCTGCAGATTTTTATTCCTGATTTTCTGGTCGTGCCATTTGTTTTTACTTTTTCTTTATATATCTTTACGTTCTCATAAGCTAGGTGTCTCCATTCATTCAATTCTGCCAATTGTAATTTTCTTTTTTGCCCTGCATGCTCCATATCCATGTTAATCCTTCTTGTAGCCCAATAAGCTTTATGCTCCAACTCGAAGGGTAAATGGCATGCCTTGCCATATACTATCATGTAGGGAGACATTCCTAGAGGTGCTTTGAATGTTGTTCAATGAGCCGATAGAGCATCATCTAATCTGAGGGACCAATCTTTTCTATTTGGTTCAACCGTTTTTTTTCAAGATGGTCTTGATCTCTCTATTAGATGACTCGGCTTAGCCATTAGTTTGTTGATGATATGCGGTTGCAATTTTGTGCTTGACATTATACCTCTCCAATAGTTTTCTTATCGCACTGTTTACAAAATGAGAACCTTCATCACTAATTAGGACTCTACAATTTCTAAATCTAGTAAATATATTTTTTCTCAAAAATTCCTTTACTACTTTTGTTGGAATGAAATCCCTAGCGCAGCGGAAGATTTATCAGAGGACCTATGACTGTGTTTTAATCTAGATTAAAGTACAGATACAAGGAGCAAAATTTACAATAATTATAATGCATAATCTACTGTAAATATATCTAAAGCATCGAGGAATTTACTGCATAAAAGTCTATTTAATTCATGCAAGTTTAGAGAAAAGGGTTTTCACCAACATACCGTCATTGGTGACCTGACTGTTTCACCTAACTCTTGATCCTTCTCTTAGATGAAAAATGCAGCAACTAAGCACGATCTTTCGCTGGAAATTCAGTGACCAAGTCTTGCTAACACCACCGGTATGGCTACAATGGTATGACTCTAGGACTTCTAGAGGCAGGAGACTGGTGGAAGCCTTCAAGGGAATTCTTTGTTAGTAGGAGAATGAATGAGATGTCTTTCATCCCACCCCACGAGTCCTATTTATAGGAAAATGCAATGAATAAGATCTAATCCTTATAGGAAAATGTCATTAATAAGATCTAATCAAATCTATTATCTTATTCATATCTAATTTTAATCATTAATTAATTACCCAATTAAATATCATATATTTAATTTTAGGGATTTTATTAATGCGAATCCAATTCATATTAATTATTTGAACTCTTTCAAATATTTTCTCTCAAAAATTAATTTTGAAACTAATTCAAAATTATATTATAAAGAAGAGGTTAGGAGAATTTGAAACTGTATCTCTTACTGAGGAATGCAGTGCTATTCTTAAGAATGGGCTACCAACCAAGGCTAAGGATCCAGGATCATTTACTATTCCTGTCTCTATAGGTGGAAAAGAGTTGGGTAGAGCACTTTGTGATTTAGGCGCGAGCATTAACCTTATGCCTCTTTCGGTCTTTCGAAAGCTAGGTATTGGTGAAGCTAGGCCTACCACAGTCACACTCCAACAAGCTGATAGGTCTATCACATATCCTGAGGGTAAGATTGAGGATGTCTTAGTTAAAGTAGATAAATTTATATTTTCTGCTGATTTTATTATTTTAGATTATGAGGAGAATAAAGATGTCCCAATTATTCTTGGTGGTCCATTTTCGGCTACTGGTAGGGCATTGATAGATGTTTAGAAAGGGGAACTAACAATGAGGGTTCATAATGAGGAAGTGAAGTTTAATGTTTTTAAAGCCATGAAGTATCCAGATGAAATGGAAGATTGCTCTTTCATTCGGAATCTGGAGGACACAATTGTTGAGATAGCAATTGAGGATTTGACGGATCAACATTTTGAGGATTATGGAGAGATTAGTGTTAGGTTTCCAGAGTGGGTAAAAATATAGTAAAAATAGACTCTAGAACATTGTGCAAGCATACACAATCCGCAACAAGTGATAAGTATTTATCGTATGCACGAGGCTGAATAACTCTCACTTTACCTATTTCGTATAACTTTTTAATGGTTTCAAAAGTGGTTAAAATGATTGATTTTGATAAAATGTTGAAGCAAAAGAAATGACAGAACAGAAAGTAAACAAATAAAGCAAACAGATTGAAAATAGACGTTGGTCAGGATTTTAGTAATTGTTTTAAAAGATGCTCTAGCAATATTATTGATTAGGCAATTCTCTTGCCATCTTATTAGCAGGTCAGGAATACACGAGCAACAAAAATATTTCATAAAAAATAAAGCTTGCTCAACTACTGCTTTGTCAATCCTCCTGACCAGGGTCCTCCTCCTCATCTCCTTCTCGTTCTATCGGCGGTGGCGGGATCTAGGGGTTCAATAGATCATCAGGGAATACTGGGAAGGCTGGATAAGGCTTAGAAAAATTACACTACAAGGGCCTCCTCAATGCGGCATCCCTTCGCTTAACATAATTCCAGAAGGTTTGGAATTGCCTTTCGGCAAACTCCATTCGGCTGGAATGCATTTACAGTTGTTCTTGCATTTGGTGGATGCCGCACACCAAACCGCCTTGGATTGCTTCTTGAGTCCTCTGAAGCCTTGCCAGGTTCGGCGTGTCTATTATTCCCTTATCCATCAAAGTGACATCCTCTGCATTCATGGGAACCCCAGCTCTTTGACACAACATAGTCATTGTGTTCGGGAAAAAGAGCTTACCCACCTTCTTCCTCCAACAGGAATAAATTTCACTGGAGATAAATTTTCCAACATCTATACTTAATGATCTCAAAATAGCAAATACCAGAAGAACTCGGTCACATGAGACAGTAGAGTGGTGAGTTGTTGGCAGCAGGTGTAGTTTTACGAAACCCAACCAAGTGTTGGCTTCACTTTTGAGATAGGCTGCTTGGAAGGTTCTCTTCTCATTCTTCGACAAACGCCACTGGGCCCCCTCGATTCCCACCTCTCGAACAGCTGCGTTCAACTGCTCATTAGATGGTGCAGCCGCCATCTCATTATATCCGGCATGTGGGAAATCTTGAAGATTAAACAGAGAATCTACCGCCCCAGGGCTCCAATTGACTGCCACACCACGAACAAGTGCTTGAAACCCCTCTTCTTCATCTATATTCGCATAAAATTCACAAACAACCTTTGAATCTATCGATTCAGGTTTCGCGCAAAACAGATCCCAAACATGATTTGTAATTCCAGCTCTTAAGAAATGCGATAGATCATCACCAAATCCCCTTTTAAACAGAAAAATCCCTTTTCAGCATCTCTATATACTTTGCTCGAGCAAGATCATTGATGAAGCGATTATATGGCAGTCTCAGTTCCTCAGTATCAACCTCTTTTGTCTCTACTGGGGCTTCAACAATTCCTTTGCCCTTGTCTTCACGCTGCTTTGTCAGAATTTCTTCCTCTGCCTTCTTTTCAGTTTCCTCTCTTAGCTGGTCCTCTGACCTCTTTTTCTCTTGCTCTTCTTTTTCCGAATTTTCTTTTTCGGATTCAGTCGTCGACGGCGAAGGAGTGTCTGTTCGGATTACCTTGATTCTTTCGGCCTTCTATTTTCGATGGCGACGACGTGGAACTTCCGAAATCACATCTTCAGCCTGAATCTGCTGTTCTTGACCGTTTCCCTACTTCTGCACATCTTCCGCTCGCTCTTCTTACACTTCTTGCAGAATTTCAACCACCGGCTCATTCTGCTCAGGATCTTTTTCCTTAGGTTCCTTTGGGTGTTCTTTCTCAACCTCTTTCTCAGCGACGTCTTCCACTACTTTCCTTACAACCTCTTCGACTTCAGCCCTCTGTTGCCGCCTTCTTCTCTTAGCCTCTCTTTCTTCCGGCGTCTTCCTCTTCTTCGTCTTTGTCTTTGGTGCCTCAAGTGTAATCAGCACTTCTTCTTCCTCAGTATCTCTTTCTTTCCTCCCTCTCGTTTTCACCATATAGAGCTTGAAGAATTTTCGCACTCAGAGTACAGAAAGAAAATAGAAGGAGGAGATTCAAAGAAGAATGATGGAATAGAGGGAAACTAACCTGAGTGGGGTTTAAATTGGGCTTCAGCAAATAAAATCCTAACCGAATAATCTTCCTCCATTAATGATATTACCGTTTTAATCCTGCATGCAATTAGTAAAATTAATTAATTAAAACGGTAAAATATGTTTTTAATGATGTGCTGTCCAACATCTCTACCGCTCGATTTCCCTACGTGACACGTGGAAGCACCAGATCTTCCATGCAATTTACCTGCCCAAGGGAATTTCAAATCCAAATGGCAAGAAATATTTAATCCCCAACAATTCCTCAGGATCTGACGAAATATTTGCTCCTTCTAACAGAATGTCGAAACAAACCACTCAGGAAAGATTTTCTTCTAGAAGAATTTTTGATATTGAAGATTTCAATTTAAATTTAAACCGCCAAAATCAAATCTCCTTTTTATCCTTAGCCGAATAAATTAAGCAATATATTATTAAAACCTAATCCCAACAGAAATCCAGATAATCGAAAATACAAAAAAAAAAATAAAATCGAAACTAAACTAATCCGATTAAATTAAATCGGCTGAATAATAATAAAATAAAAAAATAAAAAAAATAAACCGAAAATAAAATCTACAGGAATTAAAAATACCCACGAATTAAAATAAATTAGATGAAATTTAAACAAACCAAATCTAATTGAAAATAATTCGGATTAAAATCAAACAAAATCAGCGAAAAAAATAAAATTGCAACAAACAATGGGAGCTCAAAAATATTGTTATATGAAATGCTCCCGCAAAACTCTCACTCACTTATTCATCAACCAACTTTAGGGAAGGATATTTCAACTGGAACTCCTCACCCAAATAATGCTTCACTCGCTGTCCATTAACCTTGAACACTCTCCCATCCTTTTCATTTTGCAAAGTAATTGCTCCATGAGGAAAAACTTCAATCACAACAAACGACCCAGACCATTTAGATTTCAATTTTCCAGGAAACAATTTCAATCTAGAGTTATAAAGTAAGACTCTCTGACCCTTAACAAACTCTTTAGGTTTTATTTTCTTATCATGCCACAACTTAGTCTTTTCTTTATAAATTTTCGCATTTTCATAAAAGAACTGACGAAACTCATCTAATTCATTAACTGCAGCATTCTTATTGCACCTGCACGACTCAGATCAAAATTAAATTTCTTTAAAGCCAAAACGTTTTATGCTCAAGCGCTAACTGTAAATGGCAAGCTTTCCCATATACTAACCTATAGACAGACATACCTAGGGGAGTCTTATAGGCTGTCCTATAAGCCCAAAGAGCCTCATCTACCGAAAAGACCAATCTTTCCTAGATGGATGAACTACTTTTTCTAAAATTGATTTGATTTCCCTATGACTAAATTCAGCTTGACCATTTGTTTGTGGGTGATAAGGGGTAGCTATCCTATGCTTAATTCCATACTTAGCTAAAAGTTTAGTTTAAGACATTATTGACAAAGTGTGTACCCTTGTCGCT